>JANAVB010020200.1:929368-1289368 GCA_029216955.1 Iris pallida | reverse complement strand
TCGTATCGCAACTTTCAGGTAGATGGAATAAGGGTTACAAATGACTTTACTTTCTAAGAGGTGGGAACTACATAATAGGTATAGAGGCCTATTTCAAAAAGTTTGGTTTTATAGTCCAAGTATGGTGGTATGCATGGATGGATTTTACTGGGTCTTAATGGGTTCCCTAATTGGACATTAATCGTTGATTGGTTGAACCTCGGATTTCAGTCTCTATAGACTGGTCAAGATCCCAATGATAAAACTATTTCTACTAGGTTAGGGTAACTTGGAGTAGGTTTCTACCCAAGTGGTTGAGCTAGTTGGGCAGTCGGATTGGTTAAATAGGTTCTATAAGCGCTGAAGATACGCCTTCCGTGACTTTTGTGTTTAAGTAGCACGAGAAGACACAATTGAATGGCACACTAGTGACATGTGCATAGTGGGATTCGAGTAGATCATAACCATATATTGGTCGACAGGTTCGAGTCGAGGTTGAGACTCTAGTGGAAGTCGGGAAGTATACCAGTATTATGGTAAGGGTTATAGCTAGTCCTTTCGTCCTGAAAGTCGTACCATAAAAATAGAGTACAAGGGGACGTGTTTGAGTGGGATATGATATACCTAGATGAAGGTGGACTTGTCTAGATCTTGCATATAAACTTTGTTGGACGGTAACAGCTGGTCTCGTGCTTCGATTATTAATGACACGGTCGGAAACACAAAATGATCTAAAGGGAAAGTGGGAGTTCATGGGGCACTAATTATCATCCTAATAGAAATTATTCTAATAAATCGGTATTTCTTGTATATCCCAAAAAAATTTAGAAGGCTTACAGTCTACCCTACTTAGAAGTTAGGACATGGTCTTAGGAATAATGAGGTTAGAAGCATTCTAAAGTCCAGATATTGTACCTCGACCCTTGGTAATGAAGAATAAGGTACGGCGTAACGGGATACGGTAGATATAAGTCAAGTCAAGGATTGTTTCTCAATAAATAGAAAACGAGTGTGTATAATAACACATGGTCGATAAAATAGAATGACCTACTCGTCCACAGTATACAAAAGTTATCGACGGGGTAACCAACTCTAAGGCACCTCATATGAAAAAAATTTTAACAACTGAGTCATGAATTTCTATTGGGGTCAAACCTGCCAGACTATTGTCATAAGGGTTCTAGTTAAAGCAAGCTTCAAGCAAATAATTAGAGGCTCACGCCATTTGGTTCCTTGAGAATAGATAGTCTCCTAGGTTGGCATTTTGACTAAGGGTAAAATCTTTATCATTCTCAAGTTCAGATGACTAGAAGGTCCCAATAGTTGTTTGAGGGTCGAGAGGAAACGAATAACTCAATCACATGGCTGGCCGATGGTAGCTACACTTGTGTATACAATAATCATAGCCATAGGGATTACTCTGTATCTCTCTGCCAATTACGAGCTTCCATCTTTCCAAATCAGTGAAAGACAAAGACAATAAAGAGTTCAAGAAAGATGTCACCGAATACAATCACGTGATTCAAAGGCGAATGTATAATTCAAGAGGAATTGTCAATGCAGTCATGGATGAGATCCTAGATACATCTACATCTCAATCCACGTAGGTTAATCAGAGGGAGAGCGAACCAAGTGCACTACGGTTGATCAGACCGTAATACATCGATTCTGAATAGACAATATGTTAGTGGACATCCCCAATAAACATATGTCTTGAATCAAGCTCGATAAAAGAGTAAGCTTGCAAAACTAGGCTGTAATAGCAGTATTGGTCAAGATGGTCAAAATACAAGCATGCGAGATTTTTGAAAGGGGCACAAGTAGTTCGAGTTTTATGAGAATCAAAACCTTACCCAGTGTTCTTGCTTATACAGCCTTCCCACTATCTTCTTATCCATAAAGTCTTGATCGACTAATGGGTTATGGACCTCTAAATTATATATTCTAAGTAAACCTATTAGCATCAGTCAATTACCTCGTCAATATATCACAAGGATCATAGAATGCTAGGTTGGGAGACATGTTACCCAACTTACAAAACTTTAACTAGTATTGGTTCTGGATCTTATGGGACCCACAGGGCATTTTCCTATCCTCTATAGTATCCTAAAATTGTAATCATGTCTGAAGTCATTTCACCGAGGATTATGCCTCGCCCGTATACTCCGGCAGTGGTAAACCCTTGGTTTCATAACTCAAATATGATACAAAATCGAACACTTCCTAACTCTTTCCAATATTGACCCAAGGGTAGCTACGATCAAAGAGGACCATTAGCCATAGTTTTAGCAATATCTATAACCTATACTTCTTAAACTAATTTCACTCTAGGGGTCGTGCCTCGCCAGTGCGCTGCTGGTTGCAGTGAATCCATAGTCTCCATAATTCAAATAAATGGCGACAGTGTGCTGTTGTCCTGCCATTATGAGTTAACTAGCATTCCTTTAACTATATCTGTAAAATATTCATGAGCTCTTAGAGAATCGAACAAGTTGACCCTGAAATAGAGCGTAAGCATTTGTCCTATCAGTCACAACCCTTAAGAAGGAAATAACTGAAGACAAGAAATACAAACATTCTAACTATTTCATGTGTACTCAAGCCTTTGAGGAAAAAAAAACTTGAATCGACAAGCTCGAGGTTCGTATATGGGTAACATAATCAGAAATTATATAAAAATAATAATTCTTAGGCAAAATAGGAACTAAAATAGGCAATTCGGACTAAGATATGAGGATGATATCTAAATAGGCAAAGAGAAGGAATTGAACAATTTATCAAGATTAGACCATTAACTTTATGAAGTCCTGTCTCACCAAGCGAATACCATATCCACATAGGATCATATAGTCATATCAAGAGGTAATAATGTACCTATGGGAATTTGACAAACTATCAAAATTAATAACCCCCATCTAAATTGCATAGCCTAGACTACCCATCGATAAATTTTATATAAGGGACTCCTAGTCCTAGTCATTCTTTTAAATTAAATTAATCCTAACTCGTGAATGAGCATTTCCTAGTTGCAGACTCACAATAGTACGACTAACTTAAGTACTATCACGAGTTCGCATGATTTGCAAAAATAGACCTGCATGGGCCACCACAAAAACTTGTCACGACCCGTACCCATATTTTTTTTAAAACGGATGCGAGCGCGTCCAAGCCAGTCTACGCCGCAGAGTCGGCGGTAGAACGCTGTATAGCCATAATGCTCAAAATCACAAGTAATGCTCATTCACAAAATAATTTAATTTATAATATTTGTAAGTTTTACATTTGCAGAAAATATAAACTCGTACAAATATTGGAATGACTACAACTCAGCTATCTAGCTAGTCTCTAGGCTTTTGTCTGCACGTACACCCATAACTCCCACGCTAAGTGAATCCACGGCTAACCTAAAAAATATTGGTTTTCAGTCAGGAATGGAACGAGTACAATTCACTGAGTGCAGTTTCAATATATGAAAATGACTATACGACAGAGATTAGCCTTTAGACATATGATCCACAAAAACAAATGAAGAAAAACAGAACAAACTAAATACCGAAAAGCAGTAAATAAAAAATAGGAAATACTCACCGACTGAAAGACTGAAATACCTTTGATATGTGATCGGTCTCGGGACAATTATACGACACGGTCTGCACAGTCTAAAGTTACACTGTCTACACTGTCTAAAGTTACACTGTCTAAAGTTATACTGTCTACATTGTATAAAGTTATACTGTCTACATTGAATAATGCAATAAAGAAACACGGTCTACTTTGCAGTAATAAATCACTATTTACACTGTCTATTTTGCAATAATAAATCACTGTTTACACTGTCTACTTTGCAATAATAAATCACTGTCTATACTGCCTACAATGTCTAAGGTCAGATCACACATAGTTGGTACTTCACCCTGCCGACACAATAAGGAATAAAATCAACATAAAACTGAAATCACATATCTATCGACTAAACACTGATGCATAGTAAAGATCAATACTGAAAACAAATAATAAACTGTACTCGTCTGTGGTCCTTTGCTGGTGAACCCGATAATCCAAACCACTCAGTGTACCACAATAGTCCAACTCGTACAACAGTCTCCGAATGCTGAAATAAACATTACCAATATTCTTAAAATAGTCAAATTAGCTAGGATTGCCTGTCCTTAAGTCCAATTCTGGACACAGGGGCAAAACGGTAATTTTGGGTCAAAACGGTGTCCGTCGTTGGACCCGTTTTACACCAAAAAGCATGCCAGAGTCAATGGTCTCTAAAGTCGTCAAACTACATGTCTATAAATTCATTTTGATGATATGAATCCAACCGTATATCTAAAGTTGGATTCCGGCGGACCGTACACAAAACCGCCCGTTGAATCGGACCGTGGGGCCCACAAAACGGCGATCCAATTAACTGTCTCAGAATCGGAACAAACTTGGCATACAGGACTAAAAAATGATACAGTCCTATTGGCACAAGTTTCATCTCGATCTGACGAGCGTGCACAAAGTAATTGAAAATTTTGCACAGAGGTCGATACGGTAAATTTCGACGGATACGCATCAAATTCGTCGCACACACGCGACCAATTTGAATTCTGTCAAAGCCCACACGACCACGAAGCCGTTACGCACCTTTTGATGCTTTTGGTTCGCGACCACGTCGCCCGGATTGGCGGGACGTACGTCGTATCTGTAGGAGCATAAAAAGTACTTCAAAGACCAAGTCAAAGAAGTTGAGAACTTTACGCAATTCAAACTGAGTCAAACTCAGACTCTACGCGAGCTAATCTCTACGCATGCTATTCTCTATGCGAGAAGCTTTCATGCGAGAGTTATCCTCCACTTTTACGTCGGGGACAGACTGTCAGGCCGTATTTAATTCAAGTGATTTGATCTGACACAATAATTTTCTGACAGCAGGATTACACAGAAGCCGAGAAAATATTTCCACCAAACCCAATAATCATCGTATAGTGTGAAAATGGGGCTATTTTATGCTCAATAAAACTGTTTCTTTTACGCATGATAGCTATTCGAGCGTTTACGCTTAAAGCTATTGTGGGCGTAAAGTCTATTTGGGCTACTTTTTACGCTCAAGGCTATTTTTTTAGCCACTTTACTCGGGAAGTTTATTTTGGGCTATTTTACGCCAGTTTGCCACTTTACGCTGGAAGCATATTTTGGATTATTTTTACGCTCGATCTTTCCTGGCTACTTGAGAACGTGGTTTGCCTACGTGGCTTTCATGCCACACTTATCGAGGAATGTGTGTACGTGCTCTCCCCACTTTGTTGAAGTAGTAGGACACGTGTCACCATGCGTAGAGATCAAAACTCTACATGGGACACGTGTCAACGTGCGTAGAGGATGATTTACATCGTGGGTGACAGTTACTAGCGTAGAGACCCGATTTTGTTGCTTTTTACGCACAAAGGGTCAAGTATATAAATAGACTTATTTTTACATAGACAGAATCAAGAGATCAACATAGAGACAGGAGAGGAAATTCTGAGAAAACTCATACTTCCAGGGTGATATTCCCAAAAGCATTACTTCAACTTTTTCTTAAGAACAGGATGAAGCAAAGCAAGAAAGCATTCGACTGTGCCATCAGTGCCGTTGCTCGATACCTTTTCGGTGACTTAGTTCTTCCGATTGTTCGTCTTCTTCAAACAGTTTTCTTCATCATCATCGTATGGTCCAAGGAACAAAGTGATCGCTCTCAGATCAGACTTCCATAGCAATACTTCCTAGAATAATTTTTACTTCTTGTATTTTTTTCTCGTTTTCTTTCAAAAGCCAATTTTAGGCATTTTGTTAAGTGAAACAAAATGGCGACTCTACTTGGGATGACCTTCTCCTATGACGAGAAGGCAATTGCTCAATATGATGATGTGACGGTCGGATCGACAAAGAAGGCTCTGGTTTTGTACTTCGACCAGACTGCCTACGAAGAAATACTCCGAACTGGGGGTAGTACTCGCTGCTCCAATGTTCAAAAATCGTGGAAGGCACAAAAAGTTTGGATTCCTAAGTCCAAAGCATCCTCGGATCTCTCTGCTGTCTCTGAAGGCAAATGAATCCTTCCTACTCCTGTTGTGGAGGCTCCCGTCTGTGACGAGGCAGTCTCTACTTTGATGATACGCCCTGAGCGTAAAAATAAGTCTCCCGTCTGTGACGTGGCAGACTCTCCATTTTTACACTCTGTGCGTAAAAATCAATCTTTACGCTCTGTGCGTAAAACTCAAACTTTACGCCCTGAGCTAAAAATCAATCTCCCGTCTGTGACGTGGCAGACTCTCAAATTTTACGCCCAGTGCGTAAAAATCAAACTTTACGCTCTGTGCGTAAGAATGTGTCTCCCGTCTGTGACGTGATAGACTCCAAAGCTTTACGCTCTGTGTGTAAAAATAAGTCTTCCGTCTGTGACGTGGTAGACATACAAAATTTACGCTCCACGCGTAAAAAAAAATCGCCCGTCTGTGACGTGGCAGATACTCATGTTTTGCGCTCTACGCGTAAAGGTAAATCTTCTGTCTGTGACAGCGTAGATAAAGTTCACAATGATGCCTTTGCATCTAAAGTGAATTTACCTACACGCATGCAACGTAAAAACATTGTTGGTAAAACTTTGGTTCTCCACCAACAGCCTTCTTACACTGCTTTACGCAAGGTACCAAACCTACAAATTATGCGTAATGCTGATGGAGTCCTTTGTGCACAAAAATCTTAGGATTTACGTACGCAACTCCAAGCGCATAAAAATGTACAGTTTGGTTCTGCTAATGCAGCCAGTAATCTTCTTTATACACAAGGGACTAAACGTTTCTCTACCCCAAATGTAATAAAGAAGACTACTCCCTCTACTTCTTCGGATTTACGCGAGTTGCTAGTACAAAAGCGTAAAAATAGACAATCTCATGTGACACTCCCCCAAGATAATTATTATTGTGAGTGTCACCAGATTGTAATCAAATGTTGCTGTTCGGCTTCGAAACGGTCAGTTTTTGATCGATTAAGCTATAATGTACCTCAGCAGCAAGCTGATGACCAAGAGCATGAGTTGTAATATGCGTCAGTCAACATGGCATCTCATACCAACAGAGGATGACGTCCAAGACGCAACTCGTCCCAGACTCCTGGTCAATAACAGTTCAACAGACTTCTTGATTCCTTTGAAGGGGAATATCAACATACCCGATTAAGAAGTCAAAGACAGTTGCAGCCCTCAGATTCAGAAGCTGGGGGCACCCAGTCTTTTGAGTCAGATACTGATAGTGTCGATTCATACCTCTATACCAATCCCTCTGTATGTTCAAAGGAGGTTGAATCCTATGCTATTGGAGATGAACCGGAGACGTCATCTGCTAATACAGAACAACGTCTCTCTGCCGTTGAGCAATCACTGAACGACATGCTTACTATGATGCAAAGCATGCATCAAATAATAATGACTCAGCAAACTACTCAGCCGGCAGTAGTAACTCCGGTGCAGGTAGTAGCACAAACTCAAGATAGTCAGGGGCTGATATACCTTTGAATAATCAAGTGCCTGCTGTCAATCAAAATTTTGCATCTCCAGATCCTATCATTCCGAAAGATGTACCACCTCCGGTGGGGGTGACGGTACATCCAGCAACTATTCAATCGAATGTGCTTCCTCAAACTAGCGAAGCTATTCAAGCAGTGCGTGAACTAAAAGCACAGTTTGAAGTTTTGAAGTACAAGGACCAGCTCCAGAGGTTAGGAATTAAGCAATCTTATCCTCCTTATTGGAATGACGTACCCTTTTCTCCGAAATTTAAGCCACAGTCAATGGTGTTATTTGATGGAAAGGCATCTCCTAGTCAGTATATCAATTACTTTGATATTATGACTGTGCATCTACAGAAAAATGATGCTCTTCTCACTCGAGTTTTCATCGGGTGTTTGACGGGTTCAGCCTACGACTGGTATCGTAGTCTACCCGATAATTGTATTTCGTCTTTTGACGAATTCAAAGCAATATTTCTTTCCCGTTTCTATGAGGAAGGCATTGACATGAACATGTCCTCCTTAATAGAAATCAAACAAAAGGAGAAGGAAGATACTCGGACGTTCATTGAACGTTTTCGACATGCAACTTTGAAGATGCCTCCTGGTATGCCAGATTCAGCATTGATTGATACATGCAAGATGAAGCTGCGACCATCCATTACTGTCTTTACGGGCTCTCAATTTACAGATTGGGCCTCATTCATCATAGCAGCAGTTTCAGCCGAGACCAATGGTAGATTGGCTCGTGAACACGGGATGATTTTTGCCTCAGAAGATAAAGAAAAGAAAGGCTCTTTTGGTAATAATTCCGACAATCGTAATGGGAAAGGAAAGGAAACCCTAGTGATTGATCTTTTAAAACCCAAAACGACGCCGAATAATCAGGAATCTTCTAAGCCAAAAGAAGAATACTCTTTCGATGACAGTGATATCCCAGGGATATTCTAATGTCTGGTAAAGAGTGGCAAACTCTAGATTCCAGAGCCGAAAAGACCTAATGAGGTGAATCTGACCGATAATCCCAAATATTGTATCTATCACAGATACATAAATTATCCTACCAAGGCTTGCTATGTCTTGAAGAAGAAAATCCAAGAGCTGATAAATACCAATGCCATCACTTTAATCAACGATGAGCATACTGTCACAACCAATATGATTTCTCTTCAATTTGGAGGTTTTTCTCCACAGCAAGTCCCAGATGGAATTGTCCCAATTCCAAAGGCGATGATGAAGATTGTAATATCCCGCCTGCCAGAGAGCAAAATGAAGGACTTTTGCCTCTTACACTAAAAAATGGTAAAATCATGTGGGTACATCCTGATTTAGTACCTGAAATGGAGAATGATGATAAAACTTAAAAATCCAAAAAAGGTAAAAAAGTCAAAACATGCAACATGATTTCTCATGTTTTAACCCCAGACTATGATGATTTGGATCATTTGTGGGATGGCATTCCTTTGGAGGATAGACTGAGGGGTTTGAATATATGCCCTCTAAGTTTGGCTCCTCCAACCAAACTCAAGCTTAATCATTGGCAGTGGTTAGCTATGAATAGTATCCCTTTATACAGGGCACAACAAGTCTTTGCTGCTTATGAGAAAGCTCTTGTTGGGGTTTTTTCTCTTGTCCTAAATCCTCCTTCTCTTGTGGCTACAGAGGTTTCTATTCCTCTGTCCCCAGTGGCTACAGAGGTCTCTATTCCTCCTTCCTCTGTTAAACCATCTATTAAGAATCCACTGTCCATTCACTTGTATAGTCAACAATCAGTCCATCTCATAAAAAAGATGGGCTACGACTTTCAAAAGACAGAAGGTTTGAACTATGATAAAGGAATACGACTTCCTTTACAAATTCAAAGTCAAAAATCTACTGTTGGATTGGGTTTTGAGGTTCCTCATAAAAATCCTCGCAAGAAAAAGATTAAGGGAAAGAAGACTAAATCCTGCAATATGGTACTTCATGCTCCTGAGTCAGAAGAAGAAACCTTTGCTGGTACGAGATCTGGGAAAGAGTACCACAAAGATTATGAGGGATCTTCCAAAGAAGCAGAGGACGTAGTTGAAACATTACCAGCTCAACCATCTCATGTTCCTGCTAAACCATCTGTGGTTGAGAAAGAGAAACAGAAAGCAGTACGCTTTGACGTCCTATTGAAATCTGCTTCAAATCAAGGGGTGGTGATGAAACCCTATAAGTTTGATATTCTAGCCCAGTTAGCTAATACTCCGGCTAGACTTTCGATATTCGAGCTGCTTCGCCTTTCTAAAGAAAACAGAGAGACTCTGAGTGAAGCTTTGTTGCAAGCAGACTCATGCTTAGCTCAACTCAAGAGTCCTGACAATATACCAGTGTCTTGCCCACAATGTCATAGTGTGATGGAAGTAATTTCCAATATCACCTTCACACAAGAAGATATGTTGTTGAAGCATAATAAGCACGACATGCCTTTGTGCTACACTAGGTATATCGAATCTACTGAAATTAACAGAATTTACATTGATCCTGGGTCTTCTATTAGCATTATTCTTCAGAGTATGCTAAGACCTTTGAGGATTCCTACTAGTGATTTGACTTACACTAGTACCGCAATAGTTGGTTTCAACTCTGGCAAGAGTAAACCACTGGGGAAGATTCATCTGAAGATTCAAATTGGTGATCTTCGAATTATGGCAACATTTTATGTTATCAACTCAGATGTATCTTACAACATCCTTCTCGGAAGACCGTGGATACATGAGCATAATATTGTGCCTTTAACTCTTCACCAATGCTTCAAGTACGTGGATTTCCAAGGGGTTGTGAAGACTAAATTTGCTGATATCAATCCTTTCAAGGGTATTAAAGCCTATTTTTCTGACTCAATACTCTACAAACAAGAGCATGTGAAGGAGATATCAGATATGGCTGAAGATCGATCACCTATTGAAGATCAATCTGTCAATGAAGATCCTCCAGAAGAGCAACCTTTGAAGATTAAAGTCAAAGGTCGGATCCAACCCCAACCTGTCAATGACCAACCTCTGATGATCAAGGTCAAAGGAAGAACTCGAGCTTCGTTTGAGGAATCAGTAAATATTCCTGCCAAGAGCCAAGTTCAACCTCTCATGATCAAAGTCAAGGGACGTACTTCTCGTACGAATGATCCAGAACCACCACTGATCATCAACCTTGGCAAGTCTACGCAGAAAATGGATGATGGTCCATTGATGATCAATCCGAAGCGTAGCAGTCAAATTATAAATGATGTAAATATTGATCATTCTGTACTTTCTAATATCAATGAAGATTTCCTTTTGGAGTATATGGCTGTCAAATTTATTGAGAGAATGACTTTATCTTCTGATGATCAAAGTCATCAATATAAAAATGACATAAATACAGAGAAAACCCTATACATTGATCATAAGGAGAATTCTTTTCCTCCTCATGTCGATGTTGGACCTTATGCTCAAAGGTTCCTAATATCTTCTCCCTACCTTCTTCCTGTAGCCACTTTATCACAAGCTTGCGTAACTTATAGACGTCACGAAGAATCTTACTTCGTGATTCCGTCTGATAAGAAAAACAAGCGCCAAATCGTGTTTGGCCTGGCTAGAAATATCCCTGTTATTCAGACAGATAATCTCAGAGATAAAGATGAAGGAAGAATCTGAATTGATAAATATAGTCAACAATCTCTCAAGATTATCCAGAACATGGGATATGATGTGAAGACTATACAAGGTCTCAATCAAGGCAAAGGTAGACGATTACCATTATGTGGTGATCCGTTTTACCAGAAAACTCGGCATGGGTTAGTGTACGATCCATCTCACATGTTTAATGAGGATATACAAGAAGAATTTTCTTCCAGTTCTTCACAATCCTCAGATTCGAAAGAAATCCAATTCATCGAATTAGATACATCCCACATATACAAAGAAAATATGGAAGAATGTTCTTCCAGTTTTTTACAATCCTCATATTATGGAGGAGACTATTATGATGAATCTGAGTGCATATTCTCAGTCAACATGGTTCAAACTGATGATGAATCAGAGCCATTTGAGAATGATCCTTGGGCACAGCAAATGGACACTCAATAGGAGCTTCATTTTGAACAGCGACAGCCACCTACAGAGGATGAGATTGTCCAGATTGATGTTGGAGATGGAACTACGTCCAAGCCAATATTTATCAATAAAAACCTCTCCGAAGATGAAAAGGAAGAGTTGATACAACTGATTAAAGAATATATTGATATCTTTGCATGGAGTTATAAGGATATGCCGGGTCTAGATCCTAAAGGTGCTACTCATAAACTCAATATTCTTCCTAATGCCAAACCTGTGAAACAGCAACAGCAGTATTTTTGACCAGACATGATGGATGCAATTGAAGCAGAAGTCAAAAAGTTGATTACATATGGCTTTGTTCGTAAAGAACAACACCCAGACTGGGTTGCCAACATTGTTTCTGTTATGAAGAAGAATGAAAAAGTCTGAGTTTGCATAGATTTTCAGGATCTTAATGCAGCTTATCCAAAGGACGAATTTTCACTTCCGATTACCGACGTCATGATAGACAATACATGTGGTTTTGAACGCATGTCTTTCATGGACAGATTTTCAGGATATAATCAAATTAAGATGCATCCGGGAGATGAGAAACATACTGCTTTTCGTACACCCCTTGGAGTCTACTGCTATACGGTTATGCCGTTTGGTCTGAAAAATGTCGGTGCCACGTATCAACGGACTATGAGGAACATCTTTCAAGAACATCTACGAAAAATAGTTGAATGTTATGTAGATGACATTGTTGTCAAAAGTCGATTAAAAGATGATCACATTCAAGACTTAAAGACGGTATTTGAGTTGATGCGCCAGTATCAACTGAAGATGAACCCTACTAAGTCTTTCTTAGGGGTTTCCAGTGGCAAGTTTTTGGGATTTGTCATTACTTCGCAAGGTATCCATGTTGATCCTGATAAAGTTAAAGCAATTCTTAAAATGTGTCCTCCACGCAATTTAAAAGAACTCCGCGGCTTCCAAGGCCGCATTGCTTATATCAGGAGATTTATATCCAATCTTTCTGGGAGATGCCAACCTTTCTCCCGTCTATTAAAGAAAGGAGTATCATTTGTTTGGGATAAAGCATGTCAGAAAGCCTTCAATGATATCAAGCAATACCTTACAAATCCACCTATTCTGGTACCTCCAGTGGTAGGGAGACCATATTTGCTATATGTTCGAGCCTTAGATCATTCACTTGGTGCTCTTCTTGTACAGAAAAATAACAAAGGTCATGAACAGGCAATTTATTATCTTAGCCGAATGATGGTCGGAGCTGAACGCAGGTATACTCCTGTGGAAAAGGAATGTTTGGCCTTGGTTTTTGTTGTTCAAAAGACATGACATTATGTGTCAGGACAGACTATCCATGTCATCTCCAGAATAAATCATATTCGAGTATTGATGAGAAAACCGAGTATTCTTAACTCCAGGTTAGCTACCTGGCCGATGATGCTTACTCCTTATGACATGGTCTATGTACCTCAAAAATCAGTGAAGGGCCAAGCATTAGCTGATTTCCTAGCAGCTCACCCTATACCTGAGACATCAAAACTATATGAGGACATTCCAGATGAAGTCGTGGATTGTAACATGACTTTGAAGGATGACATTTGGCAACTATATTTTGATGGAGCATCACGGGTCGTACCTAAAGGCAATATTATCTCCGGAGTAGGGATCGTCCTGGTTTCTCCTGACAAAATAGTCATATACCGTGCTTATTATCTCAATGAGCCATGCTCTAACAATGTGGCAGAATACAATGCTCTGTTGATTGGTCTCCAAGTAGCAAAAGAATTGGACATTGAGTTCTTAGAAGCTTATGGAGATTCTCAACTGATTGTTAATCAGGTTAGAGGGACATATGAAGTCAGAAATCATGACCTCATTCCTTATCATCAAATGGTAATCGAATTGGTCCTTTTATTCAAAGGATTTTTCATCAAATTCGTACCACATTCTCAAAACTTGGAAGCTGATGCTCTTGCTAGTTTAGCTGCAGACTCAGTTGTTCCAATTAGAAGATAAAATACCATCACTTTGTTGGATCGAGACTTATTCTGTATAAAGAATAACTTGCGTATTGAACAGAGTTATACTACAGAATCAAGTTCTCAACAGAGGGATTGGAGAAGTCCATTCATTGATTATGCGGTTCATGGAATTTTACCTGAAGATCCCAAAGAAGATGCATCAATCAAGAGACGATCATTTCGATTCTATTATAATTCTTCTTTACATATGTTATATCGTCGTTCATATGACGGACTTTTGCTATGCTGTCTCTCAGAGAGTGAAGCTAAGCAAACACTTCGTGAAGCTTATGATGGTGTCTGTGGTGCCCATCAACCGGGTCCAAAATTACAGGACCGCATTCGAAGAACGGGATATTATTGGCCTTCTATGATAGCAGATGTTGTAGATTATGCCAGACGGTATAAAGCGTGTCAAATTCATGCTGATTTTATTCATCAACCATCTGAGTTCCTACATCCTACAGCAGCTTCTTGGCCTTTCGAAGCTTGGGGCATGGATATTATTGGTCCGATTAACCCTTCTTCTGTCAAGGGACATCGGTTTATACTGGCTATAACCGATTAATTTTCTAAATAGACGAAAACAGTTCTCCTTGCTGAAGTAAAAACATCTAATGTGGTTAGCTTCATCAAACATCATGTCATTTATCGTTTTGGGATCCCCCGAAGGATAATCCATGACAACGTACCATAATTTGCCAGTCAGGCATTTTATCGGTTCTGTGATAAGAATCGGATCCAAAATCTGGCTTCTACGGCTTATAATCCAGCTGCTAATGGTTTGGCCGAAACTTTCAATAAGATAATCATTAAACTTCTCAAAAAGTTCATCTCTTCTAATAAACATGGTTGGAATGAGAAACTTGGAGAACGTTTATGGGCTTACCGAACGACAGTCCGAAGTTCGACTGGTTTTACACCATTTTTACTGGTTTATGGATGTGAGGCTGTTCTCCCACTGGAAATCCAGATTCCATCTCTTAGAATAGCCATTGCTAATGAGCTAACTACAGAGAACAATGATCACTTACGACTCCAAGAACTTGAAGGATTGGACGAAAAGCGTCTTCAAGCTCAACAACATATTGAGCTATACCAAGCCCGTATATCTCGAACTTTCAATCGTAAAATGAAAGAGAGAGTATTTAAAGTCGGCGAGTTAGTTCTAGCCGTCCGAAGACCGATGGTGATGACTCATAAGAGCAAAGGAAAATTTCAAGCAAAATGGGAAGGTCCCTATGTCGTCAAGACAGTCTTCTCTAATGGTGCCTATAGGTTGTCTAAACCTAATGGAGATTTGCTCATGATGCCGATCAATGGCAAATTCTTGAAGAAATATTATGTTTGAATTTCTTCTTTATTCTCCAGCTACCAATATTTGGTTAAGCTGATTACTTGTCTCCTTGAAGTGAATTTTGATCTTCTGTCTTACCAGCTGATTAAAAAAAAGAGATTTATTATTTATCATGTTCTTATGACCTCTGAATAAATATTAAGTCTACTTTTTTTTCTATCTATCATGACCATTTGGCCTCTGAATAGATATTAATCTATTTTTTCTTTGAATTGTTAAGATCTGTCACGTTCATAATACCTCTGATAGTATCGTATACTCTAAACAGAAAATGAGATTCATTATCTATCATGTCCATATTACCTCTGGATAGATATAATTTATTGAGTTTAGAAGACTTGTCATGTCCATATTACCTCTGATAAGTGTTTTTTATCTCATACCTATTATTTAATTTCAAAACAAATGATAGGATCATAAAATAAATATTTTATTCATTTCTTGTAAATATTATAAAATAAAAAAAGATGGAAGATTACAAAAGCTCTTTATTTGCCTAACGCGGAGCAGATAAGTCTTTTAGCATCTTCTGCAGCGCTACTAGACGCTTTTCACGAGAGCTCAATACATTTTTAGTAGCTAAGGAGCGTCGGGCTTCGGGAGTGCAGATATGAGAAAGTTCAGCAAAAGTGACTATCATCTTATCCTTGGCTTCGTCAAGGGTTTTGATGGTAGATTCAGCTCCAAAGACTTGTTCTTCCAAAATCGAGCTCTGTGTAAGTTGCCGGTCTCGAGCTATGATCAGCTGATCCCTCTCCGCCTTCAAGCGAGCCAACTCAGCCTCAACTTCTCAAATTTTATCATTTTGTTGATGAATTATCATATTTGAGGTTTCATAGGCTTCTCTCTGGCTATCCAGCTGGGGTTTTGCTCCTGCCAAAGAAGCTTTTTCTTTGGCGACCTTTATGCTGTACTCATGGAGGGCTTCATTGAAAGTCGTCTCCCGAGCGAGGTATTCAGCTGATAAAGCGTCATACTCCTCTTGGATGAGACTTTCAGTGGTTTCACTTGACAGCTTCAGATATTCTTTGATGGGCTGTTCAAGTCCCTCCACGACTGTCTCCAATGCCGCTGCTCTCGCTGCATCATTAAATATGGCGACATTTCTGATCGTAAGAGAGATAGATGCCTTCAAACTTTCATAATTGAGGCCCTTATTCAGGACCATCTTGATCAAAGCTGTTAAAGTCTTGTAAAAAGTCTCAGTATGAATCTCAACTAAGAGATTCATTTCTGCACTCGAGCTCGGTGTTACGGCGATGTCTATCAAATCTCTTCTTTGAAGACTAGGGACAGATGTTGCCTTAGTAGCAGGCTGAGATGAAGACATTGTTGTCACTGCTACCATGGCCAACTGATTCCCAGGAGCTTTAGGAATAGTATCTTCAGTATTTGTTACTCCAGCCGTTTTTGGAGCTGAAACTACTTGAGTTTCGGTGGCGGTGATTAGTATGGGTGGAATGGTAGTTGTGGCAGCTGACTCCGGTTCAGGCATTGTCTCTTCAGAAACTTGTACTGGATCAGTAGCAATAGAAGAGGATGCTATTACAACTTCCCCAGCTTCAGTTGATGACTTAAGTATGCCTTTATCACCTTCTTCAGCTACTGGCTCTGCAGAATCTTCAAGTATTTCAGTTGTATTGAGTCCTTCTACAACTGATTCTTCGTTGAAGTCTAATTCTTCTTCAGTAGCCTCTTCATCATCTACAGTAGGTTCTACTGCAGTTTGTTCGTTATTCTTGCTCTCAGCAGGAGGGGACACTTCTGGCTGAGCCTGCATTTCTGGCTCTTGTTGTACCTCCATAGATGGAGGACATTCTTCTTGAGTCTCCACTTCGGGCTCTCGTGGTACTTCTTCTTGAGCATCTTCTTCTTCTGAAGAAGAAGCCTCCTCCTCAGACTCTGCATTTTCCTCAAAAATATCTTCTTGAGGAGGGGGAGGAGCCACAAGCTTGGATGTAATGATGACACCTACAAAAAAAATTAAACAAAATAAGTTAATATACAAAAAATCATAATTTTGTATGGATTTTGTATAAATTATATTTACCTAGAGTAGGTGTAGGACGTGCCAAGTACGTTTCATAATCTCCAGTCCAATCCTCATCGTCAAAATTAATAGCTGGTTCATACGATGGGATGAGCTCTGAATCAACAGTATGTACTGGGGCGACAACTTGTGCCTTTTGTGGCAAAGTTAAATGAAGCGACGAGCTAAGGCGTCCGAGAGATAGGACTACCGCAGCTTCCATTGATGCTGCTGGTTGGGAGGCCGAAGACCCTTCTCCAGGATGAGATGAAGAAGATGCAACATGTTGCGGCTCCTCGATTGGAATATCAATCTCTGGGATAGCGGCCCTTGGTCTAGAAGGCCCTTTGGTGGTAGCCTTCTTCTTCTTTTCTGGGGTCTTCTCTGGAAAAGTAACAGCTGCACCTTGTTTCCGTTTTTGGGTCTTGCCAATGATGATAGGTTCTGCAGCTTTTTTCCCAACTCCCGTAGGGATAACCTCCAGATACTGATCTGGAACAGCTGTGTCGTCAGGTATGTCTGATGGTACCCTGACTGGCTCTTCAATATTCCCTTCCTTGGGCCATCTTAGGCTACCTCTCAGGTTATAGCCATGGGCGAAGGAGCGGATGGAAGCATAAAAGTGAGCATACGTATGAAGTATACGTAGCTCAGTGGTGCTGGTAGCAGTTGATACTTTGAATTTGGCACCAGTACAGGCAGTGCTAAAATATCTCCAACCTCTTGCACAATCAATCAGCTTCCCATAATAACGGAAACTAGTAGAGGGATTACCAACATGAAGTTGGTCATATCCAAATTGGCGAGCGAACCTACTTGGTAGATATGGTTCGAATGCACAGTTGTCTTCATTTCTGTACATCAGGTAGGAGGGTCCGATGCACTGTAGCCATCTGAAAACTGGCGCTGACAATAAAGTTCTTCCTTCAACTTCATCTTCAAATTGAACGCTGAAGCAGTCGGCTGGAACTTGTGGTCGGGTACAAAAAAAGTTCCAACCATAAGAATAATTCAACACTGCTCGGGTATCTACCACTGTCGTGGCAGTCCATGTACCTTTGCTAAACTTCTGGAGGAAGACCTCCGCATCATCTTCCGGGCCTGGTAGCAACAAATTGCAGTTGTGATACAACAGCCAGCCCATCAAGTAAGTGTAGGGCATTTTTACCCTAGCGAATACGTTCCGATGAGGAGCGTTGTTGATTAGCTCCTCACCAAAAGTCCTCAAACCTACGTTTACTCGGCACACCATTGCCGATAGCAGGTTGATTCTGATTTTAAACACCAAACGTACCGCTGGCCATAGCACATTTCGGTGGATTCTATCAACTGTACTGGTCCCCGGTACAACCCATCTCCTCAACCATAGAGAAAGGAAGCCTGCCAGCAAGGCTTTCTTGGAGATTTTCTGGCTGCCATATATGAGGAAACTCAAGGCTTCGGTTCCTGCAGAGAACTCCCCAGTCTTGGTGGACAAATATTTGTTCGGAAATTTGTAGCCAACCATCGTATCCCGTATTTTATCAGCAGGGTTTGTTGAACCAGTGTTGATAGTTGGAGCCTTGTTCTCCTGAAATCTTTCTTTATCATCTTTGGATATCTTATCCTTATGAAAAAAGAGATATGTTGTCCACTTGTTGATATACGCCAAATGAGATCCACTTTCATGCATAGTAGTGCAAATCATGTAATGGCACATCAACTCTTTATATACCTCAACCAATTGAGAGGTTTTCTCCCTGATTTCAGCAAGTTCTCGGTTGGAGGGAACATATTCTTCATATGGGGCTTCCTCCATTGGCAGCTTTGAGATGAATTGCATCTCGTGGAGTGCGAGACCCATTTCACCTTTTGGGGTCGCAAAAGTTCCTGTTAAACTGATATATATCTCCATCAGAGCCATGAACAAGTTATTGTTCGGTGGTATACCCTGACTAGTGGAGGCCACTGCTTCATACAGACCGATGGCTTCCAAATCTGTCTTGAAGTTCTTCATGATCCAAACACTAATTTGGATCCAGTTCTGGTTAAATGGAGTCAACCATCCCGGTAGTCTAGGGTTTGTTTGGGGATATAATACCGCAGCCCTTATGAACTTATTGATGAACATCTGGGTCTGCACCGGTTGGATTAAAGTCGAATCTTCACTCGGAGTAAATCCTGGCAAGAGACCAGAGAAAGGGACGACGCCGCCATTGGGAACACTAACGTAATACCCCATATCGTTGGCATTATCCCTCTTGAATATGATTCTACCCGGCCTTCCATGACTGCTGGGAGTCAGATTCCACAGCATCTGTCGGAGATGGGTGGCATGGATAAATGCAGACAGGGGATAATCTCTATCCATGTCAGGGAGATGCATTGCTCTATCTCCAGACTTGAACACCCAAGACTCCTTCTTGGGGTGTGTTTGTGACTTGAAGTCTATCGCATCCCCGAATAAGAAAGCTGGTTTTGCAAATTATTGGCCATCCAGCGAGGTCAACAATTCTTCATTAATCATGGATAGCAGCATTCTATCCCCTTGGGCAGCTATCAACTGTGCTCTCTCTACAGGGTATTCCGAATTCGATTGGGGAAACTCCATATGGGACAGGTTCTCCAAATAATTCGAGCCCAGCATACCAACTGATGAGCCAAAACTTCTGCAAGTGGGTGAATCTGCAAATCCACTGCCAAAAGAAAAAAAAGAAAAAAAATCAAGTTAGTGAAAATCTAATTTGAAACTTTTACGCAGATAATTTGGTCTGAGTTTTTACGCATAAAGATTAAAGACTCTGACTATGCAAATTTTACACTTATTTAAGTTCATAAAAACTTTTTTAAGTGTAAAAGTTCTTTGTTTTACACACAAAGTCTTTTACTGGTTAAATTTTACGCTGGCACATGTTGATGTGAGTGTAATTTAAATATTACGCTGGCATGTGTTAACATAAGCATATTTTAGATTTTACGCTGACACGTATAGACGTGAGCGTAATTTAAATTTTACGTTGGCATGTGTTGACATGAGCGTATTTTAGATTTTACGCTGACACGTATAGACGTGAGCATAATTTGTATTTTATGCTGGCATGTGTTGACATGAGCGTATTTTAATTTTTACGCTGGCATGTGTTGACATGAGCGTATTATGGTGGCACATGTTGATGTGAGCGTATTTTGAAATTTACGCTGGCACGTATAGACGTGGGCGTATATTCTTAATTTACGCTGGCACGTATAAACGTGGGCGTATGTTCTTAACTTTACGCTGACACGTATAACGTGGGCGTATTTTGTTATTTCAGTTTCTACGCTGACACGCATGACGTGGGCGTGAAATTTGAAGGTTCGAGTTTTCTTCTTTTTCTCTGGCAAACTTGTAGCCGAGATAAAGTAGGGCTTTACCCTTCATTGCTAGAGCCACGGCGGGGTTGCTCTGTTGGGGCGTCGTTGATGATTGGACGGGGGTCTTCGCGCGGTCGGCCGATGATGAATCGACGACGAGTTTCTTGCCCTTGCTGCCGGCAGCGGACTTCTTGGGAGCCATCGGATTGAAAGTAAGAGTATGAAAGAGGAAGAAGAGTAAGAGAGATCGAGATTACGGAAGACAAGTAAAGTTTTATCTCTCTTCGAAGAGCTCTATTTATAGAGAATTTTTGAATCGGTTCAAATTTTCGAAATTTACGCTGACTGTTGGATATCCCAACTTTTACGCGGATAACCGTTTGATATCTCGAATTCTACGCTGACTGTGAAATCCCGAATTTTACGCTTCTGTTTAAAGTATTTCAAATTTTTTGAAAATAATTTGAAAACTTTGAAGGGAGTCTTGTAGGAGCGTAAAAAGTACTTCAAAGACCAAGTCAAAGAAGTTGAGAACTTTACGCAATTCAAACTGAGTCAAACTCAGACTCTACGTGAGCTACTCTCTACGCATGCTATTCTCTACGCGAGAAGCTTTTACGCGAGAGTTATCCTCCACTTTTATGCCGGGGACAGACTGTCAGGCCGCATTTAATGCAAGTGATTTAATCTGACACAATGATTTTCTGATAGCAAGATTACACAGAAGCCAAGAAAATCTTTCCACCAAACCCAATACTCGTCGTATAGTGTGCAAATGGGGCTATTTTACGCTCAATAAAACTGCTTCTTTTACGCACGATAGCTATTCGAGCTTTTACGCTCAAAGCTATTGTGGGCGTAAAGTCTATTTGGGCTACTTTTTACGCTCAAGGCTATTTTTTTAGCCACTTTACGCGAAAAGTTTATTTTGGGCTATTTTACGCCAGTTTGCCAATTTACGCTGGGAGCATATTTTGGATCATTTTTACGCTCGATCTTTCCTGGCTACTTGAGAACGTGGTTTGCCTACGTGGCTTTCATGCCACACTTATCGAGAAACGTGTGTACGTGCTCTTCCCACTTTGTTGAAGTAGGACACGTGTCACCATGCGTAGAGATCAAAACTCTACATGGGACACGTGTCAACGTGCTTAGAGGATGATTTACATCGTGGGTGACAGTTACTAGCGTAGAGACCCGATTTTGTTGCTTACGCACAAAGGGTCAAGTCTATAAATATACTTATTTTTACATAGACAGGATCAAGAGATCAACATAGAGACATGAGAGGAAATTCTGAGAAAACTCATACTTCTAGAGTGATATTCCCAGAAGCATTTCTTCAACTTTTTTTTAAGAACAGGGTGAAGCAAAGCAAGAAAGCATTCGACTGTGCCATCAGTGCCGTTGCTCGATACCTTTCCGGTGACTTAGTTCTTCCGATTGTTCGTCTTCTTCAAGCAGTTTTCTTCATCATCATCGTATGGTCCAAGGAACAAAGTGATCGCTCTCAGATCAGACTTCCATAGACAATACTTTCCAGAATAATTTGTACTTCTTGTATTTTTTCTCGTTTTCTTTCAAAAGCCAATTTTAGGCATTTAGTTAAGTGAAACAGTATCGAAGAGTTTTTCAATTATTTTTAATATTTTAAAACAGATTTTTCCTAATCTTTGGGGACTGTTTAATCGGCACACAATGCATGAATATAGAAACGAAAAGATGGGTTTCTATCTCCTATATATTTTCCATAAGTGTCTTCAAATAGAATCTCGAAATTGTGCATGGATTGGGAGAAAACTGACCGTGAACTAGAGTCTTTGGACTGATTTTTCTGTCCTGTTTGGGACCAATTTTTGCTAATTTTCAACTCGATTTCTCTCGAGTTTCGGGTCACTAAAATTTAAACTATTTAATAGGTATCAGAGAGGGTTATAACAAGATCATACCAGAGTTTACGGAACTCAAAACGATCAAACGATCGTTGAGATATTGCGTCGCGAAGTCGCTGCGACTGTTGCCGTTCGCTGCTGCCGCACTCTGTTCTAGATCCGCGTGCGGGCAGCCTTTCGACGACTCTCCGGCGCTGCCACGGCGGCACGCGACGACTGGGGGTGCGCTCCAGGGAAGTGGAAGGCTGGGGCGTAGTTGGGGACTTAGGGTTTTAGAGTTTGATCGATTTTCCTTCTCTTTTCCTCGTATATACGCGGCTGTGTATATATATATAAATATATATATATATTTTTTACGGCTGTATATATATATATATATATATATATATATATATATATATATATATATATATAATGCTTCTCGGGTTGGGCTGAACGGTGGAGTTGAGAACTTAGGCTCGGGTTTTATTCCCTCTCGGTCCTCATGGCCCCATTCGGGTGACTCGTTATAGCTGCTGCTGTTGTTTGTTAATAATTGTTTTTGTTTTCCCCTTTTTTTATTTATTTATATATATATATATATATATATATATATATATATATATATATATATATATATATATATATATATATATATATATATATATATATATATATATATATATATATATTCATATTCATATATATATACTAATATAATACTCTCTATGAAATTTAAAATAAAATCCCAATATATTCTATTATAGGGCCTATTTATAAAAATACGAATATATATAACGTTTATTTGACAAATATAATATAACCAGTAACGATAATAATATTATATAATAATAACCTCAAAAATAAAATAATAATAATAACAATAATAATAACGGAATTCAATAACCCACAATGAGGTATACACCACTATACACAGTCAAAAATTCCAAAATTGTACAAGGACCTATTTTATACAAATAATAATATTTATAATATTTAATAAACGAATATTTAGAAATATTCACTAACTCATTAAAACGGAATACAACACACTCATACCAAATTCCATCAACACGAATGTCATGGGACGTGCCGCATGACTACATGGGCTTGGGCTCAGTTCGGGTCCAATCCGGACTAAAATGGTATAACCGATTTCCCTAAAACTCAATAATATAATTAATAGATAATTAAAACTTCGGTAAGGGTTAAGTCACAACTTGGCCTGGTTTTCCTAGTTAGGACTTCACTATGACTCGGCCTTCCTTACCAGGACTAATACACTGGTCGAGGCACGCCATTGCACTATCCGTGCCACGATTTCTAGTCACCGTGTACTCTAAAACTCCACTATGGCTAAAGTTATCTATCGAAATAATTAATTAAGTAATTAATAATAAAAATTCTAAAATTATCATTTAATTCAAATATAAATAAATAAAATATATTATCAAAATTTCGGGAAGAGGGTTTACAGAAGGGACTCTTATATAGGGCTCACTCGCCGAGACGCAGCCCGCTGCATCTAGAACTTATTCCAACAGAAGTCGTTCCATTAGTTAGATCGATTCTCGTAACGTCCGTCCAAATCGATTTGATCGATGCCGCAAGGTGTTATCGTTTACCAAGCTTAGCGATCGAGTCGGATGTCCATCTAAGTTTTCGGCCGATCTGACTCGGCACAAGCATATTATGAAGTTCGTCGCCTATCGAAAGCGGGGCGCTACAATTCGTACCTCCAAAATGTCTCTCCAAACCATCCCTCCTTACGTGGCAGCTGACGTGACATCTGACATATTAGCTGACATGACAAATTCTAACAAAAAAATTAGTTATCCAATTGTTTTTACGTTACTATTAATATTAATATTAATATTAATATTAATGTTAATATTAATATTAATATTGATATTAATGTTAATATTAATTTTAATTTTAATGTTAACGTTAATATCGATATTAATGTTAATATTAGTTTTAGGCTTAATTGCAACTCGATACCCTCAACTATGCCAGTTTTTCAACTTGATACCCTAAACTTTTTTTTTTTGTAACAACTTAATATCCTAAAAAAATTAGGACCAAAATATTCTTAGGTAAAACTTGAAACTATCACTCCTCTCCCAAAGTCCTGCCCCTACCCACCCCTTCCCACCCACCCACCTATCGCCACCGCCACCTCCACCCCCGGCTGCCTACACCGACCCCGACCCCCTTGCTACCCCGCCCCCCACCTCCGGTTGCATCACCAACCCCCCCCCCTCTCTCTCTCTCTCTCTCTCCACGGTGCCGCCACTGCCGACTACCTACGTCCAGAGAGAGAGAGGGGGGTGGGAGAGGGGGCGGGACAACGGGGTGGGGGCAACCGGAGAGGAGAGGGCAGGACAGGGAGGGGAGCGAGGGGGGGGGGGAGGGGAGGAGGGAGGAGCGTAGGGGTTGGAAAGACAGGAATAATTTTGTCTTTTTTAAAATTTTGTGTATTAACTTGAAAATATTAAATAGTTGATGGTATGAAGTTGTCGAGTAAAACTATTTAGTGTATAAAGTTAAAAAAACTGGAATAGTTAAGGGTATCAAGTTGCAATTAAACCTTAATTTTAATTTAACATTTAATGTTAATATTAATATTAATTTTACTATTAGTAGTAATTTTAATTTTAATGTTAATTTTTATTTTAAAATTTTACCTTGTCAACTGCCGTATGAGACGGTAAGTAAGTTGCCATATAAGTAGAAATATTTTGAAAAAAAATATTTTAGAGGAATAAATAGTATTTTTCAAACTCAAAATAGGGTTGAAGATGCTCTAAGCCTTCAATCCAAGAGGCAAACAACGGCCCAAAATAATCTACAGATTTCATTAGATAGAGATCAGGCCAATCAGAGCCCCTTGTTGATGCCACGTTTACAATAAACCCCCTCACTAGTACTAAAAAGAACAAGAGACTGGATAGAGAGCGGGTGGAGAGCAATTGAACGACAAGTAGAGGACGAAAGAGAGGGAGAGGATAATAGGGACTACCAGCACCAGCAGCAGCAGCAGCAGTAGTAAGAAAAGAAAAGAAAAGAAAAGAAAAGAAAGAAAAAAATCTAGCCCTAAGCGACTCGGTCTGGTGTTGATGGCGGCGTTCGCGGGGGCGTCACCGGCTGCAGCCATACTGAGCGGAGCTCGCGTCGCTCCTCCTTCCTTGCTTCCTCCTCCTCCTCCCTCCTCCTCGATCCAACTCCCTCGCCGCCCTCTCTCCACCGGCCCCACCTCCCGTCAATTAATCTCAGGTCGAGCACTCAACCCTTCTCATCGTCTTCAGTGCAACGTAGCTAGCTAATTAGTAAGGACGATGCTATGTTGTCCGTGAATTTGGACTGCAGTACTGGCCCGCGCCCACGGGCCACGTGTCATCCAGCAAGGAGTCTGTGGAATGGTGACACGGGACATGCGGGCACTCGCAGTCACCCCCGCGGTCTATTTATCATTTCCCAATTAGTAATTAATTCCATTTGGCTCTTGTCCACGAACAGATGCGTGCAGGTTTCCGTCGCTCCGAGTAAGGGCCTCCTCCTCGGAAGAGACACCCGGCGCCGTGCAGGTCGACGATCTCGTGTCAGATTTGAAGGAGAAGGTACAATCTATCTATCTGTAACTCTATAGTTCTATAAAAAATTATTAAGGGAAACACACAAAGCGATAGAGGTTATCGCGCCGAGCAAAACATTTAAGTTGAGAAATTGGTAAGGACAAAACACAATCTGTTAGCAGGCAACACAACTTCAAACACCCAAGTTCTTCCTCTCGGACAACTTTTTCTTCGTGTTCCACCTAGTGAAGAGTTGGTTTCGAACCTCCTTAATTGTGACATCCGGTTGCAGTCCTAAGACATAAAACTCTTCGTCTTAATAGTGACAAGCATTATGACAGTCCTAACTGTAAGCAGACAGTACTGTCACAATTTTGACAGTCCTATAACAGAAAGATATATATGAATATAACTGTTAAGATTCCAACAGTCCTGACTACATTTAGTACTGTCGAAATTCTTTCCCAACTCGACTGTCACTATTTATAAAGCTTCAAAATTACTGTATTCCGATTTTCGGGGTTCTAAATCACCGAAAGAGTAAGAGATTGCAAGACGAGAAAAAAAATTTGTGAGAGTAAGATGAAGAGGATAATTTGGGTATTAAAAATGATCATATTTTTAAAAGATGTGATAACCTCTATCAATTTGTTTGTGGTGCCCCCTAAATTTCCTAAAAATATTTATTGAAGATCCTAAAAATAACAATATACAATGTATAACCCTTAGCCTACGATAACTTATGAACTTATGGTGTTTACTGGCACATAATTTTAACAATACAAAACATATGCTATGAACTTATGGTGTTAATTAGGCATGTTATTATTTAACGAGCTAATCAACATTCCAGTGGGATGCTATTGAGAACAAATCTACGGTTTTCCTCTACGGAGGAGGTGCAATTGTTGCAGTCTGGCTGTCTTCGACACTCGTAGGAGCCATCAATTCCGTCCCTCTGGTACGTACTACCTTGCTAGAAGTTTCCTATTCTGGTCTGCTGTCATCTTTGTTGATTACATTTTTAATTTTTGATTACATTTTTAATTACTTAACCGATCGACGTTTTCCCTATATATTGCTTTTGCCAGCTTCCGAAGATTATGGAGCTTGTGGGGCTTGGATACACGGGATGGTTCGTGTACCGGTACCTACTGTTCAAGGTAATGTACACTGAAGATCGACTAGGACTGAAACAAAGTTGATCAGTTTTCTTTGTTCATTTCTAATACGAGTTAATTAGCCAAATGGTATCTGAAGAATTTAGTGGTTGTCGTTTTGGTGATCTAACCTTTTTTTTGGGTTAATTTGGTACCTAAGTTTTACATTTTGGTTTAAAAAGTGCATGAACTAGATTTTATTGATATTTTTGGATGGAGATCGATAAAAATGGACATGTGATGGTGACGCGCTTTATTTTTCACAGTTATTTTGTCATGTTTTTGTTTTTCGAAAAAATTCTACAGAAACAAATAGCTTTTGTCAAGTGCAGAATGACGACTCTACAATCAACAATAGCCGATGTATCGGCTGGTCATAACAAAAATAATCCTAAAAATAAGACACGTCACCATCACATGTTCATTTTTAACGACAATGAACCCTAGTTCAGACACTCTTTAAATCAAAAGTAAAGCTTAGGTATCAAATCAACCAAAAAAGGAAAGTTCGATCACCAAAATAACGATTATGACATTCTTTAGGCACCATTTGGACAATTAACTCTTCTAATAATGTTCTGATAAGAACAAACTCCATTTCCCAACAGTCGAGCAGGCAAGAGTTAGCTAGAGATATCGAGGATCTGAAGAAGAAGATTGCAGGAAGTGAATAAATGGACACCTAAGATGCCTACAGGTTCCATAAGTTGTGTAAATGTTGCTTTCGTCGTCGAGGAGAGTATCAGTATCTGTATTGTCATTGTACACTTGCATTTAGCATTTAAGTTTCTTTTTCTTTCGTTCTTTCAATGTATGCTCTGTTTCGCCATTGTTGATGATATTGTGATGATGTTGCAACAGAATGTTATTGCTACTCTATGGACAACCTCAAAATGCTTCGTTCCTATTCAATTGATGTAGATGCAATTTTCCTGTAGGAATGTGTAGACTACGCTAAATTGTGTTGGTAGGGTTTTTCCAAGTGACCATGCTCAACTATTTATGATTTTGGCTGTAGCATAAGAAGAAATTGTGACATGCAAATTGAAGCCATATGTTTGATATATTCTTGATGCTATAAAAACAAATTGAATGTTATTCTTGTCTATTGTTCTGTTTGTTGGTGTAGGGAAACCTCTTCTTCTCTTAAGGATAGACCTCAGCCATGTCATGACTCGGAAGTCTGATGACTATCAATCCATCGTTAGGGTTTATAATATCAAACACACATTAAAGAGTCTATGCTAACACAATATTTTGAAACTTGTTTTTGCATTTCGGAGAAGCTTGTCGTTTTAGCATTAGTTGCATTATCCTCCCCTCCATGGACATGCGTTGAGATCCTCAAGACGAACTACAAACTGCATTATCCTTCCTTCTATACAAATTGCATAGTGATATACAACACCAAGGCCGCCCCGGGGGGGGGGGGGGGGGGGGGGGGGGGGGGGGGGTAGATTAGGTTGACTGAGCCGATGCTTATTTTGGTTGTCCCTTGACCTAGCATCTCGATCTCTTCCTCTTGCAGGTCACGTTGGACATGCAAGGTTGTCCTAAGCAGAGGGAAGTTGTCGAGTCCGAAAGCCGGCACTGTTCAACACAAACCACAAATCATCTTGTGGACATATCCATCGATTGCAATAGGCATTGCAAGAAACTACTTCAGGTTATTGAATGGATCTGATAGCGAAATAATAAAGGAAAAAAGCTATTTTGCCCGCAGACGGACTGGCCCTTCCGCTGCGTGGCCGCATCCCATTGGGGTCCTGTAAACACGAGTTCCATATCGGTTGATCTGTCAATGAGACCGTGACACGTGACGGACGGGCTGGCCTGCAGACGGCCAACGTATGAATAATAAGATTTGAAGAACAAAGTTTTGAAGCTACCAAATCATAACAATTGCTACAACCCTGTTCTTGAAACAACAAAAAAGAATGTCTGGAGAAAAAAAAAATGGTTCAAGAGCAACACTATATCAACATACATACTCCTTCAGTCAGAAAAACCAAGAATCAAGCAAACCAGAAGCACAGCCACCACCAGAAGCACCAGCCAGTTCCTGGTCCAGTTCCTCCTCCTCCTCTTCTTCAAGGCCACGGCCTCCGCGAGCCGGCCAGTGCCGCCGCTTATGAACTCCTTCGCCTTCGCCACGTTCTCCTCGATGTCGTTCAGATGCTCCTCCTGCGCCTCCACCGCCACGGCCATGTCGAGGAACACCTGGTGCAGCCGCGTCAGGCTCCTCTTCAGCTCGCTCACCGCCCTCTCCCTCTCGTCCACCCCCTCGCCCACGGGCCCGTCGTAACACGTCGCCGCCGCGTCCCGCTCCATCTCCTCGTCGCTCGCCTCCTTCCCCGTCGCCGCGAAGTACCTCCGCTTCAGCCCCGCCTTGTGCTCCTCCAGTATCCGCTCCCGCAGCGAGTTCAGCCCGGTCATCGTGTCGCGCAGCTTGGACCGCAGCCCGTTGGTGACCGACGCCCGGGCGCGGTCGACCGGCGTGTCCTCGCCGAACCTCGTCCGGCTGGCGGCGTTGGAGGCGTCGAGGGCGGCCAGACGGGCCTTCACGACGTGGGCCTTGCGGAGGATGGCGGTGACGTCGGAGTCCATCCGGTCGTGGAGCCCGCGGAGGAGCTTCGGGGTGTGGGTGGACCTGGACTCCGCGTCGAGGCGGGCCAGGTCGGACAGGAGGCCCGAGATGGACTCCATCTCGGACTGGATGGGCTCGACCTCGGCGAAGAAGAGGGAGAGGTTCTCCTCCTCCGCGTGGGTGAATGCGGGTCCGGATTCGAGGTCCGGAGCGGGTCCGGACCCGGATTCGGAGTCTATGCGGGCCTGCTTCTTCAGCTCCACGTAGTTGAGGAAGGATCTTGTCATGAGATTGTTCATCTTTGGAACGGTTGTGTTGTAGAATGTTTCTAACCAGGAATCATTTTTGAAACTTTTATGAGAAAATGGTTGAAATTCTAAAATAAATCAATTAGTGTTATAATAATTGATACAGAAACATTCAAACAATTATAAAAGCTGCTGCTTTTTCTTCCTTTTCTCACAACAATCTCACAAATAATATATGAGATATTAAAGGTGACAACTCAATATGCATAACAACTAAATATGTTACATATTACATTATAAAGGAATTTTTACTTTCGTTCTACTTAATAAGATGAATTTGTACTTACATCTTTTTTTGTGTTTATTAGGCTTATATCTCATCTTTTGTAACGAAAAACTTCCGTTTTGTAATAAAAAAACGTTCGTTTTCTCACCCAAAAAAAAAAAAATTTCCGTAACAAAAAATAGTATGTAAATCTAATAAACACAAAAAAAAATTGGATGTAAGTACAAATTCATATTAATAAGTGAGATAAAAGTAAAAAAAAAAAACCAATAATAAAAATACCAAAAAGAAAAATGAAGATTTTAAAATGGTTTAATGGAACAAAATATGGTCATTAAGAAACAAGAAAATTTGATTATCAAGAAATCCAGGATTGTTTTCATAAAAATAAGGAAAATAATAGAGAAATATGTTGGTAAATATGTAACAAATTACATGTAGTAGAGGAACCCAATGAAAATTTGAAGTTAAAATAGTTTGAACAAATTGAAGGATATGGCAACAATGGGTATCTAGCAGTGGGATTTTTTTAAGGAATTAATAAACCCAAATCAAGAAAGTGGTTACTTGACTAAAATATCAAGAAACCACTAAACCCAAATCTGCAAATATTTTTCTTTCCTAGAAATTCTCGATAAAATACAACGAATACGTGTTCAGAAACTACATAGTAAATTGTATAGGAATACCTGAATCTCTTTAGAAATTGAAGAGAATGGAGATTTCCACAACTTTTTCTTCAGCGAGGGAACTGTGAATATTGATCAAAATAATTAAAGAAGGATTTCAAAAAATGATGACAATGTTTTTTTGGTAATTAAAGGGTTTAATAGAAAAAGGAGTGATGAAAAAACTTACAATGGGGGCAGACAAATTATACGCTGAAGAGAAAAGAACAAGTAGTAAACCTGTGCATATTCCTGAGAGGAAATTTGAAATTTTCAGTTTTCCTTAAAAATAGCCGTTGGGTTTGATGAAACGGAAAAATCCTTGGATTCAAATTAGATTCTGATGTATCAGTTCTCAATTTGTTGTTGGGCCTCGTCCCAGTGCATCCAAATTGAGACATTTAACTGATAATTTTTGAATAATTTTACTCAAGTAATGACAGTGACTTAATGGATCACTTTTTGAATTCAGGTCTTTGGAGCGAACTTCACCGTGAGGTGGCACCAAAAGAGAATCATGTCGAGAAAAGAGAATCATGTCGAAAAAAGTTACGAAGTGAAACTTCAGAAATAGTTGGTAGCGACGTCGAACGCAAGGCGTTGCGGAGACTCGTTGTGATCGGATGCGCGACGGCTTGATGCGACGCATAGAATTGATAGTTCCGATGAAACTTACGAAGTAAGAAATACGATTTTTGAATCGCATCGTGTGCCTTGATTTTGTTGGATGATCGCGTGTGTATCAATATGCATATGCAATGGAATTGCGAGAACAAGTACTAGAGCCTAAGTCTAATCGATAGTACGAGATAGCAAGTAATTGAGAATAAGAAGTTACATGTTTGCTTTGTTCCGATATCCTACAACTAAGTCTGGCTGAAATGTATATATTGGTGGGACGCCTAAAATATGTGTATGATTCCAAACTAAGTTGTATGATCCAAACGATAGTGAGACGAGATCGTGGAACGATCGTGGAACGATCTAGTATTGGTTTCGGTTCGAGAACGAACCTTGTTTTGAGTTGTGAAACCCGTAAATTACGGATTTATTTTTTATTGTTGGATTTTGTTGCTAATTAGTTTGGTCAGTTTATTATTGTTATTATTATTATTATTATTATTATTTGGAAAATCATATTTTTATAAAAAAAAATTTATTGTTTGGCTTGACCCGACCCGAACCCGTCTCGATCCGTTTCCGAAACCGAACCCAAACTCGGTTTTTCGAAACAAATCTTTAAGTTATTTAGTTATTATTTATATTTTCCTTTTTAAGGAAATTCCTTTATTTTTCCTTCATTTCCAGAACATTTTTCATCTTCCCTTTCCTTTCCGTTCACTCCTCAGCCGAAGACCCCCGGCCTTCCCGTAACCGTCGCCGCCATCACCCTCCTCTCCCGTAACCTCCCGGCGACCCTTCCTTTCCCGTAACCCCAAGCCTCTCCCAATAAAACCCCCTTTCCCTTCTCCCTCTCAAACCCATTCCCAAGCCCTAGCCCTAACCCGACCGCGCCCCCTCGGCGACTTCCGGCACCGTCAGCCCCGACCCGAGCCGCCTGAGGCCAGTGCCCCTCCGCCTGAGGCCAGCGCCTCTCCGCCCGAGCCCGGCGACCCTGCGCGGCCGACCCCGAGCCCCTCCGCCGCTGTCCCCCGCAGCCGCGGCGCCCGCCTCCTAGCACCGGCCGACCGCCCCTTCGCGCGCCCCTGTCCTCGCGGATTCGCTGTCCCCGCGGCTGTCCCGTGCCCCGACCCGCTGTCCACAGCATCTTGCGGGTCCCGATCCGCTATTTTCGTGGCCGCGCCCCGCTGTCCGCGTGTTCTTGATTTTTTTTTCGAGTTCACGGGATTCGTCTTTTTCCATAATTTGCATCTGAGAGCTCTAGCCGAGCACCCGAGGTATATTTCAGTGTCCCTTCCATTGGTGTGTCGCGTATACGTGTCGATGATGATGCGGTCCCGACCCTGTTTCGGAGAATCAGTATTTGATATTGTTGCGTAGGGATACTTTTTCCGAGTTCGGCTCGGATTAGTTCTGTAGTTGGTATGCTTGGCTTATATTTTTCCATTGGTTCTGAGTTTTTCTTTGGTTGGGATATTTTACTTTTGCCTGTGGCTTATTATTCATAAAAATTTGGATATTATCTGTGTGTTGTGATTTGTGTTCTCCCTGGTTTGGGATCGACTGGTTAGATGTGGTACGATACTGCCTCGTGGTTAGGTTGTCCTAGTTACAGAGGAGGTGCTGCCCGAATTTTCAGTAAAATCTTTCAAATTATTATTATCAATTAAGTTCATTTAAAACCTGTTTTCATATCCGGTCTTTGCAAATGATTTCCAAAATTGGTTTTGTTGGTTTAGTTTTGTGAATTTTGTGAGTTTTGTATCCCCTGTTATGCGACGACCATATCGGTTGGATGAGCCTCGGTGAAACGCAAACGCTACAGGATTTTCTGTACGTTGAGGCATAAGCCAGCAACGTGAGATTGCATGACCAAGTCTGAGACACCCTCTTTCATAAATTATATTTAATTATTATTTAGAACTGGTTACTGGCCTATAATATTTTGGGTGCAGGGCTTCGGCCTTCTGATTGGACCGTTTCTCGGCACTCAAAGCTCGCCTCAGTCTTATTTAATTTATGTAATAAATTGTAAGGGCATAAGCCCAGCTTTTATTTTATTCTCTGTGACCATGTATTTGTGTAGCTTAGATTTTCTATTTTTTCTGAGTTGGTTATTTGCGTAGTTAGACGCATAATTAATGGGGTATTATTTTATATGAAAATTAATAAAAGTTTTTCTCACATTAAATAAAAGGGTAAAATTATAAGTTTTGTTAACTAAACCAAATTCATATTTTCTCATACATATATATATATATATATATATATATATATATATATATATATATATATATATATATATATATATATATATATATATATATATATATATATCCATGCGACAATCTACTGCCTTGTGACCTAGCTGGCCACACTTGAAGCATCCCCCTCGGCAATCGACTGCCAGATGTCCCATCTTGCCGCAGCGATGGCACAGTACGCCTGGGTGAGGCCCCCGATACTCGGACGTGTTCTGGCGCTTTGGCGCACCAGATCCTCCCGCGTCATGAGGACGCTTGTTGAAGTTGTTGCGGATGCTTGATCCGCCCTTCTGCGAAGCTCGATCGAAGATTCGCTCACTATCAAGGGCGGCGTTGTATGATTCCCTGTAAGTCTGGCATCTCTGGTTCATGACGTCCCGACGCAAGTCATCATTCAGGCCTTACTGGAAGCGCTCGCACCACGCCTCCGTGTTCGGCAGAAAGGCCCCGGCAAACTTCGCAAGCTTCGCGAACTTCGCATCGTAGTCTTCAACGGACAAGTTTTCTTGCTTCAAGGACATGAATTTCTCTTCCTTCTGTCGACGGAGGGCACGAGGAATGTATTGCTCGAGGAAGGCCAGTTTGAACGTCTTCCACGAGATCTTGGCGTTGGGGTTGGCCTCTTGGAGTTCTTGTTTCTTCGTCTCCCACCAGTCGTAGGCCCTCAAGTTGAGCTGCAACGCTGCGCACCCGACTCTCTTGGACCCCTTGGTGCTGAGGAGAATGAACAGACCCTCAATCTTTACTAGCCACCCCATGACTTCGTCAGGCTCTGCTCGACCGTTGAATTCAGGCGGGTTCATCTTCTTGAACTTGGTCATCTTGAGCAGGGAGGAGGAAGACATATGTTTTGTCTTTACGGGTTGCACTTCTTCTTCTGACATGACGGTCGTCGAGTTCTGTTGGGTCGCTATGGTGCTCACGATCCGAGTCAGGGCCTCCAATTTTGTTGGGCACTGATTTGGGCCTGGATCTATTCTTGCAGCTGTCGTTGCTGCATCTCCGACTGGCGTTGTTGGAGTTCCATGAGGCGTAGTAGTCGCTCCATGGCAGATTCGCTAGACGTCGCGCCTTCGGTGCTATCCGTGCTAATCAATGTGGCGTTGACAGCAGGGACACCCAGTTTTTCCGACATTCCTACAAAATTGAGCAAACCCGTTAGTATTCTCAAAATATATACGGGCTTATATGTATGGAACGATTATTTCAGGCCGCATATGTCGAAAAACATAGTTTTTTTGAAAAATTGCAACGGCATATATATATATATATATATATATATATATATATATATATATATATATATATATATATATATATATATATATATATATATATATATATATATATATATATATAACTTGTAAATGCTATATAAAAAAAATATATAGCATTTACAAGTTATATATATATATATATATATATATATATATATATATATATATATGATGGAGCAGTGGGCGGCTGGCCTTCCAGAGGCGTGCGCTTGCCATGCGAGCGGTTGGCTGTGGTCTGCCGGCCTCCTCGGCCCGGCCCCCGGCCTCCCCTTGCGTCCCAGCCGCGCAGCCTCCCGCCTCCCGGGCCATCCGGTCTCCTGGCCACCCCCCCCAGTGGAGGGGGCTCCCCCTCATCGGCATCTTCTTCTCGCCGTGGGGGCGCCCCTCCCTCCCCCCCACTCGGCGCCGTCCTCGTCGTCGTCCCCGGCGCCCCCGCGCGCGGCGCAAGAAGGCTTCTCCGCCGAGTTCGCCACCCTCTCCGGAGCCTCCCCCCTCCGCTTCTCCGCAGAGGCCCACCGTCTCCCCCTCCATCCCGGAGGCTCCTCCCTCTCTTCCCGCCTCGTCCTCCCAGCCGGAGCGCGTCCCGTCGCCGGTCGCCACCCCCGCCGCGGTGGCCCACCCCCCTCGACTCTGGCCATCCGCGCCATGCGGTGGCCCAACTCCGCCTACTCATCCCTCAGCCCCTTGGCTGAGCCGCTCGCGCAGTTGCCGGCGCCGCCCTCTCCGCAGCGGGCCCCAGCGTTCGCCCCTTGCGTCTCCCCCTCCCTCCCGGAGGCTCCTCCCCATCTCCCCGCCTCGCCCATCCTGCCGACGCTCGCCCCGTCGCCGGTAGCCACCCTCCACGCGGTGGCCTACCCCCCTCAGGTTCCCCCCCTCCGAGTCGGCTCCCTCCTCTGTCCCCGCCATCGTCGGCGGCCCCGTCCTCCACCTGGCGTCTGTGCCCCCCCGGCGATCCGTGCGCCTCCTGTCGGATTGCTGCCCACGTCGCCGGTGATCGGACACCGTCGGAGGTCGAGCACCTTGCTCCCTCCCCCGTCCTCCACCACTTCCCCTGTCGGTGGGGCTTTCCCTGGTGTCTTCTCGCCGGAACCCCCCCTCCCCCGTCCCCCTCCGCCTCCCTACGTCGGTGGCCCATCCAACCGGAGCCCCTCGCCGGAGCCCCTCGCCGGAGCCCCCTCTGCTCCGGTTCGCACGGGCGCCACGCTGGCCCCGGCCCCTCCCCTCCCCTGGGCTGCGCGCCCGAATTGGGCAGCGCGCCCGCCTTGGGCAGCGCTCTCCTCGTGCAGCGCGCTGCATTGATTGGCGGGCCCATCCTCGTGCAGTGGGAAGGCCTCCCTCCCTTGGGACCGGTGCCCCTCTGTTTGAGTTTCGAAATTTGAAATTCGTTTCGAATTTCGTTTCCCAAAAAAAAAAAAAAAAAAAAAAAAAAAGAGAAAGAATCAGTATGAAGAACATCCCATCCAGGGCCTCGTGCCCACACCGGCCCTCTGTGGCCTTGTTTGAACTTTTTTTTGGGTGCTTTTTATGTTTACTTTTTGTCCTGATGTATTGGGCTCTTTTGGCTTTGGTCCAGTACATGTATGTAATGCTCTTCATGAGCTTGTTCTAGTTTTCAATAAAATGCTCGTTTGACAAAATATATATATATATATATATATATATATATATATATATATATATATATATGTTACCAAACTACAAAGTTTTGCCAATTAACTTGTAAATGCTATTTTTCCCAATAAACATTAAATTGACTTTATTTTGTTAATTAATGATTGTAGTTTCGCAACGATAAATGTGTTCCGGTAGTATAATTTTAAACAACTTAAAACTGGACTAGGACTGCTTTTAGAGATTGTAACTAGCACACCTAGAGATAGTTTTATTTTCAGTTCTAAGTCAGGATTCTCAACTGTAGAAATTTAAGGACGTTGTTTTCCATAAATAAATTCACTTTATTTATTGTGTTTCTGGGAAAATTACAACTGTGGGAATCCGATCTAGAAGACGATCGCTTTATCCCTTGGACTATGCGAAGAAGAAAAGCTCTCAAAATTTTGACAGTAGATATCAATGTATCTGTCCATTGAATGAGAAAAAGAACTCTATTTATAGAGTCAGAAATAATAACTGAAAAGATAACTGTCTCCACAGCCTGTGCCTAGTTAAAAATCACGCAGGATTCAACATACGCAAGGTTGTGGGCAGTTACTGGACGTGACCCGTAACTGTTGGACACATGGCAATCGTGCATGAGTCGTGTGCAAGTTACAAGACACGCAGGCGAGAGATCAGTGGCATGGCTGCCACGTACTCCAATTTGATGAAATTCACGCAGATTTGTTGAAGACGAAATCCACGCGAACTCAGTGTAGAAAGCTTCAAAATCCACGCAAACTTGGGACAAGACGCTTCAGGATCCACGCAGACTTGGGGTAACGAGCTTCAAAAATCCACGCAGACTTTAGGGAGAAGACTCCAGAATCCACGCAAACTTGAGATGAATAGCTCAAAATACACGCAGACTTTGAGATAGGACTGTCAGCTATCTTGATTTAGCGTGCCTCGACTGACACAAAATCTCTGACGGTGATTGCTTTTGTCAGTCGCATTAAATGACAATAAAGCTTCTTGGTACGCCACCTTGACAAAAGCCGAGTCTTGTTGAAGAAGATTTCGAAAATCACGCAATAGGCGGCTGTGATCTCTCGAATTCTGTGCATACGTGGCATACGAAGAGACGTTCTTCGACTGTCGTGCTGTCAGTCATAATTACACTTCTGACAAATGATGAGCTGTCTCTAGCGTGACTTTTAAATATTTGTCTTGATCAACTGAGCGTGACTTTTAACTCTGTCCTGATCAACTCAGCGTGACTGTTTGGACTTGTTCTGATCAACTCAGCGTGACTTTCATTTTTTAGGCCTACAAAACCCCCTTCAAAGTTTTCGAAAAAATGATAAATTATTTCGAAATACTTTGAAAATAGAGATGATAAAATGGATTTAGTCACGCTGAGATGACTTTAAATTTTTCGGAAGTCGAAAAGACTTCGAAGTTCTTTGAAAACATTCAAATAAACCTATTAAATGTCATGATGACTCTTCGTTCTCAGAAACTGATTGCATCCAATTTATTGTGGAATATGAACCGCCGGCGAGCTCTGTTATATAAACAAGGAGAAGATTCATTTTTAAACTTCATCTCACGTCAACATGACACCAAAGGAAGAAGCTGAAGAAGAAGCACGCAAGTTGGGCTTTTGTGCTCATGGTGACCCCACTTCTGGGGGTGAAGAACCGAAGCCCATTGTCTTCGAGCTCAAAGACGATCCCTTGCAACTAGCCAAGAATTTCTTAAGCTATTTTGGCTTGGATGGCTCGTCCTCTTCTGATGGGCGCAGCCTCATAGAGCAGCGTAAAATGTTTAAAGCTCTGTTGCACCGTCTGGGAGTTAGGAGCGTAGAAGAACTAGGCACTAAGCTCAGTCGCTCTGGGAAATAGAGCGTGACTTTTATGCTTTTGTTGCACTTTTTGTTTTGTCTTTTGTAAGGCCATCAGTGCCTGTCTTAAGAAATGAAGTACAACTTTTGTGTTTGATCTGCGTGCTTTAATGAAGAATATTAATCAGCACTCTTTGACTGTTTCCAATATTGCACTGTTTACCAAAGCACACGTGACACTCATTCCACAGTTTACGAGCGCTATTTATGCGGATCTTTTCCAAGAATAAACTTGTACTTTGTCCCTTTAAATAGATAGAAGAGTTTCACAGATACTCATCCCCCATTCTTCTTCTTCTTCTCTGAGAATGAAATTTTTGGGAGATTTCACTCTCAAACAGGAAAGCAATGTTTTCTAATGTTCAACTTCTGTGCACTGTATCAAACATGAGTTTGCCAATCCTTAGCACCAAACTTGAAGGTAAGTCAGCGTAGTACGCGTAATATTTTGTTGCTGTTGAAGATAGGCTTTTTGTTTCTGATTTCTGATTTGAACAATACACGCCTGTATCTGTTTGATAAATACACGCTGAATGATTTATGTTGATCTAATTTAATGCTTCCTACAGAAACTTGGCTGAAAATTTTCTTCAGAACTGGCATTAGGGATGTGGATGCTGTGGAGAATATCCTGCTGACATCTACATCAGGGAGCTCATACGCTTTTGACGCGTAAATCAGACAACTCAGAACTCTTCGTGGGATAGAAGGGTCTTCCTCAGATGATAGGAAGAGCCTTTATACACGAGAGTTGGATGGTGGAGTCAACTCTACCCCGAGAAATCGGGTAGTAGAGTTCCTTTCAAGGCAGAACTAGGAATTGTATCCCAATGTGGAATACATTCCTATCTTCCTTGAGAGGTTACCCTCAATCCACCAATTGTATTGGCAGCACCACGCCTTCGGGCTGCCATACTCTGTGGTTCTCCTCTCGTCTGAGAGAGAAGACCAGAGTTTGATTCCTACTGATCTGGTCGTGACTGAGACCCAGACAGTCAGGAATTGCCACCAACAACGAACCTGACGGAGAAGGTCCGACGGAGAAGATCCAAAGAAGAAGATAGATCTCTATTAGGTTATTGTTGTGGTGTAGAATGAAAATCCAAAGATTGTAATAGATTTCCATTATGATTTGTAGGAAAGTCTAAGAAAATGTAATAGACTTTTTATGATGATATGAGAATGGAAATGATAATTCTTCTATACTTTATGATTTGTTTCTATCTGGAAGACATGATAGATAATAAAATCTTCTTTTCTGATTTAGAGTACTCAAATATGATCAGAGGTAATGTGGACGTGATAATATGTAGGAACTCAAGAGAAAATAGATTGATTTTTATGCAGAGGTCAAAGATAGAAAATGAGTAGGTAGATTCAACATTTATTCAGAGGTTATGACAACATGATAAATAACGAATCCCCACTTTTTAATAAATTGATAGAAGATAATGAACGGACGAACCGTCAGGTGATAATGAACGGATGAATCGTCGGATGAATGTAATAAATGAACGGACGAACCGTCAAGTATTAATGAACGAGCGAACCATCGGATGAATGTGACGATTCGTCATTCGAAGAAATTTCTGCCTATAAATATAGCAGAGATCAGATAGAATGAGCACTCATATTCCTCAACCTAAAAATGTCGTCTGGAGAAGCATCCAAGAAGGCTGAGATCGCCCCTAAGGTTGTGAAGGACACTGAAGAACGTCCTGCTGATCCAATTCAGTCTAAAAAGGCAGAGGCGGGTGAAGGTTCGTCTGCACTTCAGCCACCAAGGGACATTCTGGACTTCCTGCTTGAACCAAGGAGGACTGAAGAAGAAGAAGCCATGAGGCTGGCTGCTTGCAAATTCCTCGTGGGCTCTAGCAATGAGGTTCTTGGTTCTTTCGCTGACTACATTTGTGAGAAGGACGGCAACGGCCCACGTCCAAATGTAGAGAAGGATGATAGTGATCTTCCTTAGTATCATGTACCATCATCCATGATTAAAAATAAAATAAAAATTCTATTTCTAAACATGAACTTGTCTGATGATTACAAGCATATATATTTATACATAATACTTTTTAAGGAATTTGCCATTGATAGGCATCAAAACTTTTCGACCATCCAATTCTGAGAGTTGATAAGCTCCATTTGAGAAAACTCTGCTCACGATATAGGGACCTTCCCATTTTGCGTCAAATTTGCCCTTGCTCATATGAGTCATAGTCATAGGACGTCTGACCGCTAGAACAAGTTCTCCTTTTTGATACGCTCGAACTCTGACTTTCTTATTAAAAGCTCTCGAAATTCTAGCTTGATAGAATTCAATATTCTGTTGAGCAGATAACCGCTTTTCATCCAGAGCTTCTAATTCCTGAAGTCGAAGACGATCATTATTTTCCGCAGTAAGTTCATTAGCGATTGCTATCCTTAAAGAAGGAATTTGAATCTCTAATGGAAGAACAGCTTCGCAACCATACACCAGAGAGAAGGGTGTACATTTAGTAGCATTACGGACTGTAGTACGATAAGCCCACAGACATTCACCAAGTTTCTCACTCCAATTTCGTTTGTTAGTAGAGACAAACTTTTTTAAGAGTTTGATGATGGTCTTGTTGAAAGCTTCTGCTAATCCGTTAGCTGCCGGATTATATGCAGTTGAGGCCACATTATTGATCTGATGATCGTCACAGAATCGAGTAAATTTCTGGCTGACGAACTGTGGTCCGTTATCATGAATAAGGCGTCGAGGAACACCAAATCTGTAGATGACGTGGTGTTTGATAAAGCTGATGACATTGGATGTTTTAACTTCAGATAAAGGAATAGCTTCAGCCCATTTAGAGAAATAATCGGTTATTGCTAGAATAAACCGATGACCTTTTGATGACGGCGGATTGATCGGACCAATAATGTCCATGCCCCAAGCTTCGAAGGGCCATGATGCTACCGTCGGATGTAGAAATTCAGAGGGTTGATGAATAAAATCCGCATGGATTTGACAAGCTTTGCACTTTTTTGCATATTCGATGGCGTCTAATACCATAGTGGGCCAATAATAACCCATACGTCGAATACGGTCTTGAAGTTTTGGTCCTGGCTGATGTGCCCCACAAATTCCATCATGTGCTTCACGAATGATCTGCTGAGCCTCCTCACCGGCAATACATCGAAGGAGTAAACCATCATAAGCTCGACGATATAAAGTTTTTGTAGTATGATTATAATAGAATCTGAGTGATCGTCGTCTAATAGATGTTGCCTCACTCGGATCATCTGGAAGAATATCATACAATACGAAATCTAAGAAAGGAAGTCTCCAATCTTTATCCGTATTTTGATCCTCAGCCGAGTTACTGAAGATGAATTCTATGCTGGAATCGGATGAAGAGGATAATGATTTACGGCTAAATCCAAATCCTCTTGTTGTGTTGACATCATGAGATGTTGATTCCTCAGTGTCAACTGGAAGTCCCAGAGTTAGATTGTTTTCGAGATGGAATAATTCCCGATTGTAAACAACAATCACTTGTTGACGTCTAATCGGAATAGCCAATACTGCCGCAAGATTAGCAAGAGCATCAGCTTCTGTGTTACATGCTCGCCTAACATGTTCAATGAAGAATTCTTCAAACGAAGAAGCCATAGATATAGCCGATCTATGATAAGGAACCAGATCTTGGTGGCGAACTTCATAAGTGCCCCTTATTTGATTGACAATAAGTTTAGAGTCTCCATATGCTTCCAAATGTTGAATATTCAGATGTTTGGCGAGTTGAAGACCAATAAGCAATACATTGTACTCAGCTACATTGTTTGAACATGGTTGATCGAGAGAATAAGCTCTTTGAATAGCAAGACCTTCTGGCGATACAAGAACAATTCCAACTCCAGCAACAATATCACCATTAGGACCTATTCTTGAAGCTCCATCAAAGAATAGACGCCAAGTAGGATCTTCTTCAGCAATTTGATTTGAATCTAAGACTTCATCTGGGATTTCATCATAGAGTTTTGAATTTTCTGGGATAGAATGAGCAGCCAGAAAATCAGCTAAAGCTTGTCCTTTGACTGATTTCTGAGGAATATAATGCATGTCATACTGAGCAAGTAAAATTCCCCAGTTAGCCAATCTAGAATTCAAAACACTAGGTTTCTTCATCATGATCCGTATAGGATTGATTCTGGAGATAACATGAATGGTCTGAACCATGATATAATGTCGTGTCTTTTGGACAGCGAACATCAAGGCTAGACATTCTTTCTCGACCGGTGAATATCGAGGTTCAGCTCCAGTCATAGTGCGACTGAGATAATAAATGGCTTGTTCATGACCATTTTTATTCTTTTGAGCGAGCAATGTGTCACGCCCCGATCCGGGAAATCGCTCGTCCTCGCTAGATTTTACCCGAATCAACGTCATTGCTGGGGCGTGATGCCGCACGAGCCTGGAGTTGCGCTCGTGCAAGGCAAGATAACAGTTCACATAGTGAATATCTCAAATTCATAACATAAGCAGCGGAAGGAAACAAAGTGAAACATAAGAATCTCTTTTATTAATTATGAACTGAAGGTTACAAAGCTCTGAATAGCCCAAACATAAAATGCCAATTGGCTACAACGCTCATGATCTCTCTAGCTCACAAAGGATTACATTGTCCCATACATTATGCCTCTTTATAGCCACCAAGTAGTCTTCGGCCGAACATCTCCATGTCGCAAGTCCGAACGCATATGCGAAAGCTCCTCTTGAACGCCAAGGACTCCATGCCTCGACACGTCCAAGCCAAGCTCCGCCCCGAGCCGATCGTAACTTGAGCCTGCACATAAACTAGTGGGGAATTAGTGCTTTCGTCCTCGCTTCGCACTGATCAAGACACGCTCACACCCAAACCAACACTCAATTCATATGGTGGACATGCAACATAATTTGTGATCTTTCTATTTAGCCTTAGGATCAGTTTCATGACAATGTTCGATATAGCAACTTAACATAATGTGTCCCAAGCCGTGTTCCTGCAGCAGATATAGTTAGGCATGATAAACATAAACTTAGTGCTCGTGCACATCCCGTCCCATTTTCCTTAGCCTGCAGTGGTTAGAACTTAACATAAGCAAACATACGATTCGTACAACCGACTAATCATAAACGTAGACATATGCATAATGGGTGGCAGGCCCTGCGCCTGCACCCAGCTCTCATCTCAGCCCACCGGCCCTAACTATATGAAGGTCACGGTGTGTCGCACCGTAATGGACTTGGCATCTCTTATGTGTAAGCCTACAATCACTTCGATACGGGTTGCTAGCCCAGTATCCGAAGGATCCCAAACTTACGGATATCATAGCTTATTACAGCACTGGACGATCGCAATCCGTCCGAATGTTGTGCACCATAAATACTACACATAATTCCCTCCTAGGCCGAACGGTCCCGGCGCCCCGGCGTAACCGTTCGAGGGAAGCCGCACCCGTGTACGGGCAATCCGAGTCCATTGACCATGCAATACGTACCATAGCATACAAGTCATATCGTCCAACCAATCTCGTGTACCATAAACATAGTCCCGCCTCATAAACATAGTCGCATCTCGTAAACATAATCCACCATTCATATGGGGAGCTCCGTCGGCGTTATGCCCCAACACATCCATATTGATGCACGACGCCCAACGGCTTAGTCGTCTCGTACTCATATTCACGCGTTTCATTCATAAGTTGTTCACATAACTTAGTTCCATATTTACTTAGTCATTTCATTGCTTAAGTGCCCGAGGGCACGCTCAGCGCCGTATTCAATGTTCTACGCCTAGTGTTCAATGTTCTCGGAGCCGTGCACATGATGCACATCTCAATATCATCTTTTAATGTTCTACCATCCTTGCCCTACCGCGACTCGTACACTTGATGCACGTCGCTTCAATTGTTCGATTGTTCAATGTTCTATCTTAGTGTTCGACACATACGAAGACACTTAATCGCCGAGCCACGTTCGCTAACATAATGGCAACTTACGCATACAAGTCATGTTTTATTAGACGTGAAGGAATAGGGAGAGAGAGTCAAGAACCCGCCCACCTTAAGTCTTACGCCTTGTCGTTTCGCCGAGCTGAAGCGGCTCGCTTCCATAACTCGATCGCATAGCTAACTCTCGGACTTAGTCATTCCTTTTGAACTACTCGGTTGATTTAGCCTATCGCGCCCATGCCACAATCCGCTGCAAGGCCTCGATTTGGTTTTGCGGACACTTCATTGCATAAGGAAAAATGCCGACCTCTTATCGTCCAGCGTAAAAGCATAGCATGCACACCAGATCAACTAAAATCAGCACTTGCTCAAACGGGACTTACACTTTGCATCGATTCGATTCATAGATTCCAACCGACTCAAAGCTTACCTTTGGCTAACGCAACACTTGCATCGATTCACATCGATACCTCATCGGGTCAACGCAACTCTTCGAGTCAACGACTCATCGTAATGCACCGATGCGGAGCGGGGCATTGCATAATATACCACTCAAAATCAGGTTCGTCCTCGAACCGAAACCAACACTTAATCCAAGTGCTGCGCTACTACCATTGGAATCATACAACTCAGTCTGGATCATACACATATTTTAGACGTCCCACCAATATATGCATTTCAGCCAAGCTCAGTTGTTGGATATCGGGACAAAGTAACACGCTCAACTTAAATCCTCAAGTATTCATCGGTCCGTACTCGACTTAGTCATATCTTAGCGCCTATTCCCAAAATGCATCTCGTATGCATCATCCCATAACATGCGATCCTCTTCCAACATCTTTGCACATAACTTGATTCAAATCCGTAAATTCGATCTCATAAGTTTCTCCCCGGCCACCTAACGTATGTATTGCAGCAAGCCGTTGCGCATCCGATCGCAACAAGCTCCCGCAACGCCTATTCGCCCAACCGTTTGCCTATCTCTCACATTACCTAAGTCTTTCATCCAATCATTCATAAAATTGACCTTAACGACATGGACTAAGTCCACATGTCTCAAATTCCTTTGCATACAATCTGTACTAAGTCTTGCACACAACTATTTCAACACGACCCACGTTCTCGAACTACCCGCGCATCGAGTCTGGGGCTACCCCCGCTAGGCAACTTATCCAGACATCATGCTCGCACTCTTCCGACACAAGAGGTCAACTTGAGTCTACGATGCTCAAAGGCAACAATCTTTTCGACCCAAGGTCTCTTACGATACGCTCGTCTCTGATTCTCGACCGCATACAAATTCCTTTACTCAAACTTTGATTCAATCCCGACTAGTTCGTTTCGTAACATAGATCGCACGCCCAATAAACGTAGCCTAACCGTTACTCAACCGATCTACGGCACACTCTTAGGTCGTTCTACTATCCATCGCTCTCGCGCATTGCAAAATCCTTGCAATCGCCTTATCGCGTCACTACGCTAAGCACGATCCTCAACATCCACTCGATCCAACATAACTTTTTCTGACCATATCGATTCTAGTACTCGCTAACGTTCGAGACACGATACTCACTCGCTTAGACTTATCTTCTTCTTCATGCACTACCTCATTCCTTATCTTCGACAAAATTTCCTTACGCGACTTCTTTAGGGTCATCCTATGGGACTTCAATATTCACTTGATTTGGCGGTCAAGTCTTCTAGGGTCATCTGCCCCGAAACTACGCTCGATAATTGAAGATCATCAACGAGGGACAGTTACAACGAACCATGCTATATCCTATCGCGGAGCCAAATCAATTCCCGACACTTTCTATGGGACTTTACCCAATCCGACATACTTTATAAATTCGCGATTTATCTATCCCCCGCGCGACTGATGCGCCGATAACTACTCGAATCACTTATGCCCATTGCGTATCGTCACTACTCGAATTACTTATGCATAACCGTCGACTATCCTTGCTATTCGCATAACATCTACCCGCCTCAATTTCGAGTTTACCTATTCGTGATCATAGCTCGACACATTCCTTACTCATCAAACCATCTTTGAACAACTTTCGCATCAAACCACAAGTCCATATCAAATTGCCACGCCTCGCAAGTTCGATCATCCCCGCTGGATGAATCACCATACCAGCGCTCACGCGGAATGATCGTTCTAATTTGACGTGACGCATGTGCGAGGCTGGTGTTGCGCTCGCTCAAGACAAGAATGTCAGCATAGTGGTTATCCACGAAGAAATCCAAACACTTTCGTTTTCATCCAAGCAATATCCATTCACTCTCAATTTCTCCGAAGCGTTCCTACTGTATCATCCAAACTGCCATCAACTTAACTTGCATCTTATTCATCCAACAACAATGCTCAACATAATTTTCGTTCATTCGATCAGAGTATCCCCAAGTTATTGTATATCGTCTTTGATACGCCTCAATACCATCGTCGATATGCATAACTTGAACATCTTTCCTTCTCATAAGCTCAAATCCGTTGCAATCACTGCCGTTATCCGAACTCGAATACGAATCAAGTCTTGCACACTCATTCCATTATAACTCACCACCATAATCGCGACACAATTTCGATTTCACATATCCATTCTCATATCCCTAGCTCGCACTTCCAAACCGTGCTACCGACTTATCGCACTAACGCGAATTCGTTCGAACGATTTCCTCCGTGCCTACTCAATTCGTTTCGAAGAAGTCTCCGTACTAACTCCACATAAGTTCAACCGGGTCGAAATTTCCTCAACGTAACATTCCTTCGCTATGCTCAGTCTATCGTTCGACTTATACTTAACGAACTCTCGTTCGACGTATCATCCATAGGCACGACTTCACGCACGTAATCGTTCAACTCAATTCACCGAAGCATTCTTGCATCGACTTCTATCAAGTCTCCCCTATTCGAGTCTCGGTACTACTCCGTCCGTTGAGGACAAACATATCGTAACAACATAATCGTCTCGACGTAACCTATCACAAGTCACCAACTGGCTTAACATAACCATCGCTAAGTGGTATCCCATATACCACTCAGGATCGAGCCTATCGTTATCGACACCATACCTTGCTACACTTATCGCATAATTGGTGTTGTATATACCACTCGAAATTGAGTCATTACTCGACGTCACACTTCGTATAGGTCCGACTCCTATCTCAACTTAATCGTCCCGTATGGCGATCCTTCCGATCCCAGCTCTAACGTTAGCTCAAGTTTGACATACATTCGATCTAACCGTACCATGGTGACCATACCGATCACGCCCGCACATTCGCTTATTCAAAAGCTCAACGCAACATACGGCCAACATACATGTTCGCCGATTCAAACTCGACTTAGCGACCAACCCAACTCGTACAATCGCATCCGCGATCTTCGAATCCCGCTCGTTGCAGCTCGTGCAACAACTTAGTCTCGATACTTAAGGTCTTTACTCAATCTCGCATAGCATATCGCTATCCATCCGCATAGCCATATAACACGCATCATACCATATCGACTCGTTGCACCAATGCAATGAACGATTCACGACTTGTTGCACTCCGTGCAACCCACTACACGTAACCATTCCATAGCAACATAACACGCATCGCCTCACATATCGACTCGTTGCACTTCGTGCAACCAACAACACTTATTTTCTCGCACTTCGTGCGACCAACAACACATAACGTCTCGCACTTCGTGCGACCGATAACACATAGCTCCTTGCACTGCGTGCGACCAACAACACATATATCATTGCACTTCATGCAACCAACATCACCACATTCGTTGCACTTCGTGCAATCAACATCCCATAACCCGTTGCACTCCGTGCAACCAACACTCTCCGATGGCACCTGGAGATTACGTAATAGTTACGACATACTTGTGGCAGACGTATGCACTTAATATAGACTTATTGTATGGAACATCCAATGTAGCGTCGAGCAGATCCATGAGCCATGCGGTTGCGGAAACAACTTAGAGTCAACTGAATTCGATAACGAAGCAACTGAGGGTCAAAGAGATTCACGCACGGTCCAAAGGATGGAACCGCTCTGATACCAACTTGTCACGCCCCGATCCGGGAAATCGCTCGTCCTCGCTAGATTTTACCCGAATCAACATCATTGCTGGGGCGTGTTGCCGCACGAGCCTGGAGTTGCGCTCGTGCAAGGCAAGATAACAGTTCACATAGTGAATATCTTAAATTCATAACATAAGCAGCGGAAGGAAACAAAGTGAAACATAAGAATCTCTTTTATTGATTATGAACTGAAGGTTACAAAGCTCTGAATAGCCCAAACATAAAATGCCAATTGGCTACAACGCTCATGATCTCTCTAGCTCACAAAGGATTACATTGTCCCATACATTATGCCTCTTTATAGCCACCAAGTAGTCTTCGGCCGAACATCTCCATGTCGCAAGTCCGAACGCATATGCAGAAGCTCCTCTTGAACGCCAAGGACTCCATGCCTCGATACGTCCAAGCCAAGCTCCGCCCCGAGCCGATCGTAACCTGAGCCTGCACATAAACTAGTGGGGGATTAGTACTTTCGTCCTCGCTTCGCACTGATCAAGACACGCTCACACCCAAACCAACACTCAATTCATATGGTGGACATGCAACATAATTTGTGATCTTTCTATTTAGCCTTAGGATCAGTTTCATGACAATGTTCGATATAGCAACTTAACATAATGTGTCCCAAGCCGTGTTCCTGTAGCAGATACAGTTAGGCATGATAAACATAAACTTAGTGCTCGTGCACATCCCGTCCCATTTTCCTTAGCCTGCAGTGGTTAGAACTTAACATAAGCAAACATACGATTCGTACAACCGACTAATCATAAACGTAGACATATGCATAATGGGTGGCAGGCCCTGCGCCTGCACCCAGCTCTCATCTCAGCCCACCGGCCCTAACTATATGAAGGTCACGGTGTGTCGCACCGTAATGGACTTGGCATCTCTTATGTGTAAGCCTACAATCACTTCGATACGGGTTGCTAGCCCAGTATCCGAAGGATCCCAAACTTACGGATATCATAGCTTATCACAGCACTGGACGGTCGCAATCCGTCCGAATGTTGTGCACCATAAATACCACACATAATTCCCTCCTAGGCCGAACGGTCCCGGCGCCCCGGCATAACCGTTCGAGGGAAGCCGCACCCGTGCACGGGCAATCCGAGTCCATTGACCATGCAATACGTACCATAGCATACAAGTCATATCGTCCAACCAATCTCGTGTACCATAAACATAGTCCCGCCTCATAAACATAGTCGCATCTCGTAAACATAATCCACCATTCATATGGGGAGCTCCGTCGGCGTTATGCCCCAACACATCCATATTGATGCACGACGCCCAACGGCTTAGTCGTCTCGTACTCATATTCACGCGTTTCATTCATAAGTTGTTCACATAACTTAGTTCCATATTTACTTAGTCATTTCATTGCTTAAGTGCCCGAGGGCACGCTCAGCGCCGTATTCAATGTTCTACGCCTAGTGTTCAATGTTCTCAGAGCCGTGCACATGATGCACATCTCAATATCATCTTTCAATGTTCTACCATCCTTGCCCTACCGCGACTCGTACACTTGATGCACGTCGCTTCAATTGTTCGATTGTTCAATGTTCTATCTTAGTGTTCGACACATACGAAGACACTTAATCGCCGAGCCACGTTCGCTAACATAATGGCAACTTACGCATACAAGTCATGTTTTATTAGACGTGAAGGAATAGGGAGAGAGAGTCAAGAACCCGCCCACCTTAAGTCTTACGCCTTGTCGTTTCGCCGGGCTGAAGCGGCTCGCTTCCATAACTCGATCGCATAGCTAACTCTCGGACTTAGCCATTCCTTTTGAACTACTCGGTTGATTTAGCCTATCGCGCCCATGCCACAATTCGCTGTAAGGCCTCGATTTGGTTTTGCGGACACTTCATTGCATAAGGCAAAATGCCGACCTCTTATCGTCCAGCGTAAAAGCATAGCCTACACACCAGATCAACTAAAATCAGCACTTGCTCAAACGGGACTTACACTTTGCATCGATTCGGTTCATAGATTCCAACCGACTCAAAGCTTACCTTTGGCTAACGCCACTTGCATCGATTCACATCGATATCTCATCGGGTCAACGCAACTCTTCGAGTCAATGACTCATCGTAATGCACCGATGCGGAGCGGGGCATTGCACAATGCACCCAATGAATGACTCATTGCTCGGGTATATAGGAGAAACGGAATTCCTGAGACAGGAGGTACCAATACTGGTGGGCTCATCAGATATTATTTTATATCCTCAAATGCTTTCTGACATTCATCATTCCAGACAAAAGAAACACCTTTCTTCATAAGTTTATTGAATGGTCTGCAGCATCCTGATAAATTAGAGATGAATCTCCTGATATAAGCGATCCTTCCTTGAAATCCTCGTAGCTCTTTTAAGGTGCGTGGAGGACGCATCTCTTGGATGGCTTTGATCTTCTCGGGATCCACGTGTATACCTTTAGCGGTAATGACGAAGCCGAGAAATTTGCCACTAGAGACGCCTAAGAAGGACTTAGTAGGGTTCATCTTTAATTGATGCTTACGCATTAGATCAAAAATAGTTTTCAAATCTTGGATATGATCCTCCTTTTGTCGACTCTTGACTGCAATATCATCAACGTAGCATTCGACTGTTTTCCGCAAATGTTCACAGAATATAGTGCTCATGGCTCGTTGATAAGTTGCTCCTGCATTCTTGAGACCGAACGGCATAACTGTATAACAGTATGTACCGATCGGCGTTCTGAAAAAGTGTGCTTCTCATCATCTGGAAACATTTTAATCTGATTGTACCCAGAATACCCGTCCATGAATGACATCCGTTCAAATCCACAGGTATTATCGATCATGACATCAGTGATTGGTAGAGGGAATTCATCTTTAGGACATGCCGCATTGAGATCGCGGAAGTCTATGCATACTCTGATCTTGCCAGTCTTTTTAAGAACAGGAACTATATTAGCTACCCAATCGGGATGTTGTTCCTCTCTAATAAACCCAGAAGCTAAGAGTTTATTGACTTCAGCTTCAATTGCATCCATAATGACTGGACGAAATCGTCGCTGTTGTTGTTTGACTGGTTTAGCATTCGGCATGATATTGAGCTTGTGAGTTGCAATTTGTGGATCAAGTCCTGGCATATCTTCATAACTCCAAGCGAAGACGTCAATATAGTCACGAATAAGTTTGATCATGTCTTGCTTATCAGTTTCTGAAAGACTTTCACTGATGAATATTGGTTTAGGGGATCCCTTTTCACCAACATCTATTTGGACAAGTCTGTCTTCAGTCGGGGGTTCTTTTTGCTCAAATCGGAACTCCCATTGATTATCTAATCTTTGGGCCCATTGTTCTGATTCGGGTGAGATTTCAAACTCTTATTTGTCTTCATCACTTTCTTCAGAACGGTCAATAGAAACTATATTGGAAGACAAAATGTTGCAGTAGAAATCACCGATACTCGTATCGGACTCCCAAGAGGTAGTACTAGAAGTATCAGATCTCTTATCTTCATCAGATTCAGGATCTTCATGGACAATATTGATAAAAGGAATAGGAGCAATATAACCCAGTCCGCATTTCGTCCTTCCATATTTCAGAGGAGGAATTCGAACAGGCATTTTTCTTCCTCTTCCATTACTGAGGCCAGTTCTGAAGTCATAGCCCATGTTTTTAATGATGTCTTTAGATTGCTGACTATAACGACGTAATTGTAATCTTCCAGTATCATCGTTCTTGTCATCATCTTCTAAACTAGAAGGATTCTGGGGCCCTTTGTAAAAGAATATTGGAATGTCTCCCGGTTTTCTACTAGGAACTAGAAAGTAAGAAGATTGTACTGGTTCTATGGATACATCTGTACGAAAAGTCTGTACAACTCCTATGGTTATTGTGCTCAAGTCATCCAACAAATGTAAATAACTATGAACATAATTACACACATCAACATACTGCAAAGATGGAGACTTTTTATTGACTTCAAAAGTAGCAATATTTACATTGGGAGAAGGTTGAGCCTTAGAGATTTTAGCCAAATCAATGACTAAAGGGGGAGAAGAAGAACGAGAAGAAGTTTTATTTCGATTAAGATCGATAACAAATGGCTCAGAAGAGGTGAGCTCCCTTGAAGCTTGAGATGGAAGAGTAGTCCGCCCTCCAACTGGGATTATCAGAATATCCTGTGAAGATACAGGAATTATAGTACGCCCACTGACAGGAATGATTAGTGTATCTTGAGTAGATGACTGAGGTAATGGAGAGATCCGTCCACTCACTGGAATGATGAAAGGACCCTCTCCAGAGGATTTAGGAGACTGTTGCTGAGAAGTTCGACCTTTAACAGAAATTGTCAAGGTTTCACTTTGCGAGTCCTCTTGTTCCATAGTTTGTATCACCTTTGTATACTCTTCTTTGTACATCCGGGAATCATTGAAATAAGCTTCAATCCCACGGAAAGGATTTAAATCAGCAACTTCCTTTTGTACATTTCCATTGCTGTCAATGTATTTGAAACACTGATGGAGAGTAGAGGGCACCACATTATTTTTATGAAGGAAGGGCCTTCCCAGAAGAAGATTATAGGATCCCACGATCTCGATCACATAGAAAGTGACCTTGGATCTGAAATCGCCTATCTGAAGCTTCAGATGAATCTTTCCCAAGGGCTCGCTTCGGCTTTGATTGAATCCCAAGATAGTAGTAACCATCTTAGAAAGTTTGTGAAGAGGGATTTTTAGCTCATCCAACAGACTCTTCGGCATTATGCTTATAGCAGAACCTGGGTCAATAAGAATACGATCTATCTTCATCGTATCAATATAACCGGTGTAGTAGAGAGGCCGGTCATGTAGATTACTCTCCAGAAGCATGTCGTCTTGTGTAAAGGTGATATTTGGGATTATCTCCAATACACTGTTGCAATGTAAGCAAGTGGCAGGTTCTGCGTTCGACTTTTTTAATTGTGCAAGACAAGATTCAGCCTGTAGAAGTGCTTCACTTAACGTCTACCGAGTTTCTTTGGAAAGACGTAGAAGTTCAAAGAGGGACATTCTAGCTGGAGTATTAGCAAGTTGAGCTAAAATGTCAAAGCTATAAGGCTTCTGAAGTCCAAGAGGAGGGGACTTCTTGATTGGTTTATCAAACCGAACTTGTTGCTTGCCTTTCTCAATAGCTGTGGGCTTGGAAGGAGTAGGTACCCCCGGTGTGATTGAAGGAACAGGTGCCGTGGATGATTCTTTTTTAAAAGGAACATCAGCAGCGTCTTTATTAGCAGGGAAGACATCAGGAATATCCTCAGGATTCTTGGAATAATCCTTCAGATAAGGTTTTCCTGTTCGAGTAGCACCAGCAAGTGCTTCTTTCTTATCTTTTGGCTCTATGTCAGAGGCAGATCCGAGAGAAGTCATATGACATGACTTAATTTTTCCAGCTTTTTTAGACTTTCGAGAAGTAGTCTTTTGAGGAGGAGGAGATTCAAAGTCTGCCATTAGATCAGGATGAATCCACATTATTTCTCCCGTTTCTATAGTGATTGGCACCAATCCTTTAGATTGTGGAGGAGGAATATTCACTATTTCCAGAGTTGCCTTGGGAATAGGAATAATCCCATTTTCGAGAAGTTGAGGAGGGAAATCTCCAAATTGCATAGAGACAACATTAGAAGTGACAGTCTTCTCTTTTGGAGTAAGAGAAATAGCTCCAGATTTGATCATTTCCTGGATCTTTCCTTTCAGTACATAACATGTACGAAGTGTGTGACCCAACATTCTGTGGTACGGACAGTATTTGGGGTGATCTGTCTTACCAGCTTCGTCTGGTTTCTTGATTTCAGGTAACTGTATTTTATTACCTTTCAGCAGACATTCAAAGATACCTTGGACATCATCGTCATCAAAAGAGTATTCTTTTCTGGGACGAGGTGTTCTTGGTTGTTGAGTTGTAGAGGTATGAGAAGCTTGAACAGTTGATGCATCTTTACTATGAAGGTTCACTTCAAGAGTTTCTTTCCCCTTACAGGTATTGGATTTAGCATTATTGTTAGTACCTTGACCTGTTTCTTTAGGAGACATCTGCAATCCTAAACCTTTGAAGGTTTCAGCACTAGTTTCTGCGGCCTTGGCACTAACTATAAAAGAAGGCCAATCTTGAAATTGAGTTGATCCTGTCCACATGCTGATAATTGGTAGCAAATTTGATTTGCATGTGTCGATGGTGACAGCATCAGGAGTTCCAAGAGGCATCTTCAAAGCTTCTCTTCGAAACCGTTCAATGAAATCCTCCGTAGTTTCATTGTTCTTCTGCTTGATTCTTATGAGAGCAGACATAGTCATGTCATTGAGCCCTTCATAGAATTGTTCAAGAAACATTTGTTTGAAACCAGCAAATGAGGTAATGCACCCATCAGGGAGGCTTCTATACCAATCATAAGCTGTTTCTTTGAGGCATCCAACAAACATCCGAGTAAGGAGGGCGTCACTTGGTTGTAGTTGATCAGTCATCACTTCAAAATGATTGATGAATTGACTCGGAGAAGTGGTTCCATCATAGAATGAGATAGTAGGAGGTTTGTACTTAGGAGGGTAAGATACTTGCTTCCATTCTATCGGGTAAGGTTGTTTGATACCTAACCTTTGCAAACCATCTTTCTGTTTGAATGCCTCAAATTGAGTTCTGAGGTTCTTCAATTCTTCGGTAACAACTCCGGAAGATTGTGGAGTTGTAACTTGCTGAGTATAATTGGGAGAAGGAACTTCAGCATATGTACCACCCCCAGCTCCAGACTGACTAGGAGTGGGTTGTACAAGAACATTAGATTGTACCCCCGGAATAGTAGAAGGTTCCAGGGTTGGAGCAACAGGAGTATCTAGTACCACTGGTGGTACTGTCTGTTGGACTTGCTGAGTTTGATGCTGAGCTTGCATAAGAGTGTGCATAGCATTCAATGTATCTGCCATAGCTCGCAACTGTTGTTCCAAAGAAGAAATCCTCTGTTCATGAGCTTCGGTGCTAGTCGAAGATTCATGATTGCCGTCTACCATGTAAGTGGTAATCATTCGAGGAATGGACGATGAAACTGTTTGTTCTGAATCATCGCTGTGAGAGTCAGAATCTTTCCCGGGGTTGTTTACAGGAGTCAATGCTGGAAAATTGGACTCTCCAAGGAAGTCCTCTGTGATCTCTGGATTAGCACTTGGATGAGAGGAAGAAGAGACCCTGGCTAAAGCTCCAGTCCTGGATCGGATGCCGAGGTAAACACCATCTTCAGAATCTGATATAGCATCAGACTGCATGCTACCCCCAATATTTCTAGAGGTCATTTTGACAGAAGCAAACAAAGGCTCATCTTCATCGGGCATAGATTCATACTGAATCCGATTGAAGACAGATTGTCGTTTATTTTGACATCTGCATTGCATTGTGACTCTCGGCTGGAAGTCACATTCATGATCAACATGGTTCTGAACCATTGATCGACATCTGCACTGAATTATGACTCTTGGCTGAAATTCACATTCAACATGATCCATAGAATTGTTCCTTTTCTTCTGTTGAAGGTGTTCTCTTAAGTCTATCTGTGAAGATCGAGATATATATTTTTGGTTCTTGGATCTTAATGGCTCTTGATTATATAGAGAATGATTAATATGAGCCACATAATTTCTAGCATACTCTGCATGTGGATCTCTTATCTTTGTATCCGATTGGTGTAGTTTCTTAACACCAGAAGTATTTCCCAAACGGGTTTGATTCAGTTTGGCTCTTAGATCAATTGGAGGTAATACATTGGTTTCAGAAACTTGGAGCTTTCCTTCCAATGATCTGGATATCTGCAGAGAAGGAAGAATAGAACCACCCCCTTGACTAGGAGTTGGTAATAGACCCTCTTTTCTAGACAAATTCTGTGCCAAATTTGAAGAAGTCATAGGAGAAAACACTAAGGAATGTTTTTTCTTAGACTTATTCAAGTTTTGAGACATAAAATGTCCAGAAGGAAAAGTAGTCAAAAGACCATCTCCTTTTCTTTGACTAACAAAATTATCAGTCAAAGCTGTTCCTGAAGTAAAAACTTCAGGAGCAGAAGAAATAACTAAAGAGTTATTCCTTTTCAAATGGACATTGTGAGCCATTTGTGGAGAAGTTCTAAGCACCCCCAGTTTTAACAGAATTTGGTAAAGAAGAAGAGATAGCTAAAGAGCTATTCTTCTTAGATGAAATACACGCTGAAACAGGTTTGGCTAAGGAGCCAGTACTGTCAGCGTGACTTTTGAATGTGGGATTACACACTGGAACAGATTTGGCTAAGGAGCCAATACTGTCAGCGTGATTTTTGACTTTGGAAATACACGCTGGAACAGACTTGGCTAAAGAGCCAGTACTGTCAGCGTGATTTTTGACTTTGGAAATACACGCTGGAACAGACTTGGCTAAGGAGCCAGTACTGTCAGCGTGATTTTTGAATGTGAGATTGCACACTGGAACAGATTTGGCTAAAGAGCCAGTACTGTCAGCGTGACTTTTGACTACTGTCTTCTTCGAGCACACAAGAGTGTGCGTGCTTGCAGTAAAGTCTTTGCCAGTGTTTGGAGTAGACACTGTGGCAGAGACTTCACTGTTGACTGCCAACAGATTCTTAGGGACATAGACAGAGCGTCCCTTCGACTTGGCAGTGGTGATGGAGGCTGGAGTGGGTTTACCACCCTTGGCCCGCCGCATTTCTTCGTAGGCGAGTTGATCGAACTTGATCGTCATCACCTTCTTCGTCGAGCCGACTGACGAAGCGTCGCATTGAGTTGTTTCCATCTCAGAAGAGAAAAAGAACTCTATTTATAGAGTCAGAAATAATAACTGAAAAGATAACTGTCTCCACAGCCTGTGCCTAGTTAAAAATCACGCAGGATTCAACATACGCAAGGTTGTGGGCAGTTACTGGACGTGACCCGTAACTGTTGGACACATGGCAATCGTGCATGAGTCGTGTGCAAGTTACAGGACACGCAGGCGAGAGATCAGTGGCATGGCTGCCACGTACTCCAATTTGATGAAATTTATGCAGATTTGTTGAAGACGAAATCCACGCGAACTCAGTGTAGAAAGCTTCAAAATCCACGCAAACTTGGGACAAGACGCTTCAGGATCCACGCAGACTTGGGGTAACGAGCTTCAAAAATCCACGCAGACTTTAGGGAGAAGACTCCAGAATCCACGCAAACTTGAGATGAAGAGCTCAAAATACACGCAGACTTTGAGATAGGACTGTCAGCTATCTTGATTTAGCGTGCCTCGACTGACACAAAATCTCTGACGGTGATTGCTTTTGTCAGTCGCATTAAATGACAATAAGGCTTCTTGGTACGCCACCTTGACAAAAGCTGAGTCTTGTTGAAGAAGATTTCGAAAATCACGCAACAGGCGGCTGTGATCTCTCGAATTCTGTGCATACGTGGCATACGAAGAGACGTTCTTCGACTGTCGTGATGTCAGTCATAATTACACTTCTGACAAATAATGAGCTGTCTCTAGCGTGACTTTTAAATATTTGTCTTGATCAACTGAGCGTGACTTTTAACTTTGTCCTGATCAACTCAGCGTGACTGTTTGGACTTGTTCTGATCAACTCAGCGTGACTTTCATTTTTGAGGCCTACAGACGTAACTAACTTCCTCTCCGGTACCGACACCTCAAATCCAGTCAATTGCAAAGGCAAGTACGGTTATGTTTATTTGGAAATTTAATTAGTAATTATTAAATTGCATGCTTAAACCATATTGCTACACGGAACTCTCTTCTAGAGTATTGATTATGGGATATTGGGGGAGTAGTGTAGTATTTTATGACCAATACCTTCATATTGCATTAATTGTGCAAGCTTACCCCTCTTACACACGGGGATAAGCCGTATCGTATCGCTAGGATACTATTGTACAACCCAAGCCGGTCATATACATTGCCTATTCAAATCACATTGTTTTCAATTGTTGAAAAAATTGCTGGAACATATTGTTCAAGTATTTCAAACTGTTAAGATTGCAAATATTCCATTATTATTTGAATTGTTAGATTTTCATAATTGTACTTTGCTCCTTTTTTGACTGGATTCTCACCCCAATAGGTAACATTGATGAGGCTGAGCTATTGTATAATAGCTATTAAGATCCGGTGCTCTATCCTACGGTGCTTCCAGAGTCCACTCGGAGGACGTCGATCCCGAGGCTGATGAGTCGGCTATCTAGATAAATGTTATTTTCATTTCTAGTTCATTATGTTGGAGTGAAGACAATTTATTTCAGTATTTATTTCAGATGTATTTTCTTCATATTGAACAAATAAGTTTTTAAATGTTCGTAATATTAGAAGTTGTGACAAATGTATATTGTTGTTGACATTACCTGAAAGTGGAAACAGCTTACTGCCGCCGTCTCACAACGGTGTAGGCTGGGCATGATCCGATTCGACCCAATAATTTAGGATCAGGTCGTGACATGTTTTTAGTGGTGGCCCATACAGGTCTGATCAACAACTTAGGAGAACATATCTAGAAATAATTAGAACACTAGAACATTAATTTGTCATAACATAGGACCAAAATATATTATAAATAAATATTTTTGTTTGTTATAGACTAGTAGTGTCACGTCCCGCTCCCGTAGGAGCGATCGTCCTCGCTAAGGCGTGATGCCGCACGAGCCTAGATTGCGCTCGTGCAAGGCAATTCCATAACGGCCGATTACATCGGCGGCGACGGGATCGTCGCACAGAAGTCCCAAGCAGAAACATTGAATACATTACAACGGAATTTAAAGAAGAACACATGAACACAAGTAATTCCAAAGAAGCTCTTTTATTGATATTGAATACAAGATTACATTTGTGGGCGCAAGGCCAAATTACATGTCTCTCGTGCTCACTTTTCTCTCGTTTACAAAGTCACTCTCTGCTCTCTCTCTCTTGATTACAATGCTTGAGTCAGCGGAAGCTTCGGAAGGCGATGTCCATACATTATGTCCTGTATAAGTCTTCAGATCACGTGGCTGCACGCTTCGACTCGCCAAGGAACTCCGTGCCTCGACGCATCCAAGAGAGCTCCGCACCACGAGCTTCTACCTGTGTCTGCACATGAAACACTGTGTGGGTGTCAGTACTCAACTGTACTGGTGGAGTGAGCTTCTCGCCCACCCATACATAACCGACACGTTTCATTTACTTTGTGCAGCTTAAACCCTTTCAATTGTCTTTCTATTCTTGCCTTAGGATGCATTTTAAACAAGACGTCTCGGTCTATACTTAGCGATGCAACGACAACGTCGTGCAACGACAGGGTCGTGCTATAATGGCAACGTGTGTTTCGATCGAGGCAGTGCCTCATCGTGCATGAACTTGACCAAACTTGAACTCGGGACGGCAGGGTCGTGCCACGTTCTATTCGCGACTTAGACATACTCAAGCTTAGCGTTGCCGAGGAGCAACTTACGCGAACTCGGCCGTGCCAAGACCTTTGTTTAAACTCAAGCACCTCTAGACCAATTCTCGTGCCAACGATTCAAGTGCCAAAGACGACAATGGGACGACTCGTGCAGGCCGTGCCTCTAGACCTTGCTTAGACTTGTCCGTGCTTCAAGATGAGGCCGCGCCTCGCAAGTTATCAAGACTTATCGTGTTACCGCCTTGCGGCCTTCCTGTTAGACCCATTTGCTAACTTAGACAAGACTTGTGGACCATAGTATCACTTTCATGAACATTCCGACGCCATCTATCGTGCCAAGCACGGTGCCTTTGCTGCAGCTCAATCTTGGGCCCAGACATTGTGTTCCCGACTAGACAAGCATTCAAGTTCTAGACTCAATCCAAAGGCATACACGCGGTGTGCCGCTATCTGCCGACACATCTACATGAGGAGGTCACTAGCAATGTCAAGCTATCTTGGACATGGCTCGTGGGATATCGACCTGTACCTACATGGGTAGCTAGCCCGGTGGGGCCGAACTCTCCCATGCGGTCATCCAGCATCCTACTTTGAGCCACACTCGCTTCCCCCGGGCCGAATGATTCCGGCGCCCCGGTAATCATTCGAGAAGACTACACATTGTCGACAAGTTGTCCAATGACCATGCAAGTCTAAACTCGATCTACCAGTCTTTCCTTAACATGAACATGCTTTTCCTTCTTCTATCAAGACTTACGAGACTCCCAAGCCGGAGGACCGATCTCGTGTGCGGGACATATCAAGACATGGCGAGACTCCCAAGTAGCGGGACCGATCTCGGTGACAACAAGTCGCGTGGACTTCCTTTGTTCGTGGCAAGCTTTTCACTAAACCGGTCGTAGCTCGTGCCTTAGACAGACCTGGTTCTATAGGCGACGCTATCGCTCAAGTCATATACTTATACGACGAGCCTTGCTTTCAAGGGACTACAAGACTTGACAACCGCAGATAGAGCAGAACAGTGCTAGAATTGGCTTCGATAGCCCAGCACAACTCTTGTCTAACTTATTCGGACAATGACTCGACGAGCAAAGGCTACGCCGAGCTACGTATCGAGGGAACGCTGCTATACACGGGGTCGACTTGAACAACCAAGTTCGTGCCTAGACTTAAGCCAACCGCCGTGCAAGACAACTTAACTTGCGGGACGTGCGAAGGCTATGCCAAGCCTTGCGGGACAGGACCGTGCATGCTTTGTTAAGCATCTATGCGGGCGACGCCTATGACTTAGGCTTATTTGAGTATCGGGACAAAATGACGGGACCATGCATGCTCTATCGAGCATTCGAGCAGGCGACGCCTATGACTTAGGCTAGTTCGAGTGTCGGGGCAACTTAGCAACTTAGGCCAACTTCCTTCTCCCAAGCCACGGGATCGAAGGATCAAGTGTCATTTTTGAAAGCACGCTGAGCCGACTTCTATGCAGACTGTGGGACCATTTTCCATGTTCTAGGATATTCCGACCCGACGGGATTACTCCCTTAACTATGTGCGTTCGTAGCTTTTAGATTAGCCTACTTGTGCAAGTTGAAAACATGATTTATTATTGTGAAGGCTAAGATGAGGAGAGTTCACCGAAACTACCCCACCTGTGCGGGGAGTCGCCTCGGACGAGCGAGCCTTCGAGCAGCCGTTGCAAGGCTATGTTCCAACGCCGTCGGCGTTTCGATTCCTCCGATTGACTTTGCGGGACGGGGCACTACAACATACACCACTCAGAACAAGTCTCGTCCTCGAGACTTTCCTGAAGGCAAGCCATCCTACCATTTCTATGGCCAAGACTTAATCGTGCCCAAACGCGGGACTATCGCACACACTTCGCCTACGCGTTCCTTCGATTTTGAGCCACGCTCGCACGATTATCAATCTTTCCGTTAACATAATTTCAAGATCTCGACACTCTTCCATTCTTCAAGTCGTGCTTGAACTCAACGTATCACTTGGCTGGATCGTGCACGCATTCCAGGCATCCCTAAAGTACATGCATTCAGCCAAGCCGCATGATAGAGAATTTGTCATTCTCACTCGAGTCGCATCGTGCACATACCCAGGCATCCCTGAAATATATGCATGTCAGCCGAGTCTCGTGAGCAGGGTTTTCTATATTCGTGATTACGCTATCCATTCATGCCAATCCTCAAGATCCATCATTTCGATTGCTAACACTTAAACAGGGCGTCTCACCTAACCGCTAGGCTATTTCTTTTCGAGGCTAAGTCAATGTCGGGATTGGAATCATAGTTTCCCAACAATAATGCCAATACTGACCCCAATCATAGGGTCAAACCAAAGTCGGTAGTGCGGGGTTTTCTACCCGAGCTCGCGTCACTCAGATTTCTAAACATCGAGCACGATCACCTAGTTCGCATCAAGACATTCATTGCGCAGCACAATGAATTCGAATCCACTCAAATCACCAATTCCAACCAATTCATGTATTCGATTACGAGGTCATCTAGCTCGACAATACATTGCGCCCCAATCTCACGCGAGTCCGATTATCCACGGCGGTTCATGAATCACCATGCAACGCTCCCGCGGAATAATTATTCTCATCGGGGCGTAACTCTTGTTTGAGTTTAGACTAACTCATTCTCGATACGCGGATTGGACCTACTCAATCCTCAAGTTCAGTCAACAAGCACACTAAATCATTCTCGAGTCCACCTTCGCGTCAAACCACAAGTCAAGCATACAAATTACCACGCCATACAAGTGTCGATCACCCCCGCTGTATGAATCACCATACCAGCGCTCACGCGGAGTGATAGCCCTAATCGGCGTGACGTATGTGCGAGGCTGGAGTTGTGCTCGCATAAGACAAGAATGTCGACGTTGGGGTTATCATCGAAGCAAATCCAAGCATTTCATTTTCGTCCAAGCCAAGATCTCAATTCGATAGTCTACCCGTCATTTGTTCAACCAAAAAATCCTCGAGCCAAGTTTATCTTTTCGTCGACACATTTCAATATCCCGAGTATAGCATACATCGGAACAATTACATTTGCACGATCGTCATTCGCCGAGTCGGAGTACCCCCGAGTTATCGCATATCGATCTTTGATACGCCTCAATACCATCGACGATATATGTAACCTGACGATCTTCCTTTGCAACCAATTTCGAGTCGTGCGTTGATGCTGTTGTCCGAGTTGGATATTCCATAATTTTCTCGCTATTCAAGATCAAGTTCGATCGCTATTCCTCAAGCTTGTTTTAAGATCGTTGTTCAAAACTCAAGTCACATTTCATTTGAATCAATCCGAAATCGTACGTGCGATCCTCTAAGTTTCCTCGATCAGAACCATTCATTTTCATTCATCGTTCCGAATCATTTTCTAACATGCGTTGCCCATTCACAAGTTGTCCGAACGACATCTCGTTCGGGACACACGAAGTCACGACCATCTAAGCGTGACGCGTTCTAAGGCTCTGTGTGATCGCATCGCCTTGCCGACATACTCGCCGTTTACTCGAAATCCTCAATTTTTGCTCGAATGATTACCAAGATAAACCATACACCACTCGGATTCGAGCCATCCGATCTAGTCCTCAATCATGTTCGTATCATTCGCTAAGACATCCTTTGGATTCGTTCGACGAATCTCTAGCGTAGTCGCTCGTGTCGTTTCGACGTACTAAGTCGTTCGCATTATTTCCTCGAAATCCAAGTCTCTCCATGTACGCCTAAGCGTTAACTCGATAGCATTCCTATCGATAGACACTCTAAGTATATCTCCATTCCCGACCGAGTGATACTTGATATCGCCCGCGACTCGTTTGCACCAAAAGGTCGAGGTGTGCGATGCGAAACACAACTTAGCCAAAAGGCCGTGTGCATAGCTATCCCGTGCGGACCAAATTTTGAGTTTGCACGCTCCATTTCGAAGGTCATCGTAGGACTAATTGGGCACGCACGCGATATGTTAACTTAGCACATATTTTCAATCGAGTCAAGTTTGCAACGTTCGGCGCAAAGGCCCTATCGATGCATTCAGCGATGGCCTATCGATGCGTTCGATTGAACGCTTGTACGAGCTTTTGAAAATATTTAGACTTATTGTATGGACATGCCGAGGGACATTCGAGAGAGCGTATATTTCTTTTTCCAACGACGAGCTTTCAAAACTGAGAAATCGACGTGAAGTCCAAGGACGTAAAGCCGTGCTCTGATACCATTATGTCACGCCCCGCTCCCATAGAAGCGATCGTCCTCGCTAAGGCGTGATGCCGCACGAGCCTAGATTGCGCTCGTGCAAGGCAATTCCGTAACGGCCGATTACATCGGCGGCGACGGGATCGTCGCACAGAAGTCCCAAGCAGAAACATTGAATACATTGCAGCAGAATTTAAAGAAGAACACATGAACACAAGTAATTCCAAAGAATCTCTTTTATTGATATTGAATACAAGATTACATTTATAGGTGCAAAGCCAAATTATATGTCTCTCGTGCTCACTTTTCTCTCGTTTACAAAGTCACTCTCTGCTCTCTCTCTTGATTACAATGCTTGAGTCAGCGGAAACTTCGGAAGGCGATGTCCATACATTATGTCCTGTATAAGTCTTCAGATCACGCGGCCGCACGCTTCGACTCGCCAAGGAACTCCGTGCCTCGACGCATCCAAGCGAGCTCCGCACTACGAGCTTCTGCCTGTGTCTGCACATGAAACACTGTATGGGTGTCAGTACTCAACTGTACTGGTGGAGTGAGCTTCTCGCCCACCCATACATAACCGACACGTTTTATTTACTTTGTGCAGCTTAAACCCTTTCAATTGTCTTTCTATTCTTGCCTTAGGATGCATTTTAAACAAGACGTCTCGGTCTATACTTAGCGATGCAACCACAACGTCGTGCAACGACAGGGTCGTGCTATAATGCCAACGTGTGTTTCGATCGAGGCAGTGCCTCATCGTGCATGAACTTGACCAAACTTGAACTCGGGACGGCAGGGTCGTGCCACGTTCTATTCGCGACTTAGACATACTCAAGACTTAGCGTTGCCGAGGAGCAACTTACGCGAACTCGGCCGTGCCAAGACCTTTGTTTAAAATCAAGCTCCTCTAGACCAATTCTCGTGCCAACGATTCAAGTGCCAAGGACGACAATGGGACGACTCGTGCAGGCCGTGCCTCTAGACCTTGCTTAGACTTGTCCGTGCTTCAAGATGAGGCCGCGCCTCGCAAGTTATCAAGACTTATCGTGTTACCGCCTTGCGGCCTTTCTGTTAGACCCATTTGCTAACTTAGACAAGACTTGTGGACCATAGTATCACTTTCATGAACATCCCGATGCCATCTATCGTGCCAAGCACGGTGCCTATGCTGCAGCCCAATCTTGGGCCCAGACATTGTATTCCCGACTAGACAAGAATTCAAGTTCTAGACTCAATCCAAAGGCATACACGCGGTGTGCCGCTATCTGCCGACACATCTACATGAGGAGGTCACTAGCAATGTCAAGCTATCTTGGACATGGCTCGTAGGATATCGGCCTGTACCTACACGGGTAGCTAGCCCGGTGGGGCCGGACTCTCCCATGCGGTCATCCAGCATCCTACTTTGAGCCACACTCGCTTCCCCCGGGCCGAATGATTCCGGCGCCCCGGTAATCATTCGAGAAGACTACACCTTGTCGACAAGTTGTCCAATGACCATGCAAGTCTAAACTCGATCTACCAGTCTTTCCTTAACATGAACATGCTTTTCCTTCTTCTATCAAGACTTACGAGACTCCCAAGCCGGAGGACCGATTTCGTGTGCGGGACATATCAAGACATGGCGAGACTCCAAAGTAGCGGGATCGATCTCGGCGACAACACGTCGCGTGGACTTCCTTTGTTCGTGGCAAGCTTTTCACTAAACCGGCCGTCTTAGACAGACCTGGTTCTATAGGCGACGCTATCGCTCAAGTCATATACTTATACGACGAGCCTTGCTTTCAAGGGACTACTACGCGACTTGACAACCGCAGATAGAGCGGGACAGTGCTAGAATTGGCTTCGATAGCCCAGCACAACTCTTGTCTAACTTATTCGGACAATGACTCGACGAGCAAAGGCTACGCCGAGCTACGTATCGAGGGAAGGCTGCTATACACGGGGTCGACTTGAACAACCAAGTTCGTGCCTAGACTTAAGCCACCCGCCGTGCAAGACAACTTAACTTGCGGGACATACGAAGGCTATGCCAAGCCTTGCGGGACAGGACCGTGCATGCTTTGTTAAGCATCTATGCGGGCGATGCCTATGACTTAGGCTTATTTGAGTATCGGGACAAAATGACGGGACCATGCATGCTCTATCGAGCATTCGAGCAGGCGACACCTATGACTTAGGCTAGTTCAAGTGTCGGGGCAACTTAGCAACTTAGGCCAACTTCCTTCTCCCAAGCCACGGGATCGAAGGATCGAGTGTCATTTTTGAAAGCACGCTGAGCCGACTTCTATGCAGACCGTGGGACCATTTTTCATGTTCTAGGACATTCCGACCCGACGGGATTACTCCCTTAACTATGTGCGTTCGTAGCTTTTAGATTAGCCTACTTGTGCAAGTTGAAAACACGATTTATTATTGTAAAGTTTAAGATGAGGAGAGTTCACCGAAACTACCCCACCTGTGCGGGGAGTCGCCTCGGACAAGCGAGCCTTCGAGCAGCCGTTGCAAGGCTATGTTCCAACGCCGTCGGCGTTTCGATTCCTCCGATTGACTTTGCGGGACGGGGCACTACAAGTAGGCTACCTTACTTATGTTTTGCATCCTAAACCTTCCAGAGTATGACCACAGACAAGACCAACACTGCTGACGATGGGGTGTCATCACCCGATCACACCCCACCTCCCCAAGCAAGTCCGGATTCTACACCTCGGCAGCTGACCGATCGTCCCCATAAAGCACCAGCACCCCGTAGAATTTATACTACTACAACTCAAGTAACAGATCCTACATCTTTCAGGACTGAGCAGCAATCCCCTGCAGTAGTGTCCGATCCAACTGCCCCACCAGTGCCAGTAGACCCCACCGACCGCGTAGGCCTGTTACGAGGAGTGCTTGAGGCCCAGAGAGCCCAAGATGAAGCTCATCGCGAACAGACTGCGATTATGAGAGAAGGCATGGAGAATGCCCACAACGTGGCTATGGCTGTTCTCGAGAGAGGAGAAGCAGCCCAATCAAAACCAAGGCCTGCTAAAGTCGGAGATATTGAGAAATTCAAGAAGCTGGGCCCTCGATCCTTCAAGGGAACCGAAGGAATCATCTTGCGATGGACTAAGGCGTTGGCACGGTAAGCCAAATCAGACGTATAATTCAATGAAGCACGAAGTGCTCGAATGGCTAAGTCAGGAGAGTTGGCAGTGCAACGAAATTATGAAATCGAGCCGCATCGACTCGGCGAAACGACAAGGCTTATCAACTCAAGGTGGGGGGACATTGACTCTCTTTCCTACTCCTTCATGCCTAAGTAAAATATATATTATTGTATGCTGAGTTAACCTATCAACGCCACGGGTGTGGCTCGATAGAGAGATAAACATAGTACGTGTCGAACACTAGATAGAACAATTGAATATAAGTCGTACAACAAATATACGAGTCGCTATGAAACATTGAATATCGCAAAGGCGAGTGCCTCGGTGCGCAAGCCATAAGAACATGGAATAACTGTATCGACGAGTGCCCTAGTGCATAAGTCATTATGTGCCCTCGCGCACGAGTTAGCATGCTATAATATTGAAAGACTATATCAGCGCGAGTGCCACAGTTGCACGAGCTATAGAACATTGAATAGCCTATCGAGGCGTGCCTCAGTTGCACAAATCGGAAGAATGGAACATAAGTATAACGCGTTGAATATTAATACGTAGAACAAGGAAACATTGCTTCGAGGTATGCATTGAATGCACGATGCAAGAAAAGATGGCGAATGTGCGCAGCTGTATAATACTTACAAAAGATGGCGTCGTTGCGACGAGGAGAACAGTTGTGTCACAGATGTGGCATAACTGTCGATACGACATGGTGCCTTCGAAATGTTCGTGGCCTTCGGGGCGTTCATTGAGAACATTGGGACGTTGTACCAATTGAAATATATATAGACAAACTTGCTTGGTTGTATGAAAGATAAGATGCGTTGCATGGTCAAATGGACTTAACGACATATTGCCCGTGCACGAGTGTTATCTTCCCTCGAACGTTGTTCACCAGGGTGCTGGGACCGTTCGGCCTAGGAGGGACTGCGGTAAAATCAGTATTGTTGGTGTACTTCATTTAGACGGGTAGCGACCTTCTAGTGAAGTGATAAGCCACTTACTCGAGTATTTCGGGGGTCCTCTGATTGTTTGGGTTAGCAACCGCAACAGAGTGATCATCGTCTTACATATTCGATTGGATAAATATAAGTCCATTCTAGCCAGGAAAGCTAGTGACCTTCATATAGTTAAGGGCGATGGGTTGAAAGTGCAAGGTATATATATATCGTGCACATATAGATCCTGAATAGAGGGCACTTATAACATGACAGGGAAAGCTGATAGGCGTATTCACCTTGCGGCGGTGCAAGGACGAGTGCGTCAATGTTGGTAAGTCGTGCCATGAAACAAACACGAGATTGCTTGCCTATTTACTTATGCGAATTGAATAACATGCTTTACAGTCTTTGAATATGCCATGAACTGATCCTAAGGAGAACATAGAAAGAGAACTAAATTGTATGTTTGCATAAATTAATACAATACTAAATGTCGGTTTGTTAAGTGGGTCCTTGATCAGTATAGCGAGGACGAAAGTACTAATCTCCCACTAGTTTGCTAGCAGGTTCAGGGATTGGTCTGCTCGCGGTGGAGTTTAGCTTGAACGTGCTGAGGCTTGGAATGCCAAAGCATATTGAGGCGTGTGACCACATTACACTCGGACATGCAACAGGATTGATGCGACCGAGATATAGAAGGCATAATGTATGGAATGGTGAAATCCTTTATGGGCAAGAGAGAACCTGAGTGTTGTAGCCAAATCTGGCATATGTATTGTTGGGCTATCGAAAGCCTTTGTAATCTCATTTCGAATATCAATAAAGAGAATTGTTTCGTATACTCTGTTTTCCTTTCGTTGTTAATATCAACCCAAAGATAACCATTTGAGAACTTGTCATCTTGCCTTGCATGAGCGTAACTCCAGGCTCGTGCGTTATCACGCCTCCTGCGAGGACGATGATTCGGGTGATTCTGGGTCGGGGCGTGACAATCCGCACCCCACCACCTTCTAAGCACACACCACAAAAATTAAAAATAATATAAAATTCCTAGTCTACCCCTCCCTCCGCTTGCTCCCCTCCCGATCCCTCCTCCCGACTCCCCTCCTCGTCCTCCTCCCACCGACCCTCCTCCTCCTCTTCCTCATTCCGACCTCCTGCTCCTCTCCTGCTGACCCTCCTCCTCCTCTTCCTCCTCCCTCCTTTCTTATCCTTCTCTCGACCACTAGCTCCCCTCCCGACCTGTAATGCATGTGGTTCGTATTACGTATTTCTGGAATACATGTACGTATTTATTCTTGTATTGCATGATTTCCTTGCTAAATTTCCTCCTTGGGCTTGGTTTATTCTTGGTTTGGGTTGGCTTGGTTCGGTTTGGGATTGCTCTTGGTTCATCATGAACCAAGGGGTGAACCCCCTACCTACCACCACCACTCATATTTATTACCTATTCTTCTTCTCTCTCTTCATTACTCTCTTCTCCTTCTCCATTAAACCCACCACCAACCAAGAACACCCCTTAGGCAAGTGCAACTTGCTTCCACAAGAGAGCCCATTTTTATTGTTCCATTAGCTTCTCCTCATGTTTCTAAGACACATTAGAACTTGTCATTTTCTATTTTGAAGCTTTAATTTTTGTAGATCTAGAAATTGGTTATTTTTAGATTTTTGGTGGTTTGATCTATCAAACTTCTTTGTTTTCAAGTTTTGATGGTTTCATGCTGTAGAAAATTTTATTCTACCCAATTTTGACCTTTGAAAAGTTGGATTTGGACTTGTTTTGACCAAGTTATGGACTTTTGAAGCTTTGGGTTCAAACCATGGAGTACCTGCTGATTTGGAGAAGACAGTGAGCAGTGCGCCAGCTTTTTAGCTTGCGTCACTGAGCTGTGCGCGCTCTTTAGCGCAGCGCAGTCAGGACCCCATACGCTGCCTTTTGGAGGCGTATGACTCGCATATGCTCGCTTGCTTGACAAGGAGTCGTATGGAGTGCATACGCTGCCTTTTGGAGGCGTATGTCGTACATACGCTGCCTTTTTGGAGCGTATGACTCGCATACGCTCGCTTGGGTGACAAGGAGTCGTATGGAGTACATATGCTGCCCTTTGGAAGCGTATGTCTTGCATAGGCTTACCTGAGCGTAGGCTTACCTGAGCGTAGGCTTACCTGAGCGTAGGCTTACCTGAGCGTAGGCTTACCTGAGCGTAGCTTGACTTGAGCGTAGCTTGACCTGAGCGTATGACTTTTGCACTGAGCGTATGGCCTTTGGCTGACTTGGTCTTATATCAGCATGTCAGTTTGGTTTTATTTTCCTTAAGCTTGGATCTTCTATAGCCCTGTATATTGATATTTTATTAGATATTTAACGTCCATTTTATATCCTTACGCCTTTTGTCCTGAACTTGATAATCCTGAATTTACTTGATATTTTGGAATTGATAACTGAGCCTGACACGATAGTGACCCGTAGTGGTGCACCCCTGACATGAGTAACCTGACATGACCTGATAGTGGCCCGCCGTGGCGCACTCCTGATTAGTACACTTGACCTGATAACCTGACATGTTATATCTTGATAAGCTGTTGCAACGGCTACTTGACATGACATGACCTGTATAATAACCTGGACACCGTGGGCGATTGTGCTTGTATAAATAAACCAGTCCTGTCTTGCATCATGTCTAGGATGGGACTCCTGAGTACCACGGTCAGGAGTACCTATTGAAATGAACTAAGGACAAATAACTAGATTAATACATTAGTCATGAAGAGATTTCCCAGCTACAGGCAATCCCGTTACCTGGGCACGCCTTGGGATCTGTAGCCTGCCGTCGAGTAGGGCACATTTCCAGCACACTGTCATGTGTTGCACCCTTCAAGCTACCTAAGGGTACATTCGTTACCTGGACGATGTACCCACCTGAATTTAACTCTAATCTTTCAACCCGGGTAACCTGGATGGTCTGCAGGGCTTGTGGCTGTAGAATAATCTCGCCGCATCTTGTTAGTAATTAGGCTTATGACAACCCTAGTTAGTTAAAGTATCAAGCCGTAATTCTTGCTTGGCCGTGAAATGATTGGATGGAGTCTAACTAGTCTAGTCTTGCCCGGATCCTGTTCCAGATTACTGCATGACCAGAATGCTTGTATTTATTTTACCGATAAATGGTGAGAATTCTAAGTTCTGTTCAGACGAAGGGTTACAACCCCGGTCCTTGTTTGGTTTACGGGTTGTAACCTGGTTATCTGAATAGCTCCATGGTTATCTCGTCGTATATCATCCTGGTGTATTTTCTTTAATTCCAGTTCTTACTTTTATTTATATCTTGTGCTGATTGCTGGTTTTAGCTCTTAAGTGAAGCCTCCTTTGTGGTACTTGCTCTTTCTGGGGTCTGACCCAGCTGGTTTTGTATGGCCAGATTTCGGAGCAGCTACCGAGGATCCCCCAACCTTCCTGCCAGATGGTGAACACTAGAAGGAATCCTGGCAACGAGTGGGTTATTTTTGTCTCTCCCACTCTATTGTAAAAATTATTCTTTTGAGGCGTTTAGCCGACGAGCACCTGTTTAGCTCGATTGCACTTTTACTTACTGTCTGCCTACGGGCTGTAACATGATTAAAAGATCCTAGGGTTGATCATGTATGACTAAACTCTTGCTAGTCCTGACATTTTGTAACGACTAGCTTCATGATCAACTGAATATGTAATATTTGGGACGCCTTACTATTGTATATTTAATGATCATACATCTTGTGACTTTTACTTACTTGTTTGTGATTGAGACACTAGGCTTGTTCATGACCTTAAGAGACTGTTGGCTTGTAGATAAACCCTAATGTATCTAGACAGCCGTGACCGTATAGCGAGATGGATTCCATTTCATATACGTAGCTGGCTATGTCTGCCCCCGCTCTCCAGTATTATGGTTCTGGGGCGTGACACGACCCCTCCTCCTCCTCCTCTTCCTTCTCCCTCCTTCCTCCTCCTCCTTCCTATCCCCTGCTCCCCTCCCGCCGACCCTCCTCCTTCCGATCCTCCTCCTCCCTCCTCCTTCTCCGACCCACCGACCTCCGACCCTGGAGGAAGAGAAGGAGGGGGAAGGGGGAGGAGGACGACGAGGAGGACAACGAGGAGGAGGGGTTGGGAGGGGAGCAGGGGGTCGAAAGGAGGAGGAGGAGGGTCGACGGGAGGAGGACGAGGAGGGGGTCGGGAGGAGGGATCTGGAGGGGAGCGGGAGGAGGGGTAGAATAGAAATTTTATTTTATTTTTAATTTTGTGGGATGTGCTTAGAAGGTGGTAGGGTGCAGATTGTTGGAATTAATTAATTCCATTTATTGTTCTTAAAGGATGAAAAGGAAAGAGAAGGGACTTTAGTCCCACATCGGAAAAAAAGAAAGGTTTGAGAGTGCTTAAATAGGAATGTGCACTCATGAGGAGTGTGCAACAACCAAAGGGTTGCTAGTGGGTGACCATTGGTTGTTGTTTTATCTTCTTCATGAAAATGTAGCCGGTGTTGCCACCGGCAACACCGACTCGGGCTCGGGATCGGGATCGGGCACGGGCTCGGGCATAGAGGCGATAATGGCGCATTGTAGACGCACTTGTGCACTTAGGCAACGTGGCATGCGGCGTAGGCTCGGCCCTCGGGCCTCGGGCTCCTCGCAGGCGATTCTCGCCCCGAGAATTCCTATTTTTGCAGCGGCCCAGATAAACGAAAGGGTGAATGAATCTGCGAACAGGTGAATGAATGTTATTTCGGAAGGGTCGCGACTTCATAAAACAACACGAATTCATCTATATATACTACAGATTTCTGAGTCCAAAACACACAGAATCTGAGTATTCATTCCCTTTTTTCTTCTCTTCCCAAAATTTCCAGAAAGGTGTTCTTCCCTACGCCGGTGTCTCACAACGTCTAGTGAACCTCCGGCAGAAAGGCTGTCTTATCCTGGGTGTTCTGGCGTGCTGACTCCAAGACGTTACCGGAGTGCCCGAAATACTTTAAGGAAAGTGCTGCTAAATGCATGATTTAAGCCTCGACGACATATTCAACTTCGCAGAACTCGCCAGTGAAGTACAATCAATTTCTAACAATCTTAAAGTGTTACAAATAATGGCGCTCGAGGCTGCAATTTCGAGCATCAAAGTCATGAATCAGGATCTAGTCAAACTAGATCGCTTCGACGGGACAAACTTCACACGCTGGCAGGACAAGATGATCTTCCTCCTGACAGCACTGAAGATCTACTACGTCCTCGATCCAGATCTGTCACCCGTTCCAGAACCCACTCCAGCAGATTCTGATACGGTCAAGGCAGAACGCAAAAAGTGCAAAGAGGACGAACTGCTCTGCCGTGGTCACATTCTGAACACCCTGTCGGACAGACTGTACGACCTCTACATAGAAAATCCTTCAGCAATTGACATCTGGAAGGCTCTGGAATTCAAATTCAGAGCAGAAGAAAAAGGTACAAAGAAATTTCTTATATCAAAGTATTTTGATTTCAAAATGATTGATACAAAGCCTATACTCGCCCAAGTACACGAACTACAAGTTCAAGTCAATAAACTCTGGACAGTGAAGATAGAACTTCCGAAACCATTCCATGTTGGTGCTATAATCACTAAATTGTCAGCATCTTGGAATAGCTATCGGAAGAAACTACTTCATAGCTCTGAGAATTTCTCACTGGAACAGATTCAAAAACACCTTCGAATCGAAGAGGAATCGAAGGAAAGACAGAAATCCGAGAACAACGGAGTTTCTAAAGCTAACGCGGTGAGCGCGAAAGGCAAGAGGCCTGCAAGAAAGAAGAACTTTCTCGGTCCTAAGAAGGACCAACAAAAGTTCAAGAACTCCGGCAACGCCAAAGGACCCAAGATCGGCTGTTTTGTATGTGACAAAGCAGGACATTATGCCAGAGACTGTCGGGTTCGAAAGACCCAAAACAGCGAGGTAAATCTCACTGAGACAGATGACATAATTGCTATGGTGAGCAATCTCATGACGGTCAAAGGAAAGGCTCCAGGATGGTGGTATGATACTTGTGCTACCATTCATGTTTCATACGACAAAGCAGCATTCAAGACCTATTCTGAAGTCAATGATGGACAAGAAGTTCAGATGGGAAATGAAGGACATTCAACGGTGTCACTCCCCGTTCCCAAAATGCGTATTTTTATACATGTACAACTCATGTGTATTTATTTAGTATTTATCATGTATTTATTTAATATTTATCATGTATTATCCTGTATTTAAATTCCTTTAATTTTATGATAATTAATCAATCTGCTCTTTAAATTTTTATGTTAATTTATTTCCTGCAATTATATTTCTGCAATTTTATTTCTGTATTTTATTTCCTGCTTTTATTCCCTGCCTTAGTCTTGCTTATTTGGGTTCGGGTTGGCTTTGGTTGGATCCCCTACAACCCGACCCATTGGACCCGGCCCAACTCCCACCTACCACCCCTTCCATATTTAAAGCTTCCATCTCTTTCTCTCTCTTCATAAACTCACATTCTCACCATTACTCTTCTTTTTCTTCTTCATTACTCTCTCCACCTACCAAACCGTAGGCAAGTACAACTTGCTCCCCATGAGAACCCATGTTTTTGTAGTTCATTTATCTTCCTTGCAAGATCCTAAGAGAGTTTAGAACTTGGCATTTCGCATTTCGAAGTCTTAATTTTTGTAGATCTAGAAATGAGTTATTTTCGGAGTTTGGTGGTTTTGATCTATCAAACTTCTTTGTTTGCAAGTTTTGATGGTTCTATGTTGTAGAGAATTTTATTCTACCCAATTCTGACCTTTGAAAAGTTGGATTTGGACTTGTTTTGACCAAGTTATGGACTTTTGAAGCTTTGGGGTACAACCATGGAGTTCTTGCTGTTTAGAGAAGACAGTGAGCAGTGTACGCTAGCTTTTTAGCTGCGTCACTGAGCTGTGCGCGCTCTTTAGCGCAGCGCAGTATGGAGTCCATACGCTGCCTTTTTAGGTAGCGTGTGTCTTGCATACGCTACCTTTTGGAAGCGTATGTCGTATGGAGTTCATACGCTACCTTTTGGGAGCATATGACTTGCATACGCTGACTTGGATAGTGAGGAGTCGTATGGAGTTCATACGCTACCTTTTGGGAGCGTATGACTTGCATACGCTGACTTGGATGGTCAGGAGTCGTATGGAGTTCATACGCTGCCTTTTGGGAGCGTATGACTTGCATACACTCACTTGGATAGTGAGGAGTCGTATGGAGTTCATACGCTGCCTTTTTGGAGCGTATGTCTTGCATACGCTCACTTGGGTGACTAGGGGTCGTATGGAGTTCATACGCTGCTTGACTTGAGCGTAGCTTGACCTGAGCGTACGCTGACTTGAGCGTAGTCTGACTTGAGTGTTTAGGCGCAACTAGACCTGACCCTACTTACCCTGGATCTTCTATAGCCCTGTATATTGATATTTTATTAGATATTTAACGTCCATTTTATATCCTTACGCCTTTTGGCATAAACTTGATATAATCATGATATGTTAATATTGTTAATATCAATTGTTATGTGGAATGCGCCTTGTGTCCCGATTGATTTTGGGATACCCAGTAAGACTAGAACTTGACCCTGAGAGTTATATACTCGACCCCATTTAACACTAGTTGACTTTCATGCCTTGTCACCATTGAGGACGATGGTTATCTTGACTAAATTGATCATGCGTTCCTAGTTGGAACTAAGAGACTGGCTAGTCGTCTTATTGAAATAAATGAATGAGACACGTTCATGCTATGAACTATTGTAATCGACTGGCTGATCCCGAATATTTACATACAGGCACATGCAGGCTTCAATCTAATTATTTATTTATGTATTTATTTATTTTCTACAAAAGAAGCATGTGTACTTTATGGTCAAGGCATGATCACTCCATGGTTAGATTTGATTGTTGCATTACGCTATGTAAGACCTGCAACCTAACCGCACTGGTATCGTTGTAGAGTTGTGCATATCGTACCCCGTACGAAAGTACTCATTTGAATGACCATGATCCACGACATGGGATTTCACTCAACGTAGGGACTATTAAGTTAAATAAAATAATGATTGCATGGAGAGAATGGATTCCCGAGTTCTTACATGGCAGCCCCCTTGGGACAAGTGGTACCCGACGGGCCGGCTGGTTCCCACAGATACTGTAAACCTGCCACACGGGCAGGGAATAGTATCTGCTTATATTATTATTGTATATGGTATATTAACGGGCGTCCTGCTAGGACTCGTCTAATTCATGCATGGCGCACATGATTAACTGGATAGACTAGCCTTGCTCGCGCATAGTAAGAACTGAGGAATCCCTAATTGCATAATTCCAGGATAACTTGGGACTCACAATAGCAAGCCGTAGGATTTGATTGGCCGTTCAAGATGATTTGTTTGTGCACTGTACCTACTCTGTTACCTAACTGGGATGATCAGAATGTCAGGACATGACGGGCCAACTTCTGTCCTTGTTTGGTTGGGAGGTTGGTTCGAAGTGTCGTGATGTTATGAGAATCCTAGTGGCAAGCAGAGATCTATTTGTCATATTTTTCCTTACTGGTTTTAGTTCTCATGTCGTGCTTCCTTGTGGTACTTGCTATTAGAGGTCTAACCTCTCTGGTTTTGCATGGCCAGATTTAGAGCCAGTTCCCGAGGACTCAGCTTACTTCTACCTCCAAGATGGTCAACACTAGAGGGATGATCGCAGGAGGACTCAAGTGGGTTTCTTACTTCCCCGCTCGTTTTGTTATCTACTTTATACTTTGTCGTTTGGCACCGACGTGTTAGTCGGATGGTCTTGTATTTACTTTTTACATAATTGTAACTAAAGTCAGGCTGCAGCTGATAACAATTGTGTATACTTTTGCTTCATCAAATCTGGCTATGTTTTGTAAAGCCAGATATCAAGAACATTTTGACAGAGCGTTTGGGACGCCTTACTGCTTTATCTTACATGTTCTCTATTACTGTTTCTTGTTCGAATGATTGAGACAATAGATGTGAAGTGACCATAGTAAGACTTTCATGTAGTATGTACCCCCTCGTCTTTTAGACAGCATTGATCGTATTATACGGTATTCATCTACCCGTAATACGTAGCTGGCTGAGTCATTCCCCCGCTCTCCAGTATTCTGGTTCTGGGGCGTGACAAACGGTCGTGGGAACAGGTGATGTGGAAATCCAATTCACTTTCGGGAATAAAGTAACTCTGACTAACGTACTTCACGTCCCGGATATGAGTAGGAACCTCGTCAGTGGAGTCTTGTTGGGTAAACTAGGAATAAAGTCTGTCTTTGAGTGTCGGGCAAATTAATATTGACCTGTAATGGTGTGTTTGTTGGAAAGGGATATACCGATGAGGGTATGATAAAACTTTATATCATTAAAAATAATATCAATAAAGTTTCTACTTTTGCTTACATGATTGAGTCATCTACTTTATGGCATAGTAGATTAGCGCATATAGGTATTAGCACTATGAAAAGGTTAATTAAATCTGGATTAATTTCATGCAATTCTGAAGATTTAGATAAGTGTAAAATTTGTGCAAAATCCAAAATGATTAAAAAAACATTTTCACAGTGTAGAGCGTAATACCAATCTACTAGATTTAGTTCACTCTGATTTATGTGAATTTAATGGCACATTATCTCGAGGAGGTAATAAATACTTTATTACCTTCATTGATGATTGCTCTAGATTTACATATGTATATTTATTAAAGCATAAAGATGAAGCATTTAATTGTTTTAAAATATACAAATCAGAGGTTGAAAATCAACTTGGTAGAAAGATTAAAATACTTAGAAGTGATAGAGGTGGTGAATATTTTTCTTTTGAATTTAATACCTTCTGTGAAGAAAACGGTATTATTCATGAATGTTCTGCACCATGGACACCTCAACAAAACGGACTAGCCGAAAGAAAAAATAGAACATATCAAGAAATAATAAATGCAATGCTAATGCATTCTGAATTATCATTTAGTTTGTGGGGAGAAGCTTTACTTACTGCATGTCATATAATGAACCGAATTCCTTTGAAGAAAACTGGTATTTCACCATATGAGATATGGAAAGGCCGTAAGCCTAATATCAGTTATTTTAGAGTGGGGGTGCATAGCTTATTACAAAAATATGGATCCTAAAAGGACCAAATTAGGTCCTCGTGGAATCAAAAGTGCTTTTGTAGGTTATGCTGCCAATAATAAGGCATATAGACTTTTAAACTTAGAGTCTAACATTATTGTCGAATCCAGAGATGTGGAATTTTTCGAGAACCTTATTACTAAGAATAAGGATCCTGAGATTCCTGCTAATGAAGAGTCTCGTGAGGAGAGCTCTTCACGGTTAGTTGAAAAACAACCCGAGCTTCGGATCAGCATGAGAGTTCGAAAGGCTAAGGATCTAGGACCTGACGAAATAGATTCTCAACTTATTTCCTTTTACTTAGTAGAAGGAAATACAGAAAAATTTATTCGAAAGATTCCTATCATTCTTCAGGTGGAAGATGATCCTAAAACCTCTAAGGAAGCAATAGCTTCGCGGGACTCATCTTTTTGGAAAGATGCTATCCAAGATGAGATGGATTCGATAATATCTAACCACACTTGGGAAATTGTCGATCTGCCCAAAGGGTCAAGACCTATTGGATGTAAGTGGGTGTTCAGGAGAAAGTATCATAGTGATGGTACTTTAAACACCTACAAGGCTAGATTAGTAGCCAAAAGATTTCGACAAAGAGAAGGAATTGATTATTTTGACACCTATGCACCAGTAGCAAGAACGACTACAATTAGAATATTATTTGCGTTAGCTTCATTGCATCATCTTAATGTTCATCAGATGGATGTCAAAATGACATTATTAAATGAAGATCTCGATGAGAAGATTTACATGGAGCAACCGGAAGGATTCGTGCTCCCGGGAAATGAACAAAAGGTATGCAAACTTGTTAAATTCTTGTACGGATTAAAACAAGCACCAAAGCAGTGGCATCAGAAATTTGACTCAGTCATAATTTCTAATGGCTTTGTTCACAATGTTTGTGATAAGTGTTTATACACTAAAGTATATGGAAATATCGTGATATTTCTTTGTCTCTACGTTGATGATATGTTGATCATTAGCAACGAGATGAGTGGAATTACAGAAACGAAGAGGTTTCTAACTTCCACATTCAAGATGAAAGATCTTGGAATAGTTGACACTATTTTGGGGATCAAAGTAATACAAAACAGTGGGAGTTTTGAACTTACGCAGTCGCATTATGTTGAGAAAGTGCTAGACAAGTTCAAACACCTAAAGTTCAAAGAAGTGAACACTCCATTTGATCCAAGTGTTAAACTAGAAAAGAATTCTGGAAGAGCAGTCGCTCAATTAGAATACGCAAGTGCTATTGGATGTCTTATGTATTTAATACAATACACAAGACCTGATATAGCATTTGCAGTTAGTAAAATGAGTAGATTTACTAGCAACCCTAATAATGAGCATTGGAGGGCTATCGAAAGAATTTTTTGTTATCTTTTGAAAACCAAGAATCTTGGATTACAGTATGGTAGATTTCCTGCCGTATTAGAAGGATATACCGACGCTAGTTGGATATCAAGTGTCGGGGATAACAAATCTACGACATGTTGGGTATTTACACTTGCCGGAGGGACAGTTTCTTGGAAAAGCAAGAAACAAATGTGCATTATCCATTCGACCATGGAGTCAGAGTTTGTGGCTCTAGCTTCTGCAGGACAAGAAGCTGAGTGGTTGAGGGATCTTCTATTAGAAGTTCTGCTGGCTAAGGACAATGTATCAAAAGTGTCAATACATTGCGATAGTCAAGCTACTCTAGCAAGAGCCTACAACGAAGTGTATAATGGGAAGTCTAGACATATAAGTCTAAGACATACCTACGTAAGGAAATTGATTAAAGATGGAATCATTTCTCTTACGTATGTGCGTACCAGCTATAACTTAGCTGATCCCCTTACTAAACCACTAGCTAGGGATTTAGTAAAATCTACCTCGAGAGGTATGGGATTGAAACTCCTTGAGTAAGAGTTCCAACAACAGTGGCAACCCAATCTAATGTTAAGAAAACTTTAACCTTAGATTCAATGGGTAACAACAAACTGTTGATTTGGATGTATACGACATGATTATGTCGACTGTTGCAATTTGAGGGTTGAGTTTATAAAACTCTTAATGAAGTTCAGTAATATTGACATGTATCTGTAAAGCAACAGAGATACTGAAAGAACTTCACCTATGTGAATTTAGAGATGGTACCGTCTCAGTAAGATCTGGAGTTTATCTTATAAAAATTCATGAGACAGGATCAACACATGGCCATTAATAGTGCTAAGCGAGAGATGTAGGCGAAGAACTACAGAAGAATGTGTGTAAAGTAACACCGATTTTATCACAAGGAATAACTGGTTCAAAGCCCAGCTACCAGAGATTCCGATTAAATCTTGTGTTGCATCTACTAAGGTTAGGTTCAAATCGAAAGATACCTAACTGTATTAACATTATTTAAGTGATGTATTCTGGAATTCCTTTCCATCATTTATGGAACAAGTGGGAGATTGTTAGAATTAATTAATTCCATTTATTGTTCTTAAAGGATGAAAAGGAAAGAGAAGGGACTTTAGTCCCACATCGGAAAAAGAGAAAGGTTTGAGAGTGCTTAAATAGGAATGTGCACTCATGAGGAGTGTGCAACAACCAAAGGGTTGCTAGTGGGTGACCATTGGTTGTTGTTTTATCCTCTTCATGAAAATGTAGCCGGTGTTGCCACCGGCAACACCGGCTCCGGCTCGGGCTCGGGCTCGGGCGTAGAGGCGATAGTGGCGCATTGTAGACGCACTTGTGCACTTAGGCAACGTGGCATCAGGCGAGCGGTGTAGGCTCGACCCTCGGGCTCCTCGCAGGCGATTCTCGCCCTAAGAATTCCTATTTTTGCAGCGGCCCAGACAAACAAAAGGGTGAATGAATCTGCGAACAGGTGAATGAATGTTGTTTCGGAAGGGTCGCGACTTCACGAAACAACACGAATTCATCTATATATACTACAGATTTCTGAGTCCAAAACACACAGAATCTGAGTATTCATTCCCTTTTTTCTTTTCTCTTCCCAAGATTTCCAGAAAGGTGTTCTTCCCTACGCCGGTGTCTCACAACGTCTAGTGAACCTCCGGCAGAAAGGCTGTCTTATCCTGGGTGTTCTGGCGTGCTGACTCCAAGACGTTACCGGAGTGCCCGAAACACTTTAAGGAAAGTGCTGCTAAATGCATGATTCAAGCCTCGACGACATATTCAACTTCGCAGAACTCGTCAGTGAAGTACAATCAATTTCTAACACGGATAGCCACACCCAAGTGATAAACTGATGAGTGCGAAACTGCTCATGTGCAATCCTATGCTCGAATCTTTCTGTCGTGGACTGCTCCCATATCAACGTACCCTGGCCACTCTCCGATTTTATGACCATCCTACCAATTTTCTTTCGATACCCAATCTGATGTGCATCCAAATGCCATATGCCAAGCTGAATGAGCGTACTATCCGGCCCGTCTCTGCCTCTCACCTCGAATTCTTGCCATCCAAGTCGATGATTCAACCAAAGATCCAACCACAAGCTCGTATTTTCACCATTCATGATAAATTTAGAAACTGCTTTAGCCACTACTTTCCTTGTATAGTTGTGTATGTCATTGAATAGTTATTATTTGCTTAGTGGGTCCAAAACTTGTTGCCTTTAAGGTACATGTGGTTCATCCACGCTATCTATAAAGAGCCACCCTCAATAAATATTCAAGTCAGTTTGTTTCAAGCAATTTTGCGGAGAGTTATAAAGATTGGAGACCAACCCCGCCTTCAAGCTTCGGCTTGCACAAGTCCGCCATACTATCGCATGCATTCCTCCCATCCAAATAAAATTCGTGCACATTTTTTCAATTTTGTGGATGGTTGCAGTTGGCAACATAATAGTCTGCAACTAAAACATAGCAATCACAGTGATAACTGATCACACCAATTCGATGCGACCCTCAAACGATAAGGTTTGTGCTTGCTTTATTAAGCACACTTCACCAAACTTTGACATTCTGTCTCCTTAGCATAGTTGATTTAAAGTCGAACTCCGAAGTATTTACCCAGTAGACAGTTTTTGTCGATATGCGTCAACCCAACCAACCATTCATGATTCGGACAATGTGCATTAAAGAATACGTTACTCTTATCTCTGTTTAATTGTAGACATGATATTTGCCCAAATTCTTCCATAATCACGTTGATAGCATTCATCCCCTCAGTAGACGAATTAATAAATACAATTTTTTTTTAGCATAAATTAAGTACGAGACTACAGGGGACACTGTCTTAGATAGTGGAATAATAACTTTTATGCGCACTACAACATAGATCATGCAAATGAAGTACTCCATAATTATAGAGAATAAATATGACAAAAGTGGATCGCCATACCTCAAGCCTCGAGTACTATGCAGAAAGCCATAAGGTTCCCCTTTAATTATAAAAATAGAGAAAGTCAACATATTGATACACTCCCGTATCCGATCCACCCACCACCTATCAAATCCCATAGCCATCATAAGTTCATATACAAACTTCCTATCCACCGTGTCATAAGCTTTATATAAGTCCAACTTCATACACGCTTTCATGCTACATTTCTGTTTGAAGTATTGAAGTAATTCATGCATCAATTGATTGTTTTCTACAATCGATCTGTCTTTTATAAAAGCCGCTTGATTTGACAAGATCAACTCTTGCATAATTGTCTCCATACGTATGTGAGAGATCAATTTATATAGAAAATTGCAACATGCAATAAGTTTAAAATCATTAAGAAACCGCTCTTTCTTCAGTATAAGAGTCAGAAAAGTATGATTCAGCTCGCGTGACAATCTCTCATTGATGAAAAAATTGTCAACAACTTCGAATATTAACCCTTTCATATCTTCCTAATGAGTTTTAGGAAATTTACTGGCAAATCCATCAAGCCCCGGCGCCTTATTATGATTTGCATTTTTAATAATTACCTCTATCTCCTAAATAGTAACAAGATACTTAAGGAGTTCATATATTTGTTGGCAAATGATAAGGATACTACAAAAATTGATAAGGGCACTACAGTTTTAGCAAATGTCAAAATTTTGCCAGCCTGAATATGCATAGGACTGCCAAAATTTATGTACTGCCCTTACCATTTACCTATTTTGCTCAATGTACTACTTAAATTTAACTATTTGAAGACAATGATGTCCCTTAACAATTTATGTAGAATCCGTATCATTTATCTATGTTGCATAATGTACTACTTAAAGTTTAACTAAGAGTTATATTTGATATACTGTTAATATAGTCCAAATATTATGGAATTCATATTCATATTCATATGTCACACAGGATGCATAGAATTTCCTATTTTTAATTTTTTTTCTTTCAATTTAGAATAGAACCTTAGATTGAAATTACTATTGAAATATATTTTTATTAAAGAATATGTTCTATTATAAAGGTTTTTAAAGTGCCCCCATTAAAGAAGGAAATTACTAGGGACAACACACAAAGTGGCATGGGCTATCATAACTTTTAAAAGATAATGGTCATTTTTTGTATCCAAATTATACTTAAAAAAATGTTATGGGACGGCATACAATTTCAAACACCCAAACTTCTATTCATAATCCACTCACAAATTTCTCTTCCACTTACAACATCTTTCTCTTTCGAACACAATTATTAGTGATTTTGAACTCCATATAGGAATTTGGAAGCTTTAAAAATCATGGCAGCCGGATTGGGATGACTGTTATTATTATAGCAGTTCTGACTATTGCTAGGACTATCCGACATAAGATAAAGTGTTTTCTGTTTTAGGAACGCTAGAATACAGTTAGAACATGCAGAATTCTGACAGTCTTTCGTCGTCTCGAACCCGATTATTATGATTTATAAAGCTTCCCAACCCCTATAATGGGGTTTGAAATCACTAAATGATGTTCGAAAGAGGAAGATGTTGCAAGAGAAACAAAAAGAAGTGTGAGACAAAAAAATAAATTGGGTGTTTGAAAGGATATGTTACCCCTAACAAATTGTGTGTTGCTCTCTACCATTTTTATAACTTAAGAGTGATATCCCTATCATGCGATAGTTCCTATTAGTTTTGGTGGTGCCCTTAGTAATTTACTTAAAAGAAGGTTTAGTCGCGAGTGCATGACATGCTAAGAGCATCTCCAACCCTATTGTCTTGTTATGTGTTGTGATTTTTAGGTGGCATGAGACATAAGACAATGTCTTTCATAGGTAGCAAGATAATATTCACAAAAAGAATGACCTAGAAAAGTCTTCTCCAATACAAAAATATTGAGAAGACAATAAAAATTACTTTTTTTTTTCCAACTTCCAAGACAACTTCTCATCTTCTTGCTTTTTATTTTATAAATATTTTAATTAATAATTGATGTCGTCAAAGTAAAATTATTGTCAAGTGTATTGTGTAGAACTAGACAACCAATTTCACAATATTTTTGTTATGTCATATCATGTTACCTTCATAATTATTTGACATTTGCATTAAAAAAAGACTTTTTAAATAAAAAATTATCATTTTCTCACATTATGGGTGATGTTCAAGATGGCACCTATCAAGAGTCGAACATTTACAAACCCCAAAGGTACTAGGAGTAAAATTTCAAACAAACCAAAACCCTCTCAAAACCCCCATCATCCATGAACCCACCCCGATCCCAATGCCACCATGCCTCCGCCTCCTCCTCTCCTCCACCTCCACCAACCTCCCCTCCCTCCGCTGCGCCCACGCCCTCCTCCTCACCACTGGCTCCTCCGCCGACCGCTTCCTCTGCAACTCCCTCCTCTCTCTCTACTCCCGACACAACTCCCTCCTCTCCGCGCTCCAACTGTTCTACGCAATGCCCCATCCAGACTCCGTCTCCTACAACTCCCTCCTCTCCGCATTCGCCCACCACAACCACCCCCTCGATGCATTCAGTCTCTTCCGCCGCATGCGTCTCTCCGACCTCCCCCTCACCCGTCTCACCTTCGCTCCTCTCTTTAAACTCTGCTCCGGCTCCCGTTCCCTCCTCCCCGTCTCCCGTTCCCTCCATTCTCTTTCCATCAAGCTCGGCCTCGACTCGGACTCTCTGCTGTCCAGCTCCCTCGTCGCTCTCTACGCCAAGTTCGGTCTCTTGCTCGAAGCTCACTTTCTCTTCGATCGGATGACCGACAGGGATGTCATCTTGTGGAATGTGATGATCAAGGGATACGCCCGGGTGGGATTACTTGACGATGCATTTCTTATGTTCTCGCAGCTCCATCGGAGCGTTCTGCTCCAGCCCAATGGTATTAGTGTTCACTGGGTCGTTATGGAACGGGCATCGGGTATAGAGCTTGACCAAGTTCGGGCTTACGGAATTAAATCCTGCTTACTCGATGACGTTCCGGATTCGATAGCTTGGAACAAGATTATGTCGGAGAACGTTAAGGATGGGGATTGCAAAGCCGCTCTGGATTGCTTTATGGAGATGAAGAGGTCAGATGTGGGAGTCGATAATGTGACCTTTGTTATTCTACTGAGTGCAGTTTCTGGCGAAGAGTGGTTTGAGTTGGGGAAACAAGTTCATGGAATGGGCATGAAGGCAGGATTTTGTTCGGATGTTTCGGTCTCGAACAGTCTTGTAAACATGTACGCGAAGATGGGCAGTTACAATTGCGCCAGGAGAGTCTTTGATGACATAGATGAGTTGGATTTGGTTTCGTGGAACTCGTTGATTTCCGCCAGCGTTCAGAATGGTTTGGAGGAAGAATCAGTTTCTCTTTTCTTGGACATGTTGAAGTATGGCGAGGTTCCTGATCAGTTCACATTGGCTAGCATTCTACGGGCATGCTCGGCATTGTTTGTGTGCTTGGAAGGACAAGTTTGCTCATCCTTGCATCAACTGGTTCACTGTTTTGCCATAAAAATGGGGCTGCTACGTGATAGCTTTGTGTTGACGGCATTAATCGATGTTTATGCCAAGAAGACGAGCATGAAGGAAGCTGAATCCCTTTTTGAGGCCATGGATTGGTTTGATCTGGTTTCTTTCAACGCGTTGGTTACTGGTTATGTCACAAATGGTAATGCCCAAAAGGCATTGGATCTCTTTACATCATTACATAGAAGCGGCGAGGAAGGCAACCATTTCACTCTCGCGACTATCCTCAAGGCTTGCAGTGGCTTGGTGGCCTCTCACTTCGGGAAGCAAATCCACGGGTACACGTTGAAACTTGGATTTGATTCGGATTTGTGTGTGAGCAGTGGGTTACTAGACATGTACATCAAATGTGGGAATATAAAAGATGCATCTGCAGCTTTTGGTGACATCCATGAACCTGACGATGTCGCTTGGACTGCCATGATCTCGGGGTGTGTCGAGAATGGCGACGAGGATCGTGCTTTGAGCCTCTACAATCGGATGAGGCGATCGGGGGCCTTGCCTGATGAGTTTACTCTGGCATCCCTCATCAAGGCTTGCTCTTGCTTGGCTGCATTGGGGCAAGGCAGGCAAATTCACGCAGACGCCATTAAGTTGGACTGTGCGTCTGACAATTTCGTGGCGACTTCAATCATGGATATGTATGCAAAGTGTGGGAGCATACAAGACTCTGGCAAGCTCTTCAAGAGGATGGGTGTAAGAAGTGTAGCTTCTTGGAATGTCATGCTATTGGGTTTCGCCCAACATGGAAATGGAAAGGAAGTTCTGAGTCTCTTCAAGGAGATGACCTTACAGGGATTACGACCCGACAAGATCACTTTCGTCGGTGTCCTCTCAGCATGCAGCCATTCGGGTTTGGTCTCCGAAGCCTACGAATATTTCGACTCTATGAGGAAAGATTACGAGATCGAGCCAGAGACAGAGCACTATTCTTGCTTAGTTGATGTTCTTGGTCGTGCTGGTCTCCTTAGCAGAGCAGAGGAGGTCATCGAGACAATGCCGTTTGATCCTTCACCGTCTATGTGCAGGGCATTGCTCGGCGCTTGCAGAATTCAGGGTGACATGGAAGTTGGACAGCGGGTGGCAAAGAGGTTACTTGCTTTGGAGCCGCTCGATCCATCTGCTTATGTTCTTCTCTCGAACATATACGCAGCTGCCAACCGATGGGATGGCGTAGCCGATGCAAGGAGTAGAATGAAGAGCCAAAATGTCAGGAAAGATCCTGGTTATAGCTGGATCGAAGTGAAGAACAAGGTGCATTTGTTTGTAGTGGATGATAGATCTCATCCGGAGGCGGAAGCTCTCTACGATGATCTGGAGGATCTAATAAGAAGGATTAAAGAGGAGGGATATGTTCCAGATACAGATTTTGTGCTTTTAGACGTCGCAGAAGAGGAGAAAGAGCGCTCTCTTTACTATCACAGCGAGAAGCTTGCCATTGCTTATGGCCTTCTAAGTACGCGGGCGCCGCAAATAATTCGAGTCATAAAAAATCTTCGTGTCTGCGGGGATTGCCACAATGCGATCAAGTACATCTCCAAGGTCGCTAGCCGGGAGATTCTATTGCGGGATGCGAGTCGATTTCATTTCTTCCAAGATGGTACGTGTTCTTGTGGCGATTACTGGTAATGTGAACTATTCATCGCATCATTTTTTTTAAAAAACTTGAACTGTGTACTTTTAGTTCCAAAGTTGAGCATAATTTGATAGTTCATAGAAGATGTTATTTATGTTTTGCACAATTCTTATAGCCCTTTGTGATTTCTCTGCTTATCACAACATCGAGACCCCTTATGTAATTTATCCTGGAAATTCGTTGACGAAAGTTAGTTTCAAATCGATTAGGAACTTCTCTTCAATTGAAACCTTCTCGTTAGTGAAGATTACAACCAATCTAGCAATGAAGATATGAGCTCACCTTAGTGCCTTGACCATGAGATTGATTAAACCGGCTACACAGATTTTACATTTGTGGGGAGTTAACATTTTAGAGAGAGTTTGAGGGAAGAAAAATGTGAAAAAGGATTTTGAATATAGTTTGCAGTATCGGCCGACATCGATCCGATACAACTGATACCGATACTATTTGGATACCGATACTTGACCGATACCGACATTGGGGATATTGGAGATCTCTTTTCAGTCAATTCGACAAAGAAAATTGAACGGAAAAAAAATCCAATTAGCAATGGTGTAAAATTATAGTAAGGTTGTAAAAACATGTAAATCGCAGGTAAACCAATTGGCAATGTTGACTACTATTTCATTCAATTTCAAAACTACTAAGAAATAACACAAGAAATACTTAAAATTATATCTAAATGTATAAAATATTTTTTCTAACATTTTAATAATTTATTAATAATAATTTGTTTTCCGATATGAAAAAAATTCGATCTGAAACCATCGATGTTGCCGATACCACATATACCGATACTCATAGGAAGGGTCCGATACCGATAATGTGAACCTTGGTTCTGATACAATTATCTTTAGAAAATTTTGTTTGTGGGTATTAGTATAGTTGGTCTTGTTACAATAAGTTGAAATATAGGTAGGAGTGCACCGTAGCTGAAAACAGCTAATCCTTCTCATATATATTCAAATTCAAACTGAAGGCAACACATTCCAAGAGTGTCATACATTCTATTCCTTTGCTTGTTTCATCTTGATTTCTTTCGTTTTTTTCTTCTTTTTTTTCTAATTTTTTTTTCCAGCGCGTGCGGGCTCAGTTAAATCGTGTCTCCCCGCACACGATTTTTAGCCGGTCGTTATATCATTTCGGACTCTTCGTGCGGATCATGTCCGCACTGGCTTTGTCATCATTGCCCCCTTGATGTTCTAGCCATTTTCAGCTTGATTTCTTTCCATATGTTCTAGCCATTTTCAGCAGTTTGACTTCTTCAGTTTGTACTTCAATTCTCTGTACAAATCTTACGTTCACTTTGCTATCACCAACTATTCTTTGTGCAGTTTACTACCCTACGGGAATTTGACTTTTATGCTCCTATCTCTTTCCTTCACCTCCTTCTTGTGCCACTCCTCCACCAACCTACATGACATTTATGCTTTTGGCTTTCCATTGCTGAAATTCCTGATGCTTGATAAATAAGAATTAATAAATGCAACAAATTGTGGTTAGGTGTTCTAGAAACAAAATCCCGTTATCGCCCTTCAAAGGTCCCAACATAAGGCAAATGTTAAGAGCATTAAAAAAGTTGCTAAATGCAACACACTTTTGGCAAGTGCATATCCACGACTGTGAAATTATTATTACTATTATTATTATTTTTTGCAATCCTTGTTATTTTAGGATTGTACATGAATCTTTCACGTCTTGCCTATCTTGTATATTCCTAAAATCAAAATACAACACAAGATGTATAGAGCATTAAAATTCCTTCCAAAAAAAAAAAAAAAAAAAAAAAAAAAAAAACACTCTAGAGCTATAGTAGAATTTTATGATTATATAGTTATATTCTAACACATTCATACCACCATAGCGCAACTCTAGAGTTAGACTGATGGTTTAGAATTATATATCAATGCTCTAAAAGTACACAAAAAGGATTCCCAACTATGAAGAGGTACAAAACTGTCTCCTTTAAGTCCACATCCATTGTACTAATTCCTTTAGTCTGAGAAAATATTTGCATCTATTTGACGAGATTGGAATGCCTTCTGAAACCACACATAATTTGTTAGGTTGTGTGGAGTCTATCGGCTGGACCCTCCCCCTCCTTATCACTTTTAAGTGACTGGATTATTATTTTTCCGAAGTTATGTTCGGTATTTCATTTGTAATTGAATCGTTTTAATATCATTTATTTATAAAAGAAGCATTATGATGCAGTTTATAAATTATCTTCAGAATATAGTTAAAAAAAATTGTCTGCAAGGATCTTGGACGTAGCTTCTCGATTGGAGAAGAGAAACAAACACTTGTTTTTTTTCTTCCTCTTTCCTATTGGTTCCTATGTCTCCCCCACTAAATGCAGTGAAACAAGTTTTTTTCTTCCTCTTTCCTATTGGTTCCTATGTCTCCCCACTAAATGCATCTTGGTGGCGTGGTCGACACCGCGTTCGGATCATCACATCAGAAGCCCTTTCTAATCTTCCTACCATCTACATTACTACTTCTGGTAGCATGCATTACAATTTCCTCGAGTTTTCTCAACACTTGCACTGAGTGAGTATCTCATCTGTTCTATATATACAAAAAAGGAAACTTAACGGAGCCGCCACGTTTAGCTTCCTATCCTCCGGCTTTCTTCCTCTTCTCCTCCTCTCAATGGCCGGAGCACCGGTCATCGCCGGGGCGGGAGCCCACCCCCGCTATATCCCGAAGCGGGGTGAAGTTCTGAGGAACATCCTCAAGCTGCTATTCTCCTGCGCCCTGTGCGGTCCGTCCACGGAGAAGAAGAGAACTGTGATCAAGTGAGAGGTGCCCAATCTTGCGAGATGTCGTAGTGCAGATCATTTCAGCTATGTTCTTTCTGTTTCCACTAAAGATTATGCTGTTGTTTGTGTTAACTGTTTGCTTTATACGCATTTCTAATTATACTCCTTGATAAATACTTCTCAATCTTGAATATATTGCAAAAGTCCTTGATAAATACTTCTATTTATTTATACAGAAAAATTGCTTGTAGAGCAAAAGAAGTTTTGCTGAAATTACCAGCACAGAGTTGGGTGAAATTAAAATAAGGGGCTGCTTGGTTGCACGAAAGTGCAAAAGTTAAAAAAGAAAAATTGTCGTATGCATAAATTGTGATTTTTCAAAAGTTGTTTGGTTGATGGAATTAAAAAAAAAATGAAAGTGGAGAAAAAAAGAGTTCCGTTGTTTGGATGGTTGTTGAAAGTGGAGGAAAGAAAGTAGTCTTAGAGTGTGCAATCAAATAATCAGTTTTTTTTTTCTCTTTCTCAAATTTTTTTAACTTGTATTTTTTCTCTTTTTCCACCTAGCTTCAACGCAAAAAATAGTGGTGAAACTGGACTCATGAAAAAGGGGGGGGGGGGGGGGGGGGGGGGGGGGGGGGGTTGGGTTGACAGGAACTGTCCACCATCACATCGGCCATTCTTCACACTTTCAACTTTTGAGCCAAACCCACGAACTTCCATAAGTTTCGGCCACTTTCCAATTTTAGCTCACTTTCAAGCCACTTGTTTGCAACCAAACAGTCCCCTAAGAGGCTTGTTTGGTTTCCAGGAGGTCCCTTGCAAGTGAGCAGCCACCTCACTTTTTGTTGCAACTGAACGGCTACCTTTCCGACTTCTTCCGTTTGGTTCACTGGAGAAAGTGTGGGAAAGTGAGGTATCTCTGACACCAAATAGTGTTTTGTTCCCTCCAAACTCCTCTTCCCACCTACATCAAGAAAGTGAAGTAATTGCATGGGAGGTCTCCGAGTTTCCTTTCCCAGAAAGTGGAGTTACTCTACAGTGAAGCCAGCAAGATTTTTTTTCTTTCCTAGCTCCGGTCACCTTCTTGCTTCCGCCACCTGCAGGTATAAAGGGAGAAAAAAAAATAGAAGAACAAGAGTCCAGAGTATGAGCGTGAGAGAGAGAGAGAGAGAGAGAGTGAAAAAAAAAACAGAAATTTTCATCCTAAGGGAATATTTTAGTAGTATTTACGGGAGAGGGGAGAAGTTTCAAAAATTTTCATATAACGGGACATCGCGCCAACTATAGTGGCGGTGGTGGCCACGACGTACTACGGAAAGGGGGGGGGGGGGGGGGGGCGGGGGGGACCACCATCTAGGATGGTGGGGTGGAGGGGAGGCCGCCATCCTAGATGGCACGGTAGAGAGAGAGAGAGAGGAGAGAGGCTAGAGAGAGAGAGAGGAGAGGCTGGGGAGAGAGGAGAGAGAGGGGGACCGCCATCAAGGATGGCGGTGTGGAAGGGGGGGCCGCCATCCTCGATGGCGCGATGGGGGGGAGGGAATTTTGGGAGAGAGGGAGAGAGAGAGGAGAGAGGTAGAGAGAGAGAGAGAGAGGGAGGAGAGAGGGAAAGGATGAGAGGGAAAGAGAGAGAGAGAGAGAGGAGAGAGGCTAGAGAGAGGGGAGATTTGTCAGAGAGCAACGTTAACTTCCTCAGCAACGTTAACTTCCTCGTCAAATTAGATGGCGGTCTTAGTTACGTTACACTTTTACCTGCTATAAAAATATATACATCTTGAACAATTGCATTCACTCATACTCTCCAGTAGTCTAACAAATTCTCTCCTTTAGCCACTCCAGCACCATCACCTTCTCTCCAGCACTCGAATAATATCATCTCTCCTACAATTCGGACAACACTCAGAGCAATACTTTTTCTCCTCAGTCAGCAAGAATTTTTCTCCTCCGGCAGCAATAGTTTTTTCTTGATGGATCGCAGTCTAAGAATAATATGCTCGCATGGAGGTAATGTAAACGGTTTAGATTACGAAGGAGGAGAAACCCAAATTTTTTCTACTTATCCGAGTATTATTTTTGAAAATTTACGTAATCTTATATTGAACGTTGTTATATTAATTATGAATTTATTTTGAAATCTGTTTTTGGTTCTAGATGTTTTTTAATAGATGGCGACGAAGCATGGAATTTTGTTGTTGAGATTAATTAACAATCACGATATATAAATATATTTGTTATTCAAGTATCACCATCACATCGGCCATTCTTCACACTTTCAACTTTTGAGCCAAACCCACGAACTTCCATAAGTTTCGGCCACTTTCCAATTTTAGCTCACTTTCAAGCCACTTGTTTGCAACCAAACAGTCCCCTAAGAGGCTTGTTTGGTTTCCAGGAGGTCCCTTGCAAGTGAGCAGCCACCTCACTTTTTGTTGCAACTGAACGGCTACCTTTCCGACTTCTTCCGTTTGGTTCACTGGAGAAAGTGTGGGAAAGTGAGGTATCTCTGACACCAAATAGTGTTTTGTTCCCTCCAAACTCCTCTTCCCACCTACATCAAGAAAGTGAAGTAATTGCATGGGAGGTCTCCGAGTTTCCTTTCCCAAAAAGTGGAGTTACTCTACAGTGAAGCCAGCAAGATTTTTTTTCTTTCCTAGCTCCGGTCACCTTCTTGCTTCCGCCACCTGCAGGTATAAAGGGAGAAAAAAAATAGAAGAACAAGAGTCCAGAGTATGAGCGTGAGAGAGAGAGAGAGAGTGAAAAAAAAAACAGAAATTTTCATCCTAAGGGAATATTTTAGTAGTATTTACGGGAGATGGGAGAAGTTTCAAAAAATTTCATATAACGGGACATCGCGCCAACTATAGTGGCGGTGGTGGCCACGACGTACTACGGAAAGGGGGGGGGCGGGGGGGACCACCATCTAGGATGGTGGGGTGGAGGGGAGGCCGCCATCCTAGATGGCACGGTAGAGAGAGAGAGAGGAGAGAGGCTAGAGAGAGAGAGGAGAGGCTGGGGAGAGAGGAGAGAGAGGGGGACCGCCATCAAGGATGGCGGTGTGGAAGGGGGGGCCGCCATCCTCGATGGCGCGATGGGAGGGAGGGAATTTCGGGAGAGAGGGAGAGAGAGAGAGGAGAGAGGTAGAGAGAGAGAGAGGGAGGAGACTTAATAGAGGGGGGGGTTAACAGAGAGAGAGAGAGAGAGGGAGGAGAGAGGGAAAGGGTGAGAGGGAAAGGATGAGAGGGAAAGAGAGAGAGAGAGAGAGGAGAGAGGCTAGAGAGAGGGGAGATTTGTCAGAGAGCAACGTTAACTTCCTCAGCAACGTTAACTTCCTCGCCAAATTAGATGGCGGTCTTAGTTACGTTACACTTTTACCTGCTATAAAAATATATACATCTTGAACAATTGCATTCACTCATACTCTCCAGTAGTCTAACAAATTCTCTCCTTTAGCCACTCCAGCACCATCACCTTCTCTCCAGCACTCGAATAATATCATCTCTCCTACAATTCGGACAACACTCAGAGCAATACTTTTTCTCCTCAGTCAGCAAGAATTTTTCTCCTCCGGCAGCAATAGTTTTTTCTTGATGGATCGCAGTCTAAGAATAATATGCTCGCATGGAGGTAATGTAAACGGTTTAGATTACGAAGGAGGAGAAACCCAAATTTTTTCTACTTATCCGAGTATTATTTTTGAAAATTTACGTAATCTTATTATTGAACGTTGTTATATTAATTATGAATTTATTTTGAAATCTATTTTTGGTTCTAGATGTTTTTTAATAGATGGCGACGAAGCATGGAATTTTGTTGTTGAGATTAATTAACAATCACGATATATAAATATATTTGTTATTCAAGTATCACAAGCATTTCATAATAGAAATAGTGAATATTTTTCTAATTACCAGCATGTTAGTCAGAGTGCTAGTTCTTCCCAACCAATTCTTCCAATTTTACAAGAAAATCAGGCATCTGATGAATATGACCATAATGATGATGATGATACTGAAGATGACGATGACGATGGAAATAGTGATGATTTAATTGAAAATGTAGATCACGAGGTAGATGATATTGATAATGCAATTACTTCTGAATTATTTATCGGAAAAGAATTTTCTAGTCGTTCTAAATTTAGAAGTTTTATAAGTAATGTAGCAATTCAACACAATTTTAGTTGTTCAGCCAATGTTATGAATAATGCTCGTGGAATTATATATAATTGTGATCAACCGAATTGTAATTGGAGAGTATATGCCAAACCGATTGGATTTGGTGAAATAGTTAAGATTGCTAAATTAGAAAGTCGACACTCTTGTTTAGGTGGACTTACAACCGGACGTCATCGACTAGCTACCGCTGCATGGGTGAAAACATGTATAATTGATATAATCAGAGACAATCAAACTTATAGTGCATCACAAATTGTTAAAGATATATATAGGGAACATCGTGTACATATTACTTATTCCAAAGTTTGGAGAGCTAGAGATATGGCATTAGCTGAAATAAATGGTAGTTACATAGAGGCATATGCTAGTCTTGAGGAGTATGATTTTAGAATTATGGAGACGAATTCAGGTAGTAGATGTTTTCTTAAAACCACTGAAAATAATAGGTTTTAAAGAATTTTTATTTGTTTTAAGGCGTGCTTTGACGGATTTTTTAAGGGGTTGTTTACCGGTTATTAGTACCGATGCTACATTTCTTTTATCTAAATTTCAATGTATCTTATTTATTGCTTGTGCTCACGATCCTAACTATCAGTTATATCCTATTGCCTATGCTGTTGCTGAAAGTGAAAATTCTGATTCTTGGTCTTGGTTTTTAAACTCTTTTAGAACATCATTTGAAAGTTATTTTAATAAATGAAGTAGAATTTTATTTATTTCTGATAAGCAAAATGGATTAATACATGCTATGCATGAAACCTTTCCAGAATCGCCTCATTTTTTTGCATACAACATTTAAAAAAAACATGAAACAAGTTGCGAAAGAAAGAACATTTCAAAACTTGTTAGACTCGCTTGCTAGATCATACAATCGAACAGATGCTGAGATCTTGTTTGAAATAATTAAAGCCGAGAATATAATGGTGTACAATTGGCTTATTGGTGTGAACGATGAAAATCGTCGTTTTGAACATTGGATAACAGCGTATGCTTCTTGCCCTAGATTAGATATTAATACTTCTAATCTTGCTGAATGTTTTAACAACTGGATTAAGAGATTACGAGATAAACCAATAACAACACTTCTCGATGGTATCAGAGCAAAGATTATAACACTTCATGACAAGAATAGAAACATTGCTGAAAATCTAGACACATATTATTGTCCGAAGATGTTAAATACTGTGGCCCGTATCAACAGAGAAAGGAATCATCTAGAAATATTATGTATTGATAGCAATACATACGAAGTAGTAGATCGTGCAACAAGTAGAACATATATTGTACGATTAGAAAACAGGACTTGTACATGTTGTAGGTGGTACCATACTTATATACCATGTCTACATGTATTTTGTGTGTGTAGATATTCTAATATAAATATTCAAAGTTTTTATCATGCACTATTTTCTACGGAGAACCTGAGAAGTGTATATGAACCAAAAATGGAATCAATTCCAATTCCCTACAAGATTCAAGCACCTTTGGTAAGAGGAGAAATTGGAGTGCCGGACGTACGACGCAAAGCCGGAAGACCAAAGAAGAACCGCATCCAATCCCAGGAATCATCGACAAAAGAACTTCGTTGCGGTAATTGTGGTGTGATGGGACATAACCGAAGGAGATGTACAAGTCAGCCAAGAGAGTAAAGTATAATTGCAAATGTACTTAAAAATATTATACTGGCCTAATATTGTTACAAATTATACTTGCAAATAATAAAAGTTGACAAACTTGGTTTCATTCCAAACTTACAAATATTGTCTTAGCCAAACATTGTTACAATTCAGACTTGCAAATAAGAATAGAAACATTCTATCTAGACCCCCGGCCCCTTATGGCAAGTCGTTTGTAATTTACTCGTTCTCCAGGTCTAAGGCCTAGTCGGCTTCTCCGGTCTGCTGTATCTTCTAGCTCTTGCTCGTCTTCCTCCTCTTCGTCCTCATCCTCATCCTCCTCTCCATACTCATCCTCCTCCATCTCTTGAGTTTGGGTAGGTATCGGGGCTGATGGGGTGGAATAAATTTGTGTAAAGAAATCCATGTCTAGGTAGACATATGCTGCTGATGGTGAGTATTGCTGACTACTTCTATCTCCAGCATACTGGTGAATACTGCTATCTCCAGCATACTGGTGAATACTGCTATCTCCAGCGTACTGGTGAGTACTGCTCCCTCCAGCGTACTGGTGACAAGTGTCCCCTCCAGCATTCTGGTAACTAGTGTCCCCTCCAGCATACTGGTCACTAGCATCTCCACCAACAGCCTCTCCACCATGCCTCCTATGACGACGGGAATATCTTCGCCTAACGGTGCCGGTTGGATAATCTGGTGGAAGATGTGTATGTAATGGAGGCATTTCTGGTTCCCGCCCAAGACCCAAATGATGCACACGACTCACAAGTTCCTGCATAAGCACTAGGCTATGCTGCTTCGGGTATCTCTCGCGTTCGTAAAAATATTGTTCGTACTCACCACTCTGAATTATGAAATTTACAAATTGTCATACCAAATAAGATGAATATATAATTTTAAACATGTAACAAAGTCATACCAAATCAGATACGCCATCGACAAAAGCATGCAAACTAGCATCATCTATGGCTCTACATTTGAACCTTTGTTCCTCAAAAACGTAATGTCTGTTGCTTACACGAGGGCATCCCCACCATTGCCTATAAGCAACGGTACCAGTATTTGTAAATATATGGACGAACTGTTAGCAAATAATTTATACTTATTTATGACAAAGAAGTAGTACGTTAGAACTTACATTCATCCGTAGATGCCATTAGGGGCATGTTTCTCATACTATAATTCTCCTCCCGACTATTCCAACATGCAATTACACCATGGATTCTACTAATTGCATTGCCTGTACCGTAACTCATATAAGGTGGATCATCGGGAATTGTTTGTCTCCTCCCAAATTGACGAAGAACACGGTCAGCCAGATGGTACATGGTGTACCGGTCGTATATAATATATGATCTATGCAAACTAAGATCATACGACAAACCCTTCAAGTCTGGATCATCATCTCCAAATGTGTAGGGAATCCATACAACCTATTTAATGACAATCTATCAAAAAGTCTAGTAACGGCATAAGTTAAATGAATTAAACAGGTAAATAATTAGTTACCTCATGATGTTCCAGTATATCAAATTGAGAACGATATAGTGATACAGCCTTATACTGACAATGTTGTTGATCCACTACATCTATGGTCCATCGTAAAGCAACTGGATAGACTCCAACATCACTAATAATGCTAGTGACGGGTCTACCAATATAGAAATGCTCGTACGATCAAACCTGTAATTCAAAAAACATCCACAAATGTATAGTATGACCAAAGCTAGCTCTAATTAATCTACATTCAAGAACTTAATGTTTACCTGAAGCAGTGACATACATCCACAAATATTGGTATTAAGTTTCGAAAACACATAATCCGTCAAACATCCGTATAAATGTGCTAAAGTGGCAGCACCCCAGGCATGTCGAGTGGGTTCCTTCAAATTATCCATAAATTGCAAAAGTCGCACATTTATTTGATTTCCCGATGCATCTGGAAACAGAACTGCACCACATAAACAGAGCAAATATGCTCTAGTGCAACTAATCACCTGTAAATATTATATATTTTATAAATATTAATATTAAAATAAATTAAATCATAAATTAATTTTACTTTAAAATACATACCCGCAATTCATCTACATCTACCTCGCCGTCAATTGTGCGATCTAGATCCATAAAGTTGTTGCGCAACCATGTTATCTTTACATAACTGGCATTTCCAATATCAGATGGAGGCATAATACCTAAATAACGTCGGATTAGACTAGCTGAAGTTAACTGCGGATCAAAATATATAGGGTCCCCTGTAATAGGTAACCCTAGCATATTTGCCGCATCCCATAACGTGATAGTCATCTCGCCAACAGGTAGTTGAAATGTGTTTCGTTCAGGCCACCATCGCTCAACAGGACTTAAGATTAGATGCACATCATGTGTTAAAAATTTAATATCATCTAAATAATGGAACCCAAATGAGCGCACCAAAGTCTTCTGTGCGCTGTTTAACTCCCATGTGCTATAGTTTCTCTCAGTCCGCCAATTTCCATGTTCCCGCGTTCGTAATTTAAGAGTATGATCATATAACTACAAATAGAATATTTAAATTATGTTACAACTACGTTTATGTGAAACATTATTTACTAGCAAGCCAAACATTTTCAAATATATCTTTTAATTAAATATTTACCTTTCCATCAAATATCTGAGTAGATATGTGATTTACCCGTTCCTGTCTGATTTTATCAATCGTTGGTCCACCCGGGATGCGTCCGTCGTTTTGATTAGCCATCTAAAAAAATAATAAAAAATCTACAAATATATCAAACATATTTATTACAAAATTATTAACAAGAACTAAGAGGAGAAGATGTTTGCTTACACAGAGGAAAGGAGGTTCTGCTTGCAAAGAGGAGGTTGGTTACACAGAGGAGAAGAAGATATTTGGGAGGGAAGAAACTCTCGGATGTCCTTGCTGCTGTAGGAGTGAAGTGAGGAGAAGGAAGGAGAAGAAACTTGGATTTTATCATGGGGATGGAACAGTCTCCAAAAATGGGCACAGTCTGCGAGCAACTCGATCTCCGAACACATTTTTAAAGTCTCATGCAAAACACGTTCTCCCACCTCTCCCTATTTCACTATCTTCCTCGGTATTCCTCCATCTGTTAACTCTTAACTCTATTACACACATTTATCTCTTTATTAAACCACCACCACCTATTAACTCTCCTCCTCCCTCTCTCTCTGTTAACCCCCCTATTAACACTACTCTCTCTCCCTTCCCTCTATTAACTCTCCTCTCTCTCTCTCTCCCTCTCTCGAAATTCCCTTCCCCCCCGTCTCCCCCTCTATTAACTCTCCTCTCTCTCTCTCTCTCTCTCTCTCTCTCTCTCTCTCTCTCCCGAAATTTCCTCTCCCACCCCATCGCGCCATCTAGGATGGTGGTCCCCCTTCCACACCGCCATCCTAGATGGCGGTCTCCCTCTCTCTCCTCTCTTCTTTTCCGCTCTAGCCTCTCCTCTCTCTCTCTCCCTAGCCTCTCTCCTCTCTCTCCCTCTCTCTCTCTACCGCGCCATCTAGGATGGCGGCCTCCCCTCCACCCCGCCATCCTAGATGGCGGTCCCCCCGGTCCCCTGTATGTCGTGGCCACCACCGCCACTATAGTTGGCGCGATGTCCCGTTATATGTAAATTTCTGAAACTTCTCCCCTCTCCCGTAAATACTACTAAAATATTCCCTTAGGATGAAAATTTCTGAAAAAAAATAGAAGAAGAGTCCAGCGGACAAGTGAGAGAGAGAGAGAGAGAGAAGAAGAGTCCAGCGGACAAGTGAGAGAGAGATTAGAAGAAGAAGAAGAGTAGTGAGAGAAAAAATAATTAGAAGAAGAAGGGTGCTGAGGACGAGCCGGTTTATTATTGAGAGTTTGAAAGAGAGTTAAATTAGGATAGATTTAATTATTTTATAATAATAATTAGTGGATAAATTCGTGTAGAAAAATAATTGGTATGTTTGCAGGTGTTAAATTAGGATAGGTTTAATTGTTTTATAATAATAATTAGTGGAGAAAATATCCGGTTTGTTGGTAGGTGTCAAATTAGCATAATATAATTATAATGGAATTGTTTTATAATAAAAATTGTTTTGTAAAAATAATAATAATAATAATAATAATAATAATAATTAGTGTAGTCCATGTTGTAACTCATGGCTTTTCACCTTTCATCTCCTTGTAACCTACACATGACCTTTGGCCCTTCATTTCTTCATAACCCCCAACCTCTCTCCCTATATAAAGAGAGGTTGGGATAGCTTGTAAGTGGCACTTGAGTGATTTATATTATACGAGTATACTTCGTCACATCTCTGGCGTGTTTGAGTTTTTGCCTTACAACACGTTATCAGCACTTTGCTCGTGCAACGCCGGAGACCCGACGTACCGTTCATTTTTTTTACCTCCTTCCACCGTACGGTAAGAAAGGTAATTTTTAAACTGACATTTTCATCCTAAATAACTAAATAAGGTACTTATTTTTGTCATATACTCGTATATAAGAGTATCTGTTATGCATTATCTAGTACTTGTGTCAAATGAAGAAATTTTTTTTTAAAAGAAATTTTTTGGACTAATTTTTTGGAAGAATATGTTTTGTTAAAACAAGTAACTACAGTAGTATTGAAGAATATACTTTCTTTGTTACAGCAGACTATTTGATAAAAGAAAAAAAGAGGAAAATAAAAGTTTTTTTCTTTTGTCCAATTCTACATTACTTGCTAAACTTTGTTGTTTGTCTTTACTGTTTGTAATACTAATCTTATTTTCAAAGAAAAAAAAAACATATACATATTTTGTCTCAAGTGGGTTTTTGAACCCAGGACCTATCGGACCAGAACCTTAAACTAGCCCTTTAGACCAACTTCCCCATTTTAGCTATTGTCACATTATTGCTCCTTCCTTCTTGTTGTCTGGGATTTAGAGAGCTAACATTTAAATGCTAACATTTTTTTGGTAACGATGGATTTGAGCGCCTCAGTAGCAATTTTTTTTATGTTGCTCAGCGAATCATTGTAACAGATGAATAATAAAATTGTATTTTTTTTGTCGTTATTTTTTGGGCGTCGCTTTATTAGACGTCGAAAAAATAATTGACATTTTATTGGTGCCGCTTGCTTAGGCACCAATTCTTTTGTGTGCTGTTGCTTGCTTATGTTGTACGTTTTTTTTTGCGTAATTACGAAAAAAAAAAAACTTAAAAAATTTGAAAAATGGTTTTGGCTACATAAACAAATTCTGGCACCGCCAAATTTGGGCCTTCCAAAATAATATTTTTGGCTAATTTTTTTTTCAAAAGCAACGCTCATTTTGAGCACGCACTAAATTGTCACCTATTTTGCACAGTTCGCAAATAGTGTGAATTTCTTGAAAAATCTTATTTTTTCTTACATTTGAATTTTTTTTTACGAAGTCTCTCCGAATAGGCTCACCTATTTGGGTATGATGTCAGAAAGAACTTGGGACTTGGTTTTTAAGCGGTCCCTGGTGACCCCCCTTCCTCATTTTCCTGCCTGGTCATATTCACGTAGAGCTACTGAAAGGGGTTGACCGAATATTATTTTTGCTCAAATTGTATTTATAATTATGCATTTTTGCATGAAACTAATTGACCTATCTATATCGGCCCGTCGATCGATATAAGAGAATTTTAAAAAAAAATTTATTTACGATTGTTTGTTGTTGCTTATACAAACCAAATCCATATAAACCTGTCGTTTTATATGTTGACTGATCAAGATTTTTTCTTCTGTTGTAGAAAAATGTCGATCAAGATTGATTTTTCCATCCTTGAAGCCTCTGGCAAGAACTACTTGGACTGGACGCAAGACATCCAGAACCATCTAGATGCGCAGGGCCTCTTGGACGTCATCTATAACGAGGAAGAGCGCGAAGTGGAAGTCACTAGCTCAATGAACGCCAAAGCGATGATTCTATTCCGCAGGCATTTATCTGACGCCATAAAGGCGGAGTTCATTGAAATCTCCTCGCCAAAGACGCTATGGGACTCTCTGAAAGAGCGCTTCGACCACCAGAAGACCATATGGCTGCCTGAAGCGCGCCATGACTGGTTGAACCTGCGCTTCCAAGACTTCAAGAGCGTAACTGATTATAACAATGAAGTCTGCAGGATTCGATCACTTCTCTAATACTGCAGTGAGATATTAACCGACAGTGATCTATTGGAGAAAACATACACCACATTTCCTTCCGCGGACAACTTGCTCCAGAAGCAATACCGTCAGTCTAAGTTCACCAAGTTTCCTGAGCTCATCACCCAGCTTTTACTAGACGAGAAGAACAGTCTCATTTTAATGAGAAACAACAATTCTCGTCCTGCTGGAACAAAGGCAATTCCAATGCCTGATGCAAACGCTCTCCGTGGACCAAATCCACGGTGGAAACGAGACAAGGGCCAGTCGTCCCAGCCAAGGAACAGAGGCGAGTTTAAGTCTCGTCACCCAAAGCGAGGTTCTAACAAGAACCAAGGACCTTTGACTCCTAGACAGTCTCATGGCAAGAACCAACGGGCCAGTCGTCCCAAAGCGAGAGTGGAAGGCCAAGCGCCTACTCTCTGCTACAAATGTGGTGCTTATGGTCATATGCAACGGACTTGCAGGGCAACCCCCCAAGAGTTGATAACTATCACAAGGGGCGCCGGGCCGAAGCAAATCTGGTCAACGAGTGCAAAAATCTAAATCTTGAGACCCCCGATTTTGTAGCAGAAATGGAAGAATGAATCTCCATTTTCTCTCTATATTTGATTTAAGTCATGAAACTTTTGGTGGTTTGTATTTTCTGTTTTCTCGATAAATTAAAGTTCTATTTCGAGCACTTTCCTCAAACGTGTGACAAACTTTAATTTTCTTTACTTATAGGCATGGACCACGGGGCAGTAGATTGTCTGGTTGATAGTGGAATGACTCACACTATCTTGAGAGATAAATTATACTTTATCTCCTATACGCCTAAAGTAACCCTAGTGACAACCATTTCGGGACCCTCAACCCTTGTTCAAGGTTTTGGCAAAGCCCATTTTTCGTTGTCCAATGGTACTCCCGTTGAAGTATCAGAGGCCTTATATTCTCCAAGGTCCAGTCGTACCTTACTGAGTTTTAAGGATATTCGAGAAAACGGATTTCATGTTGAAACTGCTCGAGAACATGGCTTCGAGTATCTTTTCATTACCTCCACTCAGTACGGCCAAAAGCGTATCATGGAGAAGTTGAAAAGTCTTTCAAGTGGTTTGTATCTCACTACGATACAACACATCGAGAGTAATCTCATCATTTGCCGAGCGCCAGTTGATGAGAGCATTTTTATGATATGGCATGACCGGCTGGGTCATCCGGGTCAAAATACGATGCTTCGCACTATAAATGCATCGCATGGGCATCCTCTTGGAGGAAAGAATTTTGTTATAAATCCGAAAAGCCTTTGCCAAGCTTGCTCGATTGGGAAGACGAATCTCAAGCCGCTCCATGTGAAACCTACGAGATTGGTTTCTCAATTCCTTAAAAGAATTCATGGAGATATTTGTAGACCAATCCAACCAACATGCGGACCATTTAAATACTTCATGGTTTTGGTTGATGCATCGACTAGATGGTCACACGTAGTGTTGTTGTCCACCCGAAACGCAACGTTTCCTAAACTCCTCGCCCAGATCACTAAGTTAAGGGCTCACCATCCGGATTATCCGATAAAGTCTATTAGGCTTGATAATGTCGCAAAGTTTACATCAAAGACTTTCAATGATTATTGCATGACTTTGGAAATAAATCTTGAACACCCTGTTGCGTATGTTCATACCCAAAATGGCCTAGCGAAAGCTTTTATAAAGCGACTGCAAGTGATAGCGCGGACCTTGGTTATGCGCACCAAACTCCCACTATCTGCATGGTGCTATGCAATTTTGCACGCTGCGAATTTGGTCCGTCTAAGGCCCATGGCCACCCAACCACTTTCCGCGTACTAGCTGGTTACTGGATGTGAGCCTGACGTCTCACATTTACGTGTGTTTGGGTGCCTAGTCAATGTTCCAATTGAGCCGATAAGGCATTCAAAATTTGGACCTCAGAAGCGACGGGGAATATATGTCGGTTATAACTTCCCGTCCATCATTCGCTATTTAGAGCCCTTGACATGCGATCTCTTTACCGCGAGACACGCGGATTGTGACTTTGATGAAGCAATCTTCTCGTCGTTAGGAAGAGAAATGTACGCTAACGTTGATGAGGAACGACGTGAATTAGCATGGCATGTGCCCGCTTTTGCTCATCATGATCCCTCCTCTGTACATAGTGATAAGGACGTACAGAGGATTCTAGGTCTGCAATATATTGCAAATCAAATGCCAGACGCATTTAGCGACCTAGCAAAAGTCACGAGATCAATTATACCTGCTGCAAATATGCCTGCAAGGATAGACGTCCCTGAGAGACGCCATGTTCCTGTGAAACATGTTGCTCCGGTCGAACCCACCGAGCAAAGGATGCTGCCATCGGCCGTCCAGTCCGCCGCTATTCCCAAGAAGAAGGGAAGACTGGTTGGTTCCAAAGATGTTCTGCCCCGGAAGCGGAGAAATCTTGTTGAAAGCGTTTTGCCACATGAGATCATTAAGGATCACGGCGATGTATTAGAAGAGCGCATTCCAGATGAAACGCCTATTTCTAATCATGCCGATAACCTCGAAATATCCATCGAGTATGCTAGCTTAGACGATATTTTGAAGCGAAATGAAACTGTCATCGATGATGTGTTCATATACTCAGTGGCCACTGACATTATGAACAATGATGACATGGAACCTCGCAGTGTTGTCGAGTATCAACGACGAACGGACTAGCTACAATGGAAACAAGCAATCCAGGCTAAATTAGATTCCTTAGCGAAAAGAAGCGTGTTTGGACCTATAGCTCCAACACCACCCAATGTTAAACCAGTTGGTCACAAATAGGTTTTTCTAAGGAAGCGTAATGATAGAAATGAGATTGTACGATACAAGGCTCGTCTTGTGGCGCAAGGCTTCTCACAACGCCCTGGAATTGATTACGAGGAGACGTATTCTCCCGTAATGGACGTCATAACGTTCCGCTACTTAATCAGTTTAGTAGCTTCCGAAAAACTGAATATGCAGCTCATGGATGTGGTCACAGCCTATCTCTACGGGGATCTGGATACAGAGATATACATGAGAGTCCCTGAAGGACTAAAGATGCCTGAATCAAGTAGTTCCCGACCACGGAACGCGTTCTCGATTAGACTGAGGCGTTCGCTATATGGATTGAAACAATTCGGGCGAATGTGGTATAACCGCCTAAGCGAATACTTGATCGGTTTGGGATACATTAATAATGAACTTTGCCCATGTGTGTTCATAAAAAAATCCACTTCAGGATACGCAATCATCGCGGTCTATGTAGATGACATGAATCTCATAGGAACCGAAAAAGACTTGTCAGAAACTGCTGATATCCTGAAGAGGGAATTCGAGATGAAGGATCTTGGGAAGACACGGTTTTGTCTCGGCCTGCAGATCGAGCACCGTAAAGATAGAATTCTTGTCCATCAAGCGAACTACACCCAAAAGGTGTTGAGACGCTTTAGTCATTTTGACGTTAAGCCGTCCGCTACTCCCATGATCGTCCGCTCTCTAGACATTACTAAGGACCCATTCCGTCCAAAGGAGGACGACGAAGAGATATTGAGTCCTGAGTGCTCTTTTCTGGGTGCAATAGACGCTTTATTGTACTTGGCCCAATATACTAGACCGGACATCTCGTTTGTTATGAATTGTCTAGCTCGACACAGCACCGCGCCAACACGCCGCCATTGGAATGGCATAAAAGACATTTTTCGCTACCTTAAGGGTACTACGGACTTGGGCTTATTCTATCCCTACGCGGTTTTGAGTGAGTCCAACGCTCTTGGCACTTGAAGCAACGCGGCCCTTGTTGGCTACGCCGATGCGAGATACTTATCTGATCCGCACAAGGGGCGTTCCCAATCTGGTTATGTCTTTACCATTGGGAACACGGCGATTTCTTGGAGGTCTCGCAAACAGACCTTAGTGGCTACTTCAACGAACCACTCTGAGCTACTCGCGCTCTATGAGGCGACTAGAGAGTGTGTATGGCTTCGAGCTGTTATTGGCCATATTCGAAGTACATATGATCTTCCATATGACCCAGATGAACCTGTTGTCGTCTATGAGGACAATACCGCTGTTATTGATCAAGCGAAACATGGTTACATCAAAGGGGATGCTACCAAGCACATATCGCCCAAGTTGTTCTTTACACATGAACAACAAGCGCTTCAGAAGATTGAAGTGCAACACATTGGATCGGAGAATAACCGTGCAGACTTGTTCACCAAGTCACTGCCGAAACACTCATCCAGAAACATGTCAGAGCAATTGGACTTAGGAAACTTTCAGAGCTAGCCTAAGTGAAACATGTTTCCTGCACCCTGTTGTGTGCATATGAGGGGGAGCGCCCCAACGAGCGTCCCAACGAGCGCCTCCAAACGCCCTGTTGTGCGTATATCCCGCGCCCTGTCGAGTGCGAGTGAAAAGGGGAGCATCCTGATGTATGCTTGTGTACTCTTTTTTCCCTTAGACCAAGTTTTTTTCCATTGGGTTTTCCTTGGCAAGATTTTTTTTAACGAGACACAGTTCAAATCCCTTATTCACTAAGGATTATTATGATCAGGGGGAGTATCCAGTTGTATACTTCTAAACCATCGTGTACTCTTTTGTCCTTCGATCATCGATTTTTTCCCACTGGGTTTTTCCTGACAAGGTTTTGACGAGGCACCTTTGCAATGGTTAGTTTACCCCCATCACACTGACCTGTGTGTACTCTTTTGTCCTTCGACCAAAGTTTTTTCCACTGGGTTTTCTTTGACAAGGTTTTGACGAGGCACAAGTAGGTGGTCAAATTTGAAAGTGCAAGCTACAGACAGACGAAGAAACTCAGAGGTGTTTATAAGAAGAATTTCTGGAGAGCCAAGGGGGAGTGTTGTAACTCATGGCTTTTCACCTTTCATCTCCTTGTAACCTACACATGACCTTTGGCCCTTCATTTCTTCATAACCCCCAACCTCTCTCCCTATCTAAAGAGAGGTTGGGATAACTTGTAAGTGGCACTTGAGTGATTTATATTATACGAGTATACTTCGTCACATCTCTGGCGTGTTTGAGTTTTTACCTTACAACAGTCTATAAAATAAAAAATAAAAAATAAAAAATCAAAAAAGGGGGTAAGCATACCGATTTTTTATTTGTTGGTAAGTACATCACTTGCGGGTGATCATCCATACATTGAAAGTCAACATTTTAGTTTCCACCTACACTTTCAAGTGATATTCAAACACAATATATTGAAACTTTTCACTTGCGGGGGACAAAATCTTACGTATCCAAATACGTTTTGAAAAGTGAAATGCATTGTAAGTGTCTTGTATTACATCATATGAAAAGTGTCACTTTCACACTTTCGATGACCTCTCATGATCCAAACAGGCCCTAAGAGTAAGAAAACGTCTTTTGAAATAACGTTTTCTATTTATTTACTTAAAAACGCCATTCTGAATGACGTTTTCCTGGTAATGATATGTATTAATTATAAAGATTTTTTTTAGGGGCACCACCACTTTTACTAGGGGGCAGCCCTTACTTACGGGGTAGCCCAGAAAGTGGAGATTTTACTAGGGGATAACCCACATTTTACTAGGGGGCAGCCCAACCCCCCAAACTCACATTTCCTTCCCATTTCATAATTTCCTCTCTCTCCTCCAAAAGAAAAAAAAAAGAAGAGCTCTCTTTCCCTCTCCCAAAATCCTAGAAAATTCTCCTCCACCACTCTAATCCTAATTCCTCCACCAAATTTCTTTCAAGAACACTCCCACATTCGACGAGATGACACGCAAGTCGAAGAAATTGGATTCTAGGTACGTTCTTCCCTAATTTTTTCTATAATTTTCTACATTCTATTCGAAACCCTAGAATAGTTTTAATTGTCTAATTTTTTTTGATAATTTAGGTTTAGTATGTCTTTAGGGTTTATGAATGGCATTTTCGAACACGACAAACCCACAATTTCTTTTCAAACCCTAACCCTAGAAAACGACAAACTAGCGAGTCGTTTGTCTGTCGGCCCTGAGTACAGTAGGACTGCCAAGCATGTGGCAGTCCACATGTAAACAAGGACTGCCAGAGTCCTGGCAGTCCTCTTTCAATAGAGGACTGCCAGGACTGTGGCAGTCCTTGTTTGCAATTGGACTGCCACATGCCTGGCAGTCCTACTGTACTCAGTTTTAGTTGTGGTCTGGGAGTGGGGGATAGGGGGTAACAGTTCTATTTTAGTTTGCATTATTTATTAACTGTACGGTCGCACAATCCATTGTTCTATAGGGGTAACAGTCCTCCGGACGCACCAAAAAGAATACGCCTCATCGCGTCAAAGCGGAAGGAACGCGCGGAACGTCCTCTTGAGCGTCCGATTACAATTTCCGAACCGGCGCGCCAAGGTCGAAGAAAGGCGAAGGAACGCGGGTAATAGTTCCGCATTAGTAATTAGTTTGAGATTTTCATGTTTGTAGACTAAATTCAATTATACTTTCATTTACAGTCTAGAAAGGCGAAGGAACTGGCCAAGACACTTCGGAGCGCTTGCCAAAGTGATACTAGTGTCTTGGTCGACACTAGTGTCTTGGTCGCCAACGAGCTTGAGCGCATCGACGACGAGGTTGAGTTCTCATTCATGCGTAATGCGGAGTCTCGTTCGAAGGCCCGCCATGATATGTAGTATGATTGTCTGATTGTATGATGTTGAATATTTTACAAACTTGTTGTTGTTTGATTGTCTGATGTTGGCTATTTTGGATGTTGATATTTTTGGGTATCGAACATGTTGTTGGATACTTGTGTTGAAATACTTGTGTTGGTTATGTGTTGGATACTTGTGTTGAAATACTTCTGTTGGATATGTGTTGGATACTTGTGTAAAACAAATACTTGTGTTGGATATGTGTTGGATACTTGTGTTGAAATGTTCTGTACATGACTATTCATCTAGGACTGCCACAACCAGGGCAGTCCAACACATGTGAAGGACTGCCCTGGGTGTGGCAGTCCTAGATATAATGTTCTGTGATCTAGTCACAGAACATTTCATCTAGGACTGCCACACCCAGGGCAGTCCAACACATGTGAAGGACTGCCCTGGGTGTGGCAGTCCTAGATGAATTGTTCTGTGACTAGATCACAGAACATTATATCTAGGACTGCCACACCCAGGACAGTCCTTCACATGTGTTGGACTGCCCTGGTTGTGGCAGTCCTAGATAAAATATTCTGTGAGGACTTTCTCTCGCTCCATTTACCATTTCCTTCTCATCTGCTGCAGGTTCCTCGATGCATAGATAAATTAGCACAAGCTGGTCTCAAGATCTGGGTTCTAACTGGTGATAAAATGGAAACAACTATCAATATTGGGTATACCCCTCTTGCTATTACCTTAACATTGTTTATGCCCTATTCAAAAGTTGAAGCTTTAGATGAACGTTTGTGTTTGTAGGTTTGCTTGCAGTTTACTTCGGCAAGGCATGAAACAAATTTGTATATCAATGACGAGTTCAGATTTAGTAAACAAGGATGGAAAAAATGTAAGAAGTCTTTATCTTTTATGTGACTGATAAATTGGTGGAATCTTTTTAGTTAGGGAAGTTGATTTCATATCAGGCTTTTGTTTTGCATTTGGCGACAGCAGACTATCAAGGAGAATATTATGCTTCAAATTACCAATGCCTCTCAAATGATCAAGCTGGAGAAAGATCCTCATGCAGCATTTGCTTTGATTATTGATGGAAAATCTTTAACCTATGCCTTAGATGATAATATAAAGCATCAGTTTTTGAGTCTGGCTGTAGATTGTGCTTCAGTTATATGTTGTCGGGTCTCCCCAAAGCAGAAAGCATTGGTAGTAGTTTCTCTTTTTATTTACATAGATGTTTATTCACCAAAAAAGAAGGTTCTGTTCTGAAAACATTTAGTGGCAATACTCTGATTTTCTTCTTTAAAGTCAGCACATAAGCATGTTTGGACTGCCACAACCAGGGCAGTCCTTCACATGTGTTGGACTGTCCTGGTTGTGGCAGTCCTAGATGAAATGTTCTGTGACTAGATCACAGAACATTATATCTAGGACTGCCACACCCAGGGCAGTCCAACACATGTGAAGGACTGTCCTGGGTCTGGCAGTCCTAGATGAAATGTTCTGTGACTAGACCGCAGAACATTTCAGCTAGGACTGCCACACCCAGGGCAGTCCAACACATGTGAAGGACTGCCCTGGTTGTGGCAATCCTCTGATAGTTTTTAGCACACATGTAAAACATGTATAATACTCAGCCAAACACACAAAACACACATGTATAACACCCAGATAAGCACATAAAACACATATAACACTTGGATAAAAGTAAGAAACATATATTGGACTTCATATTTCATAGTTTAATGTATACAAAAGTGGTCCTCTATAACCAAAATGCCAAAATGTATACAAAAGTGGTCCTCCATATAACATATTGATACTCAGTCGATTTCGGGCCGATCTGGATATCACTAGAACTAAGTTGTTTTTCCGTCCAACTTCTCGACACCATTGTACCGCATCATCGCAACTCCTACAATAGAAGTTAAAAGTCAAAACTAAACAACTACATAAAGCCAAAAAGTAAGCATATGAAATTAATAAGGACTGCCACATATGTGACAGTCCCTCACATATATAGGACTGCCACATATGTGGCAGTCTAAATCTAAGAGAGGGACTGCCAGACAATTGGCAGTCTTCTGTATCAAAATCTGATTTTTCATCCGAAAAAAATTTAAAGTTTAGTTACCAAGAGGCATTCCGATGCATCAAAGTGTTCTTCGGACGTTGTGGGAGGAGAGTTTCCAGCATTTGATGGTCCGGGTTGTTCCATTTTCTATTTCTTTCTACATTAAACACAAAATTCAACTTTTATATGTAAAATTTAGGTTAAAACATTACACAAAAATAAATTCGACGACTTACAAATAAATGGGAGAAGTGAAAGGTTAATTCTTTAACAAATTTAGGTGGGGGGACAATTTTACCTATGTTAGGTTAATTCTAGGGTTTTTTGAGGAGGAGAAAAAAAAAAGAGTGGAGGAAGAGTGGAGGAGGAAGAAAGAGAGAAGAAATAAAACAACATTGAGTTTTATAGTAAAAATTGGACTGCCCCCTAGTAAAAAAAACCTATGGCAAACTTGTAATTTTTTCAAAAAAAATTGGGCTGCCCCCTAGTAAAAGTGGTGGTGCCCCTAAAAAAAACCATTATAAACTTAATTCAACCTCCCCTTTATATAACCGGCCTTCATTAAACACTTTCAATCCATATATATGAGCCTTTTTTTTGTACAGAAAACGTCCATCCAAAGGACATTTTATTTATATATTATTCTCGAAGTCCAAAATTAATTAATATGTCGATCAGAAGAGCATTTTTTGTGCTATAGATGTCCTTTCAATGAGCATTTTTATCCCTTTTTTTTTACATTCTGCTGTCATTAATTACGCCGCATCCGAAAGTATTGGTTCTCTAAATGCATTTTTATTTCAGCAAATTCTTTGTTCTCAAAGCCATCCAGCCGTTCAAGGAGGAATTCGAACCCGAGACCTGCACTAGGTTAGCGTCTTAGGGACACTAAATGTAAATGCTATGTTATATTCATAGTAACGAAAGGAACATGGCAAAATTGAAAGGTGAAGTTATTTAAAAAAAAGCAAATTAGCCAAATATCAGTCCAAATAATTTCACCAAATTAACTACTTAGTCAGATCGAGTCAGAACTCGGAACCCAGTCCATATTGAACCATTATCATAATAATAAAATATGATAAACCTGCATAAGCATGTCAAAAGTAGATCTACTTTTTTTATTATTTCAAAATTAGATATTTCTTTAAATATAGGATTCCTCTTTTACGGTTATATAGCATGTGCGACATAATTAGTAATGATTTACAACAATATTAACGCTATCTCTATAATTATATTATGATAAATTTCTCTAACATTAAATTGAAATATAAAGATAACTTTATAATATTGTGAAAGTCTACTTAATATAATAAATTTATTGGAATTCCAAAATTAGTAATGATCATGATGATAAATATTACATTGAGTAGTCTATATAGTATAGATATAGACAAGGAGCCTTGCTCTTGCTTCCTCTCTTTCTCGACATTGCCAATGGCTATTGGAGCGGACAGAATCAGCAAGCTCCATGACGACCTCCTCCTCCACGTCCTCTCCTTCCTTCCCTACACCACCGACATGGCGAGGACGAGCACTCTCTCCAAGAGATGGAGACACCTGTGGACGTACCATCCCGACATCCGCATTGACATAACCCCTTCCAACGCGTCGACCTCCGACTCCCGCGCCAGACAGCTGCGCGCTATCGACGGCTGCTTCGGACGTCTGAACGTCGCGTCCCTCCGAACCCTCGACGTCTCCGTCCGCCGCTCCTCGCGTTGGGTTAGCCCTCTCGAGGAAGCACGGAGCGGGGCGGCGATCGCCGACAGGTGGATCCGCCTCGCCGCTCTGCGGTCGGTCCGCGTACTCCGGCTAAGTATCCACTGCGCCGCCCTCCGTGATCGGACGGCGGGAGACCTCGTCGATCTCGTCTTCTGCCACTGCCGGACGATAACCGAGCTCAAGCTGCTGGGTCCGTGGAACATCGGGGGCCTACCTCCTAATTTTGGAGGCTTCCCCTTTCTCAGGGAGCTAGGGTTGCAACGCTGCTTGATTGCCGATGGCGTCCTCGAGTCGCTTATATCGAGAATCGAGATGTCCTGTTCTTGAGAGGCTCTCTTATACATCTATTCGGAGCTACGATAGTACATCATCATCAGAACTCGTGGTGTCATCAGAAACTCTCAGACATGTAGCAATGGGCGCTTATGCCTCGCCGGCCGTGAGGTTGACAGTGGCAGCTCCTTCCCTCCTGTCGATTAGTCTTTCGGGTCGAGTTCGGCGTCTCCTCTTAAAGGACACGCCGAGCCTGTGTCATGTGGACGTTCGGGGGCTAGTCGTCGTCCCCGGCGAGGCTGATACTCTGCCGATGCAGTCTGACGGGGTCTGGAGCTCGGTGGAGAAGCTGCAAGCAGACCATGGTTTCTTCCGTCAGGTATAATATATGTGATTTTTTTTTTCTTTTCGTACTTTAACAGAGTAATTTCAGTTTTATGCACACCGATTATACATGTAACTCTCTCTTTTTTGTCTACACAGTGTTTTCTCCAGAAGAGGTGGTCATTCAGGAATCTCAAGGAATTGGTCTATGGTAATAAATGGAAAACCGACCCTCCGTTTCATCCACTCATCTCCATCCTCGGATATTGCCCTACATTGGAGAATCTACATGTTGATGCAAGTTCATATATATATATATATATATATAAAGCGAAAAAAAAAAAAAAAAAAAATATATATATATATATATATAAAGCGAGAGAGAGAATAAGGGAGTTGAGTTTCCACCCTATGGATGGTGGCTATGTGTCATCCCTCCATGCCATACATGATAATAGTATGGAAAGTGACATATAGCCACCTCACCGTGAGGTGGTACCTCACTTCCCTTATTCTCTCTCTCTCTCTCTCTCTCTCTCTCTCTCTCTCTCTCTCTCTCTCTATATATATATATATATATATATATATATATATATATTAAAAATGGATATTTTAATAAATGTTTTCATTCAAAATATAAAAACTAGTATATGGTCCAAAAACTAGTATATGGTCCGGAACTATACGATCCAAAATAAATCCAACGGTTGTTTTTGTGAAAACATTTGATAGTTAATTGTCGCCACATACGAGAAGAGGTCTCCAATTTTATTATTGTATCTTCATTCAGATTAGATCTTTAAACTGCACAATTTCTTACAAGACTTTGATCTAATCTGAAACGTCAAAAAATACTATTTCGAAAGAAAATATGGGATGATGATTAAGAGGGAAGTTCCTATTCCTGTGTGTACATATATTTTATCATATTATATCTGACACAATTTGTGTGCACTTTCAGCTCAATGGACATAAACGTTCGATTGCTGTGAGGAGCATAATTTTCAAGTCAGGAAACAGAGCAATGTTGTCAAAGCTTGCAGAAGATTACTGTGAGGGCCCCGCAGAGGAGGAGGAGGAGGAAGAAGAAGAAGAGTATGCGAACTTTCGGGATTCGTCTCCTCATCGGCTGAAGGTTGTCCGCATAAACGGGATTCTGGGTACGAGAAATGAAATGAGGCTGGTGGATTACCTCTTGGAGAAGGGCAAGGCTATGCGGGCATCGACTGGGATTGGTATCCTAAGGCAGCACGAAAGAGGGACTACCTACTGTATGCGTTTCTTCCTGCTCTATCCATTTAAATTGGTCTTGAGTAGTGCTCCTGAAGAAGAAGAATAAGGAGAAGAAGAAGCAAACTCTTTTTCTTTTTTCTTTTTTGGAGACATATTTGGAGATTTTCTTGTAACATTGTCAGGAAACAGTTCATTTGATATATCTCTTCTTACAATATGTCGAAAATTTTGAACCTTTTCTTATTACATAGAGTTGCTATTGTTTTTCAAAAACTGTAATGGAAGCAGCTTTTGGCGACATATACAAAATTGTGGTAAAAAATTACCTCAAAATTAAATATTTTAATTTTTTTTTTTTTTTTGATAAGCTATTGTTATCAAAATAATCTTGGCCTTTTTTAGGGGGGAAAAAAAAGGTATAAGCAGACTCCAAGAAACAAATCCAAATTCCAAGTTGAAATTTTATTTCTTGTTTCTTCTGAGAATCTGGTATAACTTTGTTTTGGAGAGGGCAGAGAGAGCCTTACGGAAATAAATTTCAATTTTTTTTTTACAGATAAACATATAGAGAAGGTTACAGAGGATTAATGGAAAAAAAAAAAAAATCATGCTTGGTTTGAGTGTGTGGATTTATGAGCGAAGGTTACAGAGGATTAAGTGAGGGTTTATTTAACATTTTTTTTGTCTTTTTTTCATCTCGTCAAATCGGAGGGTTAGCGAGTAGGATTGAGAGGTTTGTTTTAAAAAGTCACAAATACCCGTCCTATAAATTATCATGACTTCTTCTTTTTTCCACTTTCAACATGTTGCTCCGTAATTTTCTCATTTTTGAATATATTTTGACAAAGTTGTAATTAAAATTACAATCAGATTTAATTTTATGACATATATAATAAGAATATTTTTGTAACTGTTGTATTTTTATGAATCCTGCTCTCACTCAAAATCTCAAATCCAAACGAGTTATTAAACACACTCCACTTAACTCTCTCTCCAATACAATGAAGATTATATGTATTGACTCTACTCCCCTTACTTAACATCCTTTCACTTAACACCTTTTCACTATGCTTATTTTTTTTTTCCCTCAATCCAAGCACACCCATAATTAGCCTTAGTTATGATAACAATTAATTGATTATAACAGTATGTGGATTCTCAAAATTCAAATCATGCCTTTTTCACTAATGCACTACTCTCAAATCTATCCACCAATACCCATCAAACTAACCCTTAAATTCAAATCCATATCATTTGGATTATGAAATCCACCTTAACTAAGGACCTGACCAAGACTTACTTTTGGAATCTGAATTTTGAAAACCTAATTTTGTTAAAGAGAGTTTTGACAAGCCGAAACAGCATAAATGAATTTTTCTATAAATTAAAAGTTAAGCTAATTTATATTTTATTTAGTTTATATAATATTTCTTATCTTTAAAGGAAATAAAAATATGGATCAAAGGAAAAGTATAAAAAAAGTGGATGTTATGTCCAAATATATTAGCTTGCTGAAAAATGTACGAGTATGAAAATATATGACAAAGTACAAAAAGCTTTTTCTTTCTCAAGAATCTTCTGAGTTGGGTGGTTGCAAAACCGTCGAAGGGATCCTCGATTCATTAATCACAGGATGTCTGTGCTCATGGAAAGAGAGATAAGATTCTGACTTTGTGGCAAAAGACACTACAAGGAATCATGGTGTCTTTCGACGGTCGAAAATCGTTACAAAAATAATATAATTCGTTGCAAAATTATTTTACAACAGTTATTGGAATCATTGTAAATTCAAGCGTTGCATATTTCTCTAAATTGTTGTAGAAAGCAACAGCGGATACAAGGAATCATGGTGTCTTTCGACGGTCGAAAATCGTTACAAAAATAATATAATTCGTTGCAAAATTATTTTACAACAGTTATTGGAATCATTGTAAATTCAAGCGTTGCATATTTCTCTAAATTGTTGTAGAAAGCAACAGCGGATATCAAGTACCTTTTTTTCACCTCAAATGGGGCTCGAACTCCCAAACCTCCTGGATCCCATGCCTCCTCTTTACCACTAGGCTACAGGCTTATTTGTATGTAAATGCTTATATATATAATATATGTACTTATATCATTTTCATCAATTGAAACTTTTGGATCGATGTTAAATATTAAGTGTCTAATATTTTTTGTTAGCGAACAAGGATCCAATTAATACGAGTAATTTTAATAATTAAATTTCTATTGTGCATAAAAAAAAAATTCAAATTGGATATTGAATTTGCAACGACTATAAACAAACTGTTGCGAGATCAGTATTTTTGTAATAGTTGTTTATTCTTTTGACAATGGTTATTATAATATAGTTATTAAAAAAAAATTATAACTAGTAGCATAAATCGTTGCACAATTATTACAAATAATAAGTTTACCCATTGAATTGCATAAAAATTTGTGTATGCACTCTTCGCTATGGCATTCAAAAGATAACATGAAAAGGTGTACAGTGAGTCGCGCTCATACAATCATTTCTCCAAAAATGGACATCTATGGCTAGGAAATATGACCCAACTATCAAGGGTAAAAACGTCTTGAAGGGAAAAAAAAAAAAAAAGGGTGTTCAAACTTAGGCCACCTGTGTCTCCATCCATTCTTGAGATCACTATCTTAACATAGCAAGTATTGTCATGAGAAGTTAGAAACCAAGCTAGTTTACCGAAAGAAAAGAACTTTACATCCGTTCACACAAAATGTAACTATGTCAAGACCTTTTTATTTGAAGATACGATATGTTGTTTTATTCCTACAAGGTGCAATAAATGACGTCACAACAAAAATATGATTGCCCAAAAACGTAAGGGGACGTTTGGTTCAAGTTTTTGTGGCTTGAAAATAGATTTTGAATTTCTTACCCATATTTGGTATGTTCAGGATTGAGAATGAGGAGGGAATAGGAGGGGCTTAGAGGAAAAAGTTATTCATATTGACTTGGAAAATCTATTCCCAAGCTCCCGGGAATAGATTTGCTTTCCTATGAATGATATTTGGCTATTTTTGTTTGGACGGTTATACCCTCTTTTATTTTCAAATTTTCAACTTCTATCCCAAACATGTAAATCATCATGAAATTAATGAAAGGGTATTAAAGGAAAACTAAATAAATTAATATTTCTATCCCTTTATAGACTAAACATGGAGATGAAATTTTTAAAATTTTTGAACTACCTATTCCCAACCTAACCAAATATGGGTATGGAAATGTTGAATTCCTTCCCCATGGAAAAGGAATTGAAAATCTATTCCTAGGAATATAAAAACTTGATCCAAACGAGCCCTAAGAATTCATTATATTCTTCCAACTGCGTTGTAAATTCTATGATGCACTTTAGGTTACGTTTGGTTTCCATAATCAAGATAATTACTCTAGGTCATATTTGGTTCACAGATAATATTTGGATGTCAAAGAAAACGAGAAGAAATAAAAAGGCTATAGTAAACAAAAAATATACGAGGAACATGGCCAGCTTTGAGTTTATGGAGGTACGAAACGAACTTTGAAAAGTGGACCATACATAATTTAAAAATATTAAAACACTAAACTAAAACTAAAAAAAAAAAAAATGTTACCACTAAGAATTGAACTAAGAACATCTAGTATGCAAGTCCAACATAATAACCACTACATCAAAATCATTTTGTGTTAAGGGGGCCCTCATGTACGTACTAGTTCTAGTTTAGATACAAAATTGTTAATATATTATTTTTTAAATTGGATTTTTTTTTTTTTATCCTCTTGGTCCGGGCTCTAGACTGTCGTCCTGACTGCCTTGGCCAGGGCTGGTCCTAACTAAAAAATTGTTCCTCTCACCCCAAGGATTCACTTATCCTTGTATTTTTTGCATTTATTATTTAGGACTAAACTATTCATGCTCAAACAATTACTATAGAAAGCACATTTGATTACAAGAGTCTTCGCCAAGCAATTAGCAAGCATATTTGATTGTCAGTGTTAGAAATTTATTGTTGTACCATGTCGATTCATGAGATGAAGAACATAATAAAAAATTGATTGCGGAAGCGTACCTGAATCCATTGTCTTTGCTTGACGGATCTTGAAGCAGACGTTTATCTTTGTGGGATTTGATCTTCCAATCCGTTACGGCCCTTAATAACAAAGATTAAATCTTTGTTCCTCTCTTTGTCGTTGGGGATACAGAAGAGAATAGAGAAACCCTCTCTTGGTGGCCGTATGAGTTGGGGACCATAACCCTAATGAATACACATATTTATATATGTGTTGATATTTCTAATTTGGCCCCTCATCAAATTAGAATTATCTCCGGTATCTACACATTAATTCCATGACAATTATACCCTTAAGCCAATTTCCATATAGACCACTTTAATTTGGCTTAATTATTTAGATAGCCCAAACACAATTAATTTTACATGTGTGGCCCCATAATTATTGAATAATTCCAACAATCTCCCACTGGGCCACATATGTAACCTTATAATTGTGTTAACCTTAGTGAGCTCATAAATCGCTATCTTAATCCTTAGGGTATATCCGGACAATCTCGTCCATTAACCATATCAACATAGGATCAAAGCGGTCTTCGTCACATATAGCGTAACTAAACCATCAATGGTCACATATACCAATATAGCTAAACGACATAGATCAATCATGGATGCGTAGCATGGAAATTACACGCAATATGATCAATACATGTCTATTTCCAACTGGTCCTCCTTAACTTTAATGAGATCAATACTTTAACATAATGAAAACAGAATGAACTGAATTTCCATATATCTGATCAGATAAATATCCAAAATACTTTAATATATAAATGTGTCCAAAACCAAATAGCACCTAAATTCATAAAATACAAACTTTCACTATATTGCCATATTCTTAGTTAACACCCATATGAGCAGTATGCTCATGAAAGACCCTGGGTGATAATAATTTTGTGAGCGGATCCGCTAACATGGAGTTTGTCCTAATGTGCTATATGGACACTATAACCATTCTGAATTCTTTCCTTCACAACTAGAAACTTTATGTCAATATCCTTGACTTATACAAGTTTCTGTTGTTTTGGAATACATTACTGCTGATTTATTGTCACACCATAATTTAAGTGGTCTTTCAACACCGTACTGTAGGCGAAGCCTTGTGACAATTTTGCAACCATATTCCCTGAATAGATACCCCACAGCATGTTATAAACCTTGCTTTCATGGTGGAAGAAATTATGAGTGCATGTTTGACACTCACCCAAATATACCTCCATTAGTCAGCATAACCTGATGTGGATCTCCTGCTGTGTTGGCATCCAACAAAATCGGAGTCGAAATACTTTATGATCTCCAGAATTATCCGATCTCCTACAAAGAGCATATAATTTCTTGTTCTCTTATTAATTACTTAAGTAGTTTGGCTGCTACCCAATGATCCATCCATATTTGCTTAAATATTTGCCTAATATCCTAATATGTACGCAATATCCTGACGCGTACATACTTGAGCATACATTAGACTTCCTACAACTCATTATGAAGAAAAAGTCTACTGTATTTTCTTAATTTTAAGGCTAACCTTAGGACACTTGATTGAAACCGAATTTGTCTCATTTAACGAGAGGTGTCACCTGGTTTGTATTGAATACTTTAATCAATATACAAAACCAAAAAATTATTCCTACTCCCACTGAACTTGTGATACACACAATCTTCAACAACGTTAACCTCAAAACCAAATGAGGTAACAACTTGGTAAAATTTATAGTACCACTGACGAGAAGCTTGCTTGAGTCCATAAATACATTTTGTCAATTTGCAAACCATATTATTTGGATCTTTCGACACAAAGTTTTTCTGGTTGCACCATATAAATAGTTTCGTCAATGTTACCATTAAGAAACGCCGTTTTGGCATCCATTTGATGTAACTCAAGATCAAAATGTGCAACATGTGCTATGATTGTTTTAAAGCAGTTTTTTTTTTTCGAAGATACCGAAGAGAAAAACTCTTTAAAATCAATCCCAAAATTTTGAGTAAAGTCACTAGTTACAAGACATACTTTATACTTCTCCACATGACCCTTCGAATCCTTCTTGGTTCTAAATGTCCATTTGCAACTAATGGATTTCATACCTTTTGGTAATGGGACAAGTTCTTAAACTTTATTGTCTTGCATGAACTTATACTCCTTATTTATTGTATCAATCCACTTTGAGAACTGGAACTTTCCATGGCCTGACGGAAGTTGATTAGATCATCTTCCAGTATCCACAGTCTTCCTCATGTTCCTAGAGAAATATGACAATATTATCCGAAATTATATATTTCCATTCTCTGGTGGACCATCTTAATATTACCGGTTCTTGAGGTTGTTGAGTTTGTTCCTTAGGAATAATTACCTTATCTTGAATGGGGTGCCACTACGTTGTCGTTGTTAAGGTATCTCAACAACGACTTATAGAGGTAATTTGACATTGTCTTATTGAGACTCCGAATTCACTTCTTGATCATGACAGGTATAGAATCCTGCACATCGTCAAAAGTGATAGTAGGAATCGTAATTGATTTCTTCTCAAAGACAATGATCCTGACTTTATTTCTCCCCTAAACTCAACATCCTCAAAAACTATTTCACTTCTCGTCTCAAAAATTTCTTTTGTGTGGGATCGTATAATTATTAACCCCTTGATTTGTCAGCATAGTCAATAAAGTAGCTGCTTACAATTGAACTTTGGTCTGTATGATCTTTACACATTAATATAGACATTAAAGTCTATAGAGTCAATAAAATCCAAATCTCATCAGACACAAGTCGTTCAACTCTATTTCTAGAGATGTGACCTAATCGCTTATGTCATAATGAGACTAAAAACATTTATGGTTAATTTTGTGTTTAGTACCACATGACTCCACTTGCAAGGTTTCATTTAAGCTGCAATAGTTTCAACTAAATATAGGTGATCATAAACCTTAAAGAAACCGTTACCAATAATATTTGGATTTAAAGATATACTAAACTTATTATTTCCAAATGAACAATGATAACCAGATTTGTCCATTAAGAAAACTGAAACTGAATTTCGTCTAAAAGACGGTACAATAAAAGTGTCTATCAAAACCAAATAATAATCGGTTTCTAATAATAACAAAAAATGTACTATTGCTTCCATTTCTACCGACTTGCCGTCACCCACATAGATGTATCTTTCACCATCAATTGGCTTTCGGTAGCTCAGACAACCTTGTCTAGAAACACTAATGTGGGTAGTAGCACCAGAATCTAACCACCATGTGTTTCTAGGTACTAAAACTAAATTAACCTCAGAACAGACCAAATTTAGAAATGTACTTTTCTTTATATGTCATGCATGGTACTTTGTACATTTCTTCCTTATGTGTCATGCCTTATCACAAAAGAACAACCCTTAGTTTTATATTGTTATTTCTTTTGAGCTGGACCCTTAGCAGCTACTGTATTCATTTTCTTTTGCCCTTAAAGTTTATCCCATTAAACTTGGAAACTAACTTCTTATTGGCAGATATTATAGCAACATTAACTGTAAAGAGAACAAAATAAAACAAAAACGGACATGCTCTAATTAATAACCAAAGAGTAAAATATAGTCAAACAAATCCAAACAATGGTGAACCCCTCTCAAGATACCTAGTGCATCATTAATATCAAGTCTTTGGACAGTGATATTAACTGCAAGTGGTACTCTTGGTGTAGCGATCAAATGTTGATAATAAGTCATGTCAAATAATAAGCCTATCTTTGGATCGGGTTATTATTCACATGTAAACCGTATAATTGTCACACATTTATCACCACAAATATGTATGCAATTCGGCCAAGTATTAACCTTCCTTTGGGCCGGCTAATACCCGCATGAATATACACACACAAACATTCGATATCCCTCATAGACTATCTACGCAAGAGAGGTCACTTTGGCGACATCTTGTTTCAATGAGTCTACTTAGAATATTGGACAACTATTACTAGTCTTAAAAGGCACCAAAAAATTGAATGCTGACTGAATTTTACAAAACGGAATCATGTCCAATTCCTTCTGCTTATTTAAATTAAATAAACATAAATCCTTATGTACTTGCATATTCTTAAAATTTAAATAATCAATAATCAACAAATTACATTCCACTGAATATCATGCATCAAAAGATTATATCAAATAATCTATAAAGATTACGCCAAAAATTTATCTACTACAAGATAAACATGTGAATCTTTTGCATGATTTAAAACATGAATTTTATCTGACTAAGATGAACATTATTAACATAATAAAATTTATATAATAATCTAGTCATCCTAAATATATGCAAGAGAAGTAATAATTCCAACACATCAACTTTATGAAAACCACTTCTCCGCTCATGAGCAACTCCAATTCCTCATTTTTTTATACAAAAGTCAGAGTTGTTTATTCCATTAAATTTATATAAATTTTTAGCATAATTACTAAACTCATGTCCTATTCCTGAAATAACGATACAAAGCAACCACAACTGGAAAAAACATTTCAATAAAAAACCAACCAAATATAAAATCTCCATCGATGACGATATCAAAATTCGACCTTTAGAAGGAAACTTCATCAAAGATCACACTTTTATGACTAATTTCGATTTCTCCGACAAGAAAAGATCATGATTAGAAGTTAAAAAGTCGAAATCGGAGTTCCCAACGGATTCCCAACCACTAAATCCATGTCCTATTCGTGAACTTTTAATTCAAATAAATCAAAACTCAACTCTATATATAAAATCTCCATCAAATATGATATAAAGACCCGATATTTACAAGGAAACCCGATCGAAGCTGGCATCTTTAATTCTTTACGACTGATATCGACTTCCCTCACCAAATCCGATCGATCGAAGCCAGGTCCCGGTCGAAATCGAGTCAATTCCCAAACAGAAGAAGTGGGAGGAGAGAAAAAAAATGGAGAGGAGACGCGAGAAATCATTACGCGGGAAGGGGACCATCATCATCGGAGGAGGAGGTGGAAGAAAAAAAAAGTCCCGATTTAATATAAACTCTAAATTAAATTAGATCGAACAATTTAGGGTTTCTGAATAACAACAAAAATATTTATGGAACTTCGATCTCATAAATCAAACAGGTAGGCTCTGATACCACTTGTTAGAAATTTATTGTTGTACCATGTCGATTCATGAGATGAAGAACATAATAAAAAATTGATTGCGGAAGCGTACCTGAATCCATTGTCTTTGCTTGACGGATCTTGAAGCAGACGTTTATCTTTGTGGGATTTGATCTTCCAACCCGCTACGGCCCTTAATAACAAAGATTAAATCTTTGTTCCTCTCTTTGTCGATGGGGATACAGAAGAGAATAGAGAAACCCTCTCTTGGTGGCCGTATGAGTTGGGGACCATAACCCTAATGAATACACATATTTATATATGTGTTGATATTTCTAATTTGGCCCCTCATCAAATTAGAATTATATCCGGTATCTACACATTAATTCCATGACAATTATACCCTTAAGCCAATTTCCATATAGACCACTTTAATTTGGCTTAATTATTTAGATAGCCCAAACACAATTAATTTTACATGTGTGGCCCCATAATTATTGAATAATTCCAACAGTCAGGTCATGCTTTCCTTGAGCGAAAATACCATCTGATTGGTATGATGTTGTGTGGACTGTCGATTACTATAGAAAGCTTCTGAAATTCTATGCTTGTATATACGTATTTGCGACACTATGCTAAAGACCCATCGCACTATGCTAAAGACCCATCGCCAACGTCAAGTCTGTTTCATCCCTAAGTTCAGCAATTGATGACTGAGGCTTTTTCATTAATTCTCAAATGTGCCAAAGGAGAAATAAGGATTATTTTTTACAAGGGTACCAGGTTTAGATCTGATTAGACTTTCGATGCTGAATTTGTCCATTTTAGACTTTGATTTTTTGATTTTTTGATTTTTTTTGGAGAAATTGTTTAGTGACAAAATAAGATTTCAGTGACGAAACTAGTCTTGTAATGACGAATATTCGTCACTAAACATGTCACTAAAAGTTCGAATAGCCAAAGTTTAAGACGGAAAAATTCAGTACCTAAAGTCTAGTTGGATTATAAACCTGGTATCCATATACAAAGTCTAATTAGGGAGGGCTGGTGTTTACAGTATTCAAATTAATAGTGTTGCACCAAAAACGTGAGGAGGCTAAAAATATATTGAGAATTCTTTATATAAGTGATGGATTCTAAACTGCCATGTTTTGACCCTCGTTGGTAATCATCAGAATAAAACTCGTATATTTCAGAATCGTATAATATTTGCATACTTTTGACAGATTTAAATTAGTATACAAATCTTAAGCATGTGAAATTTTAAACATATCCCATATGAATTATTAAAAATTTGGCCAAAAAATATTTTTTAACGTATTTTACTTGTAATGCACTGATTTATAATTGTACTTTTACCGTCCTGAATTTTTTTCGTTTGCCGAATTGCTAACGAGGGTCTTGACTAGTGGACACATTGTTTAGATTTATATTTTTTTTTAGAGTTTGTATCTTGTGTAAATTTCTTTTGCATTCTTTTTTAGTAAATTGTTTTGTTTCTTAATCACCGTTAACAGAAAAATGGATAACTTTGGGAAAAAAATTCCACTATCATGGGGAAAAAAATTTCGGAGTTGGTGTCATCTATGGCCTTTTCTACTTTTAAGCAACATGTGATCTCAGCACAGCCCTGTCGTGCCGCGGGTCAGTGATAAAACAAATTTGTCTAACACAAAATTTCGAATAGGAAAATGCTAAATGGACCGCATCGGGCTGATCGTGCGCGTGTCCGCACTGACATGTCATCTCCACCACTGCCTCCTGTATAACACCAGGCTCACCTCTCCTTTTCAGTAGCCTCCCTCCAATGGAGGGATGACACGTGGTCCTCATGCCAAAATTACGATTCAAATTCACGAACAATGTACATCACTTTTTCGAATGTTCTACATTTTTTTGAATGATGGCGATTAGGAGCAACTAAGAAGCAAAAGCGCTAAAAATATATGAACTTGTCACCAGGGGCGGATCTAGGTGGGGTCACGTGGGGTCAAGTGACCCCACTGAAAAATGCAATAACGTCAATATATATTTCTGTTGTAGTGAAAGTGTGCTCAAGGTTTTGGTATTATTATGTGGGTTTCTGTAAGTGACACAGTGTGATGATGGCCCAGTGGTCTATGGCATCCGAATTAAGCTCCTCTCTTTGTGAGAGGGCGTGGGTTCAAATCCCATTTCTGACAATGTTTTTTTTTTCTCAGACAAAATTGTTTTTGTTTAAAAATTCATATATGAGGGAAGAAAAATAGACTTTCCTTGCAAATCATTATTTTTCAAAAAAAAACCTTTAAACTTATTATAAGAGAGAAAAAAAAAATGAATGTGCGAGATGAATTGAACTTGTTATAAAAGAAAAAGAAAAACCATTATTTTTCACAACACTCTTATTGATTATTATCTTCTGATCATCGTCTTATTAAAAAAAATCCATCTTTGGGATAAAAAAATTTAGTGAAAGAAAAGAACATAACATAATTTTTCAGGAATCTAAGCGAGTGTGACTTACACTACCTCGTCAAAATAGTTTTTTGTTAAAATTATTTCGATGAAAAAACATCATTGCAAGAAAAGAGTACAAAGTGTAAAGACAATTTTCATGATGTCTCCATTTATATCTGCAATATGTTCTCTTTCATACTATACAAATTACTATATTCATGTGTTTTATCCGCCAAATGAATGATTACTTATCTCCAATTTAATAAATTAGAATATGGCATCCAGGTCCAAAAATTTTAGTCAATACATTTTTATGCATATATGATAAAATCTCATTTTGCTAATCTAGTACACCAACTGCTGAATATTTTGGACTTCTTTACCTTTCATGTTGACCCCCCTCACTTAAATTCCTGCGTCCGCCCCTGCTTGTCACGTCGAACACAGTATTAGACACTCCGTGCATAAGTGCATCACATACTCTACGGTCCTTTCAAAATATATTACAACTATGGGTGAGCATCTGTATAATCGGTCGGTATTTGGTCGAATTTTTTGGTATTTTTTTAAATCGTTATCCAAAAAATCAATACCAATATCGTATCATTTAGAATCGGTTTTTTCGGTTTCGGGTAAATCGGTATTCGGTCGGTTTTTGTTCGGTATCGATATTTTACCAATTAATATTTGATCAATCAACACACTTAATATTTTAGAACCTCTTAACCTATAATATATTTTTTTATAACTTTTTTGGAAGTATTAAATTCTAAAGCCAAACCTCTATCAATCAAACAATTAATCAAAATTATGAGAACAATATATAGCAAGTCGCAAACACCTAAAAATGAGTTTAAAAGATCAAACGCGGTCACTATGTTTAATCTTTAGTATAAATTTAAGTAACCAAAATTCACTTCAAAATTCTATGAGCACAGAAACATAAGCTCAAAAGATCAAAAACTCAATTCTTAGCATTCTTAATATAACTTCAAGTCCACTAAAGTCAATTCTAAATTCTAAGAAACTGACCAAAACAAAGATAAAAATTAAAATTAGTAGTATAAATTAATCACGAACAACATTCTACAAATATATATATATATATATATATATATATATATATATATATATATATATATATATATATATATATATATATATATAATTTATTTATTTATTTATTTTTCTCACACACACCTACTCTCCTAACGGACCCGTGGCTCGAGCTCTACCCAGCCAGTCCAGATACCAGTGTGCTCACCACTTAAGCTACCAACACTTGGTTATATATATATATATATATATATATATATATATATATATATATATATATGGAATCGGTTCGGTTTGATATTTTCGGTATGGTATTACACTCAAACCGCTACCACTACCATTATACCATATTTTAGTCGGTTCGACAATTTGATATTGGTACATGTTTTCGATTCGATTTTTTGGAATATTTTTAATCGGTATTCGGTCGATTTTTCGGTATCGATCGGTATTTGCTCACCCCTAATTACAACACACCAACTTATTGTATCAATGCAACATAGAGGACCAAGAATAATCATTAATACAAGTATACAACTGTTACTTCCTAAATAAATTAAAAAACACTGGTTAACGAGGGGGACGTGCTGACCTAACGTCCCCATTGACATATGTGAAATTCGGTACTAGCAGGAGAGCTGAAGCTAATAGGAAAGACTACGTCAGTACGGTTCCGCACAAGTTTCCGTCTTGATTTGGCAGGCATTTTGAACAAAACCGTGTCCTGCATAGAAGAAGATCATAGTTTTTCAACTACTACTACTCTCTTTTGTAGTAATGAAAGGCGATGGCGATGGCGATGCCTCGCCGCCGGAAGGCAAGTCGGAGAGCACGGCTATAATTCGCCGCAATGTAACCGATCGAGCTGACCTGGAGCCGGGTGACCTCGCGTTCGTGCTACCGGAGAAGATGTCGGAGGACTTGGAGAGGACGAGGAAGACGAGAGCCTGGACAAGAACGAACAAAACGACCTTCGTGAAATCCTCACTCGAGCCATCAAACGCCATTGAAGAAGAAAGGAGGAGTGGTGTGGTGATATCAATCGATGATCAATGGATAGTTTGTTTGTGGAAATATGTTAAGGAATGGAGTTACTTTCTTATATAGAAAGATACAAAAGAGTCGTGCTAGCTGCAGCTAGCTCGAGCTGCCTTGACCCGACCGGAACCTTCTTGAGACGATACTTTGTGATTAGGCTCATGATTTGGACCTTTGACGTGTTTGAATTCTTGATTGATTTCCTTGTGTCAAAACGGTTAATATCAAGTCAAGATACAAGCTCCAAGCAAGACAAACGTGGAAGTAAGGAATGTCTTTTCCTTAATTCCATTGTTTTATAGAATTGAAGACAGCAAGTTTTGTTGAAAATTAATATGAAGTACGCAACGAAACAGCCGCAGCAGAAACTACTAGAAGATTGAACTGAGAGTAAAGAGTTCGATGTACGTTATTTTTATGATAGATTTTGTTCTCACAAACCGTGTGACGATTTACTTCAGAATTATAACGATTCTAGATAACCCACGACATCCTCTTCGGTTGTATGAACTTCTCCCAACTCAGGAAATGCATCTTCCTCTCTGTAGGTCCGTGCCCCCACCAGAAGGAATGTTGAATTTGCGCCATTTTGTTGGTGACGGCCTTGGAAATTTTATACGCTTACATGTAGTACACAAGAATGGACGCCAATGTGGACTTGATAAGAGTGGTGCGGCCTGAATGGGATAGGAGTTTTGCTTTCCAACCCTGTAGGCGAGACCTGCACTTATCGATAAGTGGTTCATAGGTGGATAGTTGGTTTTTCGGTAGGAGAAGAGTATGCCCGAGGTATTTGTCACCAGATTGCATATGAGGACTATGAAGTATGGAGGATAGGAGTTTTCGTTCACGAGAAGCTACCATCTTGCTGAAGTGAATGCTGGATTTTCCATAATTTACTTGTTGCCCCGACCACAAGGAGAAGTTGCTCAATATGTTCTTCACAGCAGCTAAGTTGTGGGAATTAGCACGACCAAAAATGAATATATCATCGACAAATAACAGGTGAGAGATGGATGGTGTGTATCTATTAATGCGTACGCCTTGGAAGAGATCGTCGTGTTCATACCGATGAAATAGTTTGGAGAGAAACTTCCGAACATAGTATGTAAATGAATGGGGATAATGGACATCCTTGTCGAATACCTCTACTAGGTCTGAAGAAGTCTTCCGGGACTCCGTTGATAAGTATGGAGAATGGAGAATGATGGAGAGGAGATGCAGCTCATGATGAGTTTATGATTATTGGTTTTTGTTATAAAAATATATAATGGGCCCATTGATTGTATTGGATAAGCATAAGAGTGGGGGTGCTTCAACTATAAACATATCAGGCCTCGTAGGTAGTGATGTAATATGTGAAAAACGTGACACATAATAATATTTATATTTTTTTTGTCTGTAAAAATCAAGTCCAAATTTTGTACATAGTTGTGCCATCTAATCAATTTTTTAGTTTATACTTTGTGCTAACGCAAGGGGTTAGGTCACTTGACAGATACAAACAATCGTTCAATTGTTCAATAGTTAATAGAAAGTAATTTTGGAACCTATAAACAAATAAGTGTTTTACATAGTAGCAACAAAGAATGGACTAAACTATTTGTTGGAGTAGAAATTGAAGCAGTTAAGAAATTGCAGCCTTCCAAATAGGAACTCACAATCCATGTATAAATGAAGTTTCAAAAGTTCTAGATGTGAAACAACCCCTAAAAGAAAATAAACACAAGAAAAGAGCAATAAGTTGGACCAGTCCACAAAAAAGAAACAGTCCATCCGCAACCTCATCCTTAGTATCAAATAAATTATTATTTTTAGTTTTTAAACTTATTTTTAAGTTTTTTTTTTTAATATTAGTTTTAAACAAATATCTAAAATTTCAGAGTTGGTGTCATCTGACTACCGTACTACTATGACTGTTTCTACTTTTACGGCAACATGTGATATCAACACAGCCCTGTTGTGCCGAGGATCAGTGATAAAACAAATTTGTCTAAAACAAATTTCGAATATCCTACTTTTTTGAATGGTGCGGATTAGGAGTAGCTAAGAAGCAAGGGCGCTAAAAATATATCAACTTGTCGTGTCGGACACAATATTGGACAATCCGTGCGTAAGTGTATCACACTCGATCCACAGTCCTTTCAAAATATATTACAACATTCCAATTTATTGTATCAATGCAACATAGAGGACTAAGAATCATCATTAAATACAACTGTTACATTCTAAAAAGTTATATAAAAAAAACACTGCTTAACCAATTGATGGTTGAGACAGTACGCACGAAACCGTAATAACGTGACAGATCTTCTTTAACATAGGTTGAGCCCGGTACTAAGAGGCTAAGTCAATGGAAAGGACCACGTCGTTACAATTCTACACACAATTTTTTTTCGTGCTGACATAACGGTCCTTCATTGACGGAGGTAAAGTCCGGTACTAGCATAGAGCTGGAGCTAATAGAAAGGGTCACGTCAATACGGTTCCTCACACAATTCTGCCTTCATTCGGCAGGCGTTTTCAATCACAGCTTTTCAACCACTCCTTTCTTTTGTAGTAGTAACGAAAGGCGACGGGCGAGGCGACGGCGATGGCGATGCCTCGCCGCCGGAAGGCAAGTCGGAGAGCACGGCAATAATCCGCCGCAGTGTAACCGATCGAGCTGACCTGGAGCTGGGTGACCTTGCGTTCGCGGTACCGGAGAAGATGTCGGAGGACTTGGAGAGGACGAGGAAGACGAGAGCCTGGACAAGAACGAACAGCGCGACCTTGGTGAAGTCCTCACTTGAACCATCAAACGCCATTGAAGAGGAGTGGTGTGGTGATATCAATCGATGATCGATGGATAGTTTGTTTGTGGAAATATGTAAGCACGGAGTTCTTTCTTATATAGAAAGATACAAAAGAGTCGTGCTAGCTGCAGCTAGCTCGAGCTGCCTTGACCCGACCGGAACCTTCTTGAGATGATACTTTGTGATTGGCTCATGATTTGGACCTTTGACGTGTATGAATTCTTGGTTGATTTCCTTGTGTCAAAGTGGTTTGGAAAGCATTAAATATCAAGTCAAGTTCCAACCAAAACAAACGTGTAAGGAATGTCTTTTCATTGTTTCTAGGAATTAAATAATATTATTTTCACTAACATCAACAAGGTGATGGTCTAAGTAGTATTTTTTTTTTTTTGGGAATTGAAATAAAAAAATACTATTTTAATCGTATGCGGGACTAGTCCGTGTTGGCCTACGCAGATCTGCGTCTATGTGGCGACCAGTCATTAATCCCTCCGCTAACGTGGGCCCAGTCCGGACCAGGGAGCCAATGCCGAGCGGCACGGTCAAAACAGCAGCTCCTAATTGAAATATGCAAAGAAAAATAAAAAAAAAACTATAAATATGAATTGGAAGTGACTACATATTAAAAGGACGTCGTTTTTAGAATAGATTTCGTCCTCATAAATTGTGCAGCAAATAATGACAATCTATCCGAGATATAATGAAACCATATAGCCCTTGACATCATGCACTCGGTGACAAATTTAACGAACAATTACAGACTTGATCGAATAAGAAGATAGAAAAGGTGAATTTTTGTTCTGATCATTTTTTTTCCTTTCTTATGTAATTTTTTAAATATTATTAACTTACAAAGCCATACACATAGGATGAAATTACATTTCGCATATAGAACCAAAAGCTTCTCTTACCTGAGATGGATTATTGGATTTTGTCATAAAATACTTAATGGGCCCATTGATTATATTGGATAAGCATGAAAGTGGGGGAGCTTCAACTATAAACATATTAGGTCTAGTAGGTAGTGATGTAATGTGTGAAAAACGTGACACATAATAATATTTATATTGTTTAATTTGACTGCAAAAATTGAGTCCAAATTTTGTACATATGTGTGCCATCTAATCATTTTTTTTAGTTTTTAGTTTGTACTTTGTGCTAACGCAGGGGCTTAGGTCACTTGACAGATACAAACAATTGTTCAATTGTTCTATAGTTAATAAAAAGTAATTTTAGAACCTATAAACAAATAAGAGTTTTACACAGTAGCAACAAAGAATAGAAGAAACTATTCGTTGGAGTAGAAATTGCAGCAGTTAAGAAATTACAACCTTCCAAATAGGAACGGACCAATCCATGTATACACAAAGTCACGAAAGTTGTAGATGTGAAACACCCTCCTAAAGCGAAATAAACACACACAAAAAGAGCAATAGGTCGGACCAGCCCACAAAAAAGGAATCAGTCCCTCCGTAACCTCATCCATAATATCAAATAAATTATTTCCTGTCTTTGGCAAATTTATCAAGAAGGGAATTAGAGATGAGTTGTCGGAAGTTCAATGAGAAGTAAGTGGAGAGGATGTCATATCCCCCAAATGAGATGAGTTCTGAATACTTAACTGCAATGTGCAGGGATTTCAAAAAAAAAAAAAAAAAAACTGCAATGTGCAGTACTTCATACACACAAATATAAACATACCCATTTTCTTTCTCCATGTAAATACCACAAATATATTATGAAAGCAGTAATGAATGTCTCAGTTTGCATCAAAATGGACAGAGCTGTTTTTTTTTTTCACATTGCAAATGAAGGTCTTTTTTTTCATTTGCTTATGATAAACACACATTTGCTTCTGTCTTTTTCCCATTTTTTTCGTTTTCACATTCCAAATGAAGGTCTAAATAATGAAAGCAGTAATAAAGGTCTTGGTTTGGGGATTATTAAGTTGAGAAATCAGAACTTAGCTTTGCGTGGGTCACCTGTCTGCCCAGGTCCGACCTGGTCCGGTTCGATCCGAAGTCCACAGTGCCGTGGGTCATGTGCCAGATCGAGCTCCAATTTTTATCCTTAGGCCCGGCCCGACCCACTATAATGCATGGGCCTAAGAGGCACGGCCCAGATCCGGCCCGGCCCACTTGATAGATCTACCCCTTTGGAACTCCATTCCCTGGTGAGGAAAAGGGAGGCTGGGATAACATATGCTGAAGACTTGAACAACGTAGAGGAGACCAATGAGCCAGAAGATGGGTAAGATGCGCGTCTGGTCAGGAATGACATGGAGTTGATCCAATTTATCCAAAACACAAATATTTATGTACGCGGTGATGGATGTTAGATTAAGTACGCATGTAACTAAGGGAGTAAATAAATATTTATGTACATAAAATAGTGCTAAGTGTCTAATGTAAGCTAAGTATGTGAGGCAAGGGTTGTGAGTATTTTTTTTTTTTAATCTGTGCGGGGTGGAGGTAGTATAATGTAACTCATTTTAGAATATAAAAAAAGGTTTTCTCTAAATTAAAAAAAAAAAAAACTGTCTTTTAATATTTTTCAAATAGAATTTAGTTTCAATTTCATTTACATGGGCCTCTGCCAAAAGTTTACAAGCCTCTAGACATGCGAATCCAATCATTTTCTCTTCTATAAATTAGTTGTTATATGTTATATTTGTAGACCCAATCTAACCCAGCTACTATCTCTTACCTGCCCAGGCCAAACTACCTTGTACTGGGCTTGCTGGGTAGGCCCATATGCGACTTCACATTCTTAGCAAATTATATAAAATCGTATGTAATTTAGAGAAAATTTATGAAATGCCCAAAAAACGAAGAAGTTTTATGAAAAATTCACCGCGCAATAACATTTCATGCGTGTCCAGAATTAGCAAAAAATATATAAAGAGGGTTCTGAATGACCATTTTGCCCTTCCTTCTAATTTATTGAAAACACCCACGAAACTACTCTTAAAAAAAACGTTTCGATACTTCATCTTCTTCCATACACTGCTCATTTTCGAATCTAGGTTTTCTCCTCAAAAATTTTCAAAAACTCGTCAGAAAATTTCGGAAAGACCGAGACAAAAGGCAAAAGTGCTAAAACGGAGGTTCAAACATCATTTTTTTTGCGATTCTAAAATTTTGAAAGGCCGACAAATGATGAAGCCGTTTATTTCAGGCTTCTCGAAGATACGCTCATTTTGCGACAAACCGGGACTCGTTTCGACCTCCTAGTCAAAAGTTATGGCCCTTCAAAGTTTCAAATGACCATAAAATGAAGAATGACCATTCTCCGTGTTAGAACACGAAGAATGTTAATTTCGCATGAGAGTGGCCATTATCCGTGTTAGTAACACGAAAAATGGCATTCTCTGTCTTAATTTACACGGAGAATGCCATTCTCCGTGCTAAATTACACGGAGAATGGCATTCTCCGTCTTAATTTACATGAAAAATGGTCATTCTCTGTGTTAGTAACATGGAGAATGGCATTATCTGTCTTAATTTATACGGAGAATCCCATTATCCGTGCTAAATTACACGAAGAATGACATTCTCCGTCTTAATTTACACGAAAAATGGCCATTCTCTGTGTTAGTAACATGAAAAATGTCATTCTCCGTGCTAAATTACACGGAGAATGACATTCTCCGTCTTAATTTACACGGAGAATGGCCATTCTCCGTGCTAAATTACACGGAGAATGGTCATTCTCCGTCTTAATTTTACATGGAGAATGGTCATTCCAGTGTTAAAACGCAGGAGAATGACCATTTCCCGTGTTAAATAACACGAAGAATGACATTCTTCGTGTTAATTTACACGGAGAATGGCCATTCTCAGTGTTAAAACGTAGGAGAATGACCATTCTCCTTGTAATTTAGTACGGAGAATGGCATTCTCCGTGCTAAATTATATGGAGAATGATCATTCTCCATGCTAAATGACACGGAGAATGACAATTCTTCGTGTTAAATGACACGGAGAAAAGTCATTCAAATGTGAAAACACAGAAGAATAGTCATTCTCTGTGTTAGAAACACGGAGAATGCCATTCTCCATGTTAGAAACACGGAGAATGCCTAATTTACACGGAGAATGACATTCTCCTTGTTAAAATGTAAGAGAATGATTATTCTTGTAAGCCCCCTGAATTTCTCGAATTATTTTTCGAATTTTCTAATGAATTATTTTCAATAATTCATTTCTATATAATTAATTTTGATCTTTAAATGCTCTTTACCGTGACTTGGAATTCTAGAGCATCAGGGACGCCAGTCTCTGGAAACTTTCTTCTTGAAGTTTGTAGTAGACGAGATTATCTTCATATTGATATTTTATGTCCCACTCGAACTTGTTCCCTTGTGCTCCATTTGATTCGCACAATTTTGGGTCAATTTAGACCAATTTATCGTCTGCCGTAATTTGTGATTTAATTTCCAACTTAATTTCCGGGCCCGACATCGGTCCAATCCAGTCGATCTAATATATGGCCCTGGCCTGTTTTGAGCCTACTATGCACGTGCCACTTGCGCGCTATCAAATTGATCTCTCTTGTGCCCCCAATTCATCCATGAATTAATTGATTTAAATTTATTATTTTTAATTAAATCTTGGTCCCGAACTTGTCCAAACTTGGCCCAACGCCCGACCCAGTTTGGCATGGACCCTACCATGACAGCCCATACAACCCACAGATATTTTTTCATTTTTTCCCTACTCAAAAATATCTTTCTCTCTCTTTGTATATATATATACACACACATATATATAATATATATAATATATGTCTCTCTCTCTCTCATCACTCACACACACACAAATATCTCACCCCCTCACATCACCTTCTCTCTCCCCCTTGTACCCGACCAGCACACCCCCCCCCCCCATTTCTAACTCTCTCTTTCTCTCTTAATATCTCTCTCTCTCTTTCTTTATATAATATATATACATACACATATATTATATATACATATAATCTCTCTCTCTCTCTCCACTTATACAAACACAACCCCTCACCATCACCCCCTCCCCGTACAGGAACACACCCCCCCCCCCATGTGTGCCGACACCCCCTTTCTCTCTCTCTATTTTCTCTCTCATTCTCACCCTCTCACTCTCTTTCTATATTATAACACACACACACACATCATACTCATCTCTCTCTCTCTCTCTTCTCTCTCACACACACATACACCCTCGCCATGCACTCCTCACCGAGCCCGACCACCTCCGGCGTGGCCGAGCTCGGCCCAGCTCACCGCCGGCCATGTCGGCTGGCCACCCACAACAGCCCCGAACTCTCCACTTCCTCCTCCTCTCCATTTGAACTAACCCGACCACCACCACCTATCCACACCCGCGACCACCACCATCATCATCCGAACCATCACCACCTCCTCCACCACCATAGCCACCTTAGCCTGCCGCCCCGCCGCTCGCTGTGGCCGCGTGCCGCCGCGCAAAGTTTCGCACAGCAGCAGCGGCGGCTGCACGCACGCACAGGCGCGCACACGCGCGCGCGCACGGGCCGCCGTCGTGCGCCGCCGCGCCGCCGCGTGGGCCGTCGTGACTCGCCGTGGGTGCGCCCCACTCCGGCGAGTCATTCCCTGACGACCACCGTCCTCCGGGACGCACCGTCGAGGCGATTCGTGCGTTTTGCACGACGTCCCGTCGTGACGCGCGCGGAATCGAGTTCATTTTGGCGCTCCGACGTAGCGACTTCGCGCACGTTTTCCCGGAGATCCGACCGTTGGATCGGCAATTTCTTTGCTCCGTCACAATCTCGGTATATCCACCTTCATTCCTGTCAATTTTTGTCCGTTAATTTTATCGTTTGGTACATCAAAACCGGCCACCAAGTTGACACTTTAAATTGTATTAAATTTGGACAGTTTCGTGGGGCCAACTTCGTCAGCTTGTATCTCCTCCACCGCAGCTCCGTTTGGCATGCTACCAGTTCCGGTGCGAAGCTGGTATAACCCTCTTCCTGCCCCCTTTAGATTTCATTTCAGTTTGAGCTTGTTAGGTCGGTCGAATTCGACGCTAAAGTTGGCCGTTCGAATTCTTAGTGTTGCACTTGTAAAATTTTATTTTTGAACCCGGGACTCCGGATTCAATTTCTGACACCACCAGTAAACTCGTGGCGTCGTTCTGGCATGTTTTCATATAAAGTTTGCTTGATTTGGAGAACGTGGGCCCTGGCACGCATTTCGGTGCAAAGCGGGTCCCACTTTCTGGGTCAACGGGTCATTTTGAGTTCGGCTCATCGGAATCCAATTCTGGATATACCATTGAGTTCGTATCGTCATTCTGGACTCGTTGACGTATAATTTGCTAAGTTTTAGTGGACATTGGTTCCGACACGCATTTCGGTACAAGTCGGATACCAATATCCGGGTCCGCGGGACTTTTTTGAGTTCGGCTCATCGGAATCCAATTCTGGGTATACCGTTGAGTTTGTATCATCATTCTGGACTCGTTGACATATAATTTGCTAAATTTTGAGGACATTAGCTCCGACACGCTTTTCCGTGTAAATCGGTTTCCAATGTCCTCGTCAACGGACCAATTTGAGATCGGGTCAACGGAATCCAATTCTGGATATACCGTTGGGTTCGTATCGTCATTCTGGATTCGTGAACATATAATTTGTTAGGTTTTGTGCACTTTTATTTTGACACGTTTTTTGGTGCAAAGTGTGTCCAACGGTGGACATCATTTTGGTCCGAAATTACCGTTTTGCTCCTGTGTCTAAATTAGACTTTTGGACAGGCTATCCTAGCTGATTTGATCATTCTGGACACGTTGGTGATATTTATTTTATCATCCGACAACATCTGTTGGTTTTTACCCTATTATTATAATTATTCTCCTTTTGTGGTATTTTGAGTTCCATCGATTCCGGTGATTTCACAATCACTGAAATTGAATGAGTTGACCCTGTAGATGTTTATAGAGACTAGCCTTGACCCTGTTTGACCATGGTTGACTGCCTTGACTGAACGTCGAAGTAGAGTCAACCATTGACCCAGTTTGACCTAGTTTGACTTGGTTTGACTTATTGTGGCCTAGTTTGACTTAGTGGACTGAGTCTGACCTACATTGCGTAGCTTATACTATAGAATCAAGCCTAACACTGTTGAACCCTAATTAGCTTATATATATCTTATCTTTAGGTCTGTGGCATCACTCTGAGCATCGATCCCATTTGACAGCTCAGGACCGCAGGCGAGTACATTCACTGATAGTTTTCATTGTCTTGATATTTGCTATATCCGATTCAGTCGTAGTGTCTTACTTGATTCTCAGACACGATAGTTCACGGACTAGTATTGTCGGATTTCTGTCATGAGATGTCATTCCTGATTTCTTGGGATACTGGTACTTGCTTGGTCTTGATTCTTGTACTTGTATTGACGCCGATTCCTGAAGAGGACTTGCTCCCCTCTTAGGGAATCCCGCGTCATGACATGCTATGTCCGGATCCGTATACTATTCGGGAAATGGAGAATATTATAGATAGTGTGATCAATGCCCACCTTGAGTTACTACTTGTATCATAGCTATACCCTCACCTCACGATGGGTATAGCCTGACCTGTGCTACTACTTGCTCCATAGCTTACCATCCCGGCCGGACCGAGTCCACATACTTGTAGCCGGTCGGCTGGAAGCCTGATCTTGACCCATACCGATCACATTATGCTATAATATTCGAGGCACATTTTATATTTACTTTATCTTATCATATATCCTGTTCTGTTCTACATACAGTACTTCTCACCATGCTATGATTTCAGTTACTCACATGTTTTATATGCCTCTATGATGTACCTTGATTGGAGACTGAGTTCTGCTCGGGAGAAGGGTTACAATCCCGGTCCTTGTTTGGTTTAAGGGTTGTAACTCAGCTTCCGAACGGTTCCCAAGTCTTCGTATATCTTTGTCTTGTAGTTCATTATACTGTCTCTTATAGAATTTGTCAATTCACATGGAACTGCTGTTAGTGCTTGTACTTGCTCATTTTCCTGACAGGATACCGTTGATAATATTTTAGGAGTTGTTATACCATTAGTGGACTTCATGATGTTGCTAGCTGAGGTGGATCTCACTATTCTTCTATGTGAGTTGCCTGGTAGTTATCCTTAGTTCGTCTTGTTTTTCCTTCTTTATTTCCTGTCTTATGTTTCCTTCTAGTAGTTCTAGTTGCTCTTGTGCTTTAGTTATCTTCTTGTCTTATCATCCCTAGCTGTTTGTGATTGTGACTAGAGTATATTTATAGTTATAGGCCTTATAGACGTAGTGTATATTTATTGGGTACTAGACAGCGTTCTACCGTCGATACTGCGGCGTAGGCTGGGCGTCGTCTACGTATTCGTATCCGTATATCCGGGTGCGGGTCGTGACACATTTTTAGTGATGGCCCATGCAGGTCAGTCTTTGCAATTAATGCGAAGTCGTGGTAGTACTTGAGCTTTTCTGTACTACTGCGAGCCTGTCCTAGGATTAAGGTTGAATTATGGAATATTTTAGGAATTTGGTACTCAGTCACATATTAGGAACTCTTGGTAGATTCCAGGGATGACCCCTGGGAATCTTATTTCAAACTTTTCGAATCTTTTTCCATTTGTTTTGTCCGTCCTAGATAGTACCTTTGGCCATCTCCTGAGAATTTTCTTCTAAACTCTACCTTGGAATCTGTTTTAGCTAGTTTTCATTTAATTATCCTTGATTCGTTGTTGAATTTTGAATCTTGATGTTCGTTGTTGACTTCGATTTTGATTTTGTTGAAGATAAGTTTCTCTGGATTGAGTTAAGATATTCTGATAAACATATTTGATGAGGGCGATGGGAACGATAAATGTCTACTTTATTATGGAGTTTAGAATTTATCGCAGTCATATTAGCTAGCCTGACAAGGACATGGAGCCTGATTTTGGATATACTATCCTAGTTATGGAATTTAGATTTTCTTGCAGCCATACCGGTTGGCGTGGTAAGGAATCTAGATGACATGATTATATGGCGTATACCTTAGTTATGGACTCTATCGTTTATTGCAGCTATGCTTACTGGCATGGCGTAAATTCTGGCAGCATGGTTTTGGATAGACGTGTATGGTTATCAGATCGTATCTTAAATTGATTCACTTCTTTTTGACTAAATGATGAGGACAATTCATACCCTTATTTCTTGACTTACCATTCATTTCTTTTCGTATGATAATTTTCTCATCTTGCCATCATTTTCTCTGACTTGCTTAGCCATGTCTTGATTACACCAATTACCTATCTCGTATCTACTTCTGTCAGCCATACTTTGAAAACCTTGAAAATTTTAGAATTTTCATATCTTTTATCTTGGGAGAAATCGAGAAAGTATCGTAATCATCCGTCTCAGATTAGACATTGTTGGTAGTAGTCGAAGCAGAGCGAGATGATTACCCCGGCTTCCTCCTACGATCCCATATTCTGGTTTCTATGATAACAGAAGCAATTCAATTCTATATCCTTGATTTGTTTATTATATTTTGATATCGTGAGATTGATCCTCTCTGATTGACCAATCGATTCTAGTTGTCTAGTTTATCGTGCCAAAGAGTCTTGATTGTTAATTAAACTTCAATGGTTTCGAATTCCATTGTGATATGATTTTCTTCTTAGATGTTCGTGTCCAGACTTCGTTGATTTTGTTCTCCATCTTGCCCAAATTCGAATTTACCCAAAACTTGATCAATTTAAATCGTGCTGAGACTAAATTATTTACTTTTATCGTGATTGGACAATGCTATCATCACTCGTACTTTAAACTTTCAATTCAATTCTGGCAAATGACTAAATTCCATACCAATCACGATTTGGCTTCATACTATCCTTGATTATGCCGGAGTCTCATGTTGGTCATGCCTAAACCGTTATACTTTTGACCAAGGTTGAGCTGACCGTATCTATGATCGTATTGAGATTCAATTTTGAGCATGTTTGGATTTTGAAACACTCGTGCCTATACTCTTTTCGACCTTGATTTGATTTTCTAATTGTATCTGAAATTTCCTTGTGCTTAATCATGCCTATCTCAAATCCTAAATCAAATTTCAGTAAGCTGAAATCCTATTATCAATATTTTGTTGATTGTAACCGGATGAAGCTCAAGTTTTGATTTTGTTGTCATACCTCTATCGTGCCAAGTGATCTTAGACTATTTCCAATTTTAATCGCGATCGAACTTGGATCGTATTTCATGATTTTATTAATCATACTCCTTAATCTTTGATCGGGCCTATAAGACCTTGATTTCGATTTTGTTGTGTCTGAAACTCCAGCTCAATCATGCCAAGCCTTGTTTTGGTCATGATTATCTCTCATCTTGATCAAGCCTGTGTGACTTTCAGGCTGATTATCCGTTAACCCGAGTGCTACATGTCACCTCGTACGTGGACTTCATCTATAACTTTCGTTCTTCTAAGTCATTTCTGAATCGTGTCCCAATGACTTAACTTATCTATAATCGTGCCTATATGATTCTGTTCATATTTTGATTCTATCGTGCAGAAATTTTTCATCGTGCCTGAATAATTGTAAATTGATTATCTTAATCGTGCAAACTTGTCATTCTATGATCGTGCCTAAGTTTTTGCCTAAAACCTTATATCTTATTTTACCCCTACTACAACCTTAATTTTGAGGAAAAAATTTCTATAAGGTGGGTAGGATGTAAGCCCCCTGAATTTCTCGAATTATTTTTCGAATTTTCTAATGAATTATTTTCAATAATTCATTTCTATATAATTAATTTTGATCTTTAAATGCTCTTTACCGTGACTTGGAATTCTAGAGCATCAGGGACACCAGTCTCTGGAAACTTCCTTCTTGAAGTTTGTAGTAGACGAGATTATCTTCATATTGATATTTCGTGTCCCACTCGAACTTGTTCCCTTGTGCTCCATTTGATTCGCACAACTTCGGGTCAATTTAGACCAATTTATCGTCTGCCGTAATTTGTGATTTAATTTCCAACTTAATTTCCGGGCCCGACATCGGTCCAATCCAGTCGACCCAATATATGGTCCTGGCCTGTTTTGAGCCTACTATGCACGTGCCACTTGCGCGCTATCAAATTGATCTCTCTTATGCCCCCAATTCATCCATGAATTAATTGATTTAAATTTATTATGTTTAATTAAATCTTGGTCCCGAACTTGTCCTAACTTGGCCCAACGCCCGACCCAGTTTGGCATGAACCCTACCATGACAGCCCATACACCCCACTGATATTTTTTCTTTTTTTTCCCTACTCAAAAATATCTTTTTCTCTCTCTTTGTATATATATATACACACATATATATATAATATATATAATATATGTCTCTCTCTCTCTCTCATCACTCACACACACACAAATATCTCACCCCCTCACATCACCTTCTCTCTCCCCCTTGTACCCGACCAGCACACCCCCCTCCATTTCTAACTCTCTCTTTCTCTCTTAATATCTCTCTCTCTCTTTCTTTATATAATATATATACATACACATATATTATATATACATATAATCTCTCTCTCTCTCTCCACTTATACAAACACAACCCCTCACCATCACCCCCTCCACGTACAGGAACACACCCCCCCCCCATGTGTGCCGACACCCCCTTTCTCTCTCTCTATTTTCTCTCTCATTCTCACCCTCTCACTCTCTTTCTATATTATAACACACACACACACACACACACACACACATCATACTCATCTCTCTCTCTCTCTCTCTCTCTCTCTCTCTCTCTTCTCTCTCATACACACATACACCCTCGCCATGCACTCCTCACCGAGCCCGACCACCTCCGGCGTGGCCGAGCTCGGCCCAGCTCGCCGCCGGCCATGTCGGCTGGCCACCCACAACAGCCCCAAACTCTCCACTTCCTCCTCCTCTCCATTTGAACTAACCCGACCACCACCACCTATCCACACCCGCGACCACCACCATCATCATCCGAACCATCACCACCTCCTCCACCACCATAGCCACCTTAGCCTGCCGCCTCGCCGCTCGCTGTGGCCGTGCGCCGCCGCGCGAAGTTTCGCACAGCAGCAGCAGCGGCTGCACGCGCGCACAGGCGCGCACACGCGCGCGCGCGGGCCGCCGTCGTGCGCCGCCGCGCCGCCGCGTAGGCCGCCGTGACTCGCCGTGGGCGCGCCCCACTCCGGCGAGTCCTTCCCTGACAGCCACCGTCCTCCGGGACGCACCGTCGAGGCGATTCGTGCGTTTTGCACGACGTCCCGTCGTGACGCGCGCGAAATCGAGTTCATTTTGGCGCTCCATCGCAGCGACTTCGCACACGTTTTCCCGGAGATCCGACCGTTGGATCGGCGATTTCTTTGCTCCGTCACAATCTCGGTATATCCACCTTCATCCCTGTCAATTTTTGTCCGTTAATTTTATCGTTTGATACATCAAAACCGGCCACCAAGTTGACACTTTAAATTGTATTAAATTTGGACAGTTTCGCGGGGCCAACTTCGTCAGCTTGTATCTCCTCCACCGCAACTCCGTTTGGCATGCTACCAGTTTCGGTACGAAGCTGGTATAACCCTCTTCCTGCCACCTTTAGATTTCATTTCAGTTTGAGCTTGTTAGGTCGGTCGAATTCGACGCCAAAGTTGGCCGTTCGAATTCTTAGTGTTGCACTTGTAAAATTTTATTTTTGAACCCGGGACTCCGGATTCAATTTCTGACACCACCAGTAGACTCGTGGCGTCGTTCTGGCATGTTTTCATATAAAGTTTGCTTGATTTGGAGAACGTGGGCCCTGGCACGCATTTCGGTGCAAAGCGGGTCCCACTTTCTGGGTCAACGGATCATTTTGAGTTCGGCTCATCGGAATCCAATTCTGGATATACCGTTGAGTTCATATCGTCATTATGGACTCGTTGACATATAATTTGCTAGGTTTTAGTGGACATTGGTTCCGGCACGCAATTCGGTGCAAGTCAGATACCAATATCCGGGTCAGCGGGTCATTTTGAGTTCGGCTCATTGGAATCCAATTCCGGATATACTGTTGAGTTCGTATCGTCATTCTGGACTCGTTGACATATAATTTGCTAAGTTTTGAGGACATTAGCTCCGACACGCTTTTCCGTGCAAATCGGTTTCCAATGTCCTGGTCAACGGACCAATTTGAGATCGGGTCAACGGAATCCAATTCTGGATATACCGTTGGGTTCGTATCGTCATTCTGGATTCGTGGACATATAATTTGTTAGATTTTGTGCACTTTTATTTTGACACGTTTTTCGGTGCAAAGTGTGTCCAACGGTGGACATCATTTTGGTCCGAAATTACCGTTTTGCCCCTGTGTCCAAATTGGATTTTTGGACAGGCTATCCTAGCTGATTTGACCATTCTGGACATGTTGGTGATATTTATTTTATCATTCGACAATATCTGTAGGTTTTTATCCTATTATTATAATCCTTCTCCTTTTGTGGTATTTTGAGTTCCATCGATTCCGGTGATTTCACAATCACTAAAATTGAATGAGTTGACCCTGTAGATGTTTATAGAGACTAGCCTTGACCCTGTTTGACCATGGTTGACTGCCTTGACTGAACGTCGAAGTAGAGTCAACCATTGACCCAGTTTGACCTAGTTTGACTTGGTTTGACTTATTGTGGCCTAGTTTGACTTAGTGGACTGAGTCTGACCTACATTGCGTAGCTTATACTATAGAATCAAGCCTAACACTGTTGAACCCTAATTAGCTTATATATATCTTATTTTTAGGTTTGTGGCATCACTCTGAGCATCGACCCCATTTGACAGCTCAGGACCGCAGGCGAGTACATTCACTGATAGTTTTCATTGTCTTGATATTTGCTATATCCGATTCAGTCGTAGTGTCTTACTTGATTCTCAGACACGATAGTTCACGGACTAGTATTGTCGGATTTCTGTCATGAGATGTCATTCCTGATTTCTTGGGATACTGGTACTTGCTTGGTCTTGATTCTTGTACTTGTATTGACGCCGATTCCTGAAGAGGACTTGCTCCCCTCTTAGGGAATCCCGCGTCATGACGTGCTATGTCCGGATCCGTATATTATTCGGGGAATAGAGAATATTATAGATAGTGTGATCAATGCCCACCTTGAGTTACTACTTGTATCATAGCTATACCCTCACCTCACGATGGGTATAGCCTGACCTGTGCTACTACTTGCTCCATAGCTTACCATCCCGGCCGGGCCGAGTCCACGTACTTGTAGCCGGTCGGCTGGAAGCCTGATCTTGACCCATATCGATCACATTATGCTATAATATTCGAGGCACATTTTATATTTACTTTATCTTTTCATATATCATGTTCTGTTCTACATACAGTACTTCTCACCATGCTATGATTTCAGTTACTCACATGTTTTATATGCCTCTATGATGTACCTTGATTGGAGACTGAGTTCTGCTTGGGAGAAGGGTTACAACCCCGGTCCTTGTTTGGTTTAAGGGTTGTAACTCAGCTTCCGAACGGTTTCCAAGTCTTCATATATCTTTGTCTTGTAGTTCATTATACTGTCTCTTATAGAATTTGTCAATTCACATGGAACTGCTGTTAGTGCTTGTACTTGCTCATTTTCCTGACAGGATACCGTTGATAATATTTTAGGAGTTGTTATACCATTAGTGGACTTCATGATGTTGCTAGCTGAGGTGGATCTCACTATTCTTCTATGTGAGTTGCCTGGTAGTTATCCTTAGTTCGTCTTGTTTTTCCTTCTTTATTTTCTGTCTTATGTTTCCTTCTAGTAGTTCTAGTTGCTCTTGTGCTTTAGTTATCTTCTTGTCTTATCATCCCTAGCTGTTTGTGATTGTGACTAGGGTATATTTATAGTTATAGGCCTTCTAGACGTAGTGTATATTTATTGGGTACTAGACAGCGTTCTACCGCCGATACTGCGGCGTAGGCTGGGCGTCGTCTACGTATTCGTATCCGTATATCCGGGTGCGGGTTGTGACAATTCTTCATGTTATATCGACGAAGACAGTTGACAGAAACGTAATTTTTATTTTTTTTGTTTTGTTGAAAGAAATTTGACATAATAAATATTCAAGAATTTTCGTTCTTCTTTCAAAACGATGCTAACTCTTATGGAAAAGAAGAAGAAGATCTTCTCTCTATAATTGACCTAATTGTCGGAAAAGAAGAAGAAAATTGAAGAAGAAGAAGAAGATGAGCGATGATCGGAGTTCGACTAAAAAAAAGTACGGTAAACTACGAACGATATTTGCGATCTCGGATGAAGATGAGAGCAATGGAATTCAGATCTCTCATGAAGAAGAAGAAGAAGAAGACGACGAGAATCGCAATCCTAATATGAGTTTGTGCGGAGAGATAGTTATGGTATTAATTTTGTAAATACAGAACATCTAAAGGGAATCTTGGAATAGTTAACGTGGAAATATATAATTCTGGACATTTCATAAAATCCATCCTGCGGGTAGATTTTTCATAAAAAGCAACCCCGAAATTGGATTTCTCAGCAATTTTCAGTTTTTTTTAATTACATTGAAAGTATGTTCCGACACTCTAAGAAAAAAAAAAAAAAAAAAAGAGGATTAGACCCAAAACTAGGACTAACGAGTAATTTGGAAAGAAAAAAAAAAAGTGAATACTTCAAGTTGAACAAGTAATTCCTTACTTAGATGGATGGAATCAATTTTCTCCCTAGTTTTTCTTCCAATGAGAATCACCTTCCTTTTTTCCTCATTTTTTTTTGACACCCAAGAAAAATAATCACTTTCCATTTTCGTTCCCATGGTTCCGTCGAAATGTTTAGCTCCGCTCCTGCTGATAACTAATGATAAATGCAGATCACATTCTAAGTAGATTCTTTCAATTAAAGTCATGAATCAAAAGTGTCATCGTTATATTAATGGGCATGTGATGGGGATCTATCAAGCCTCGGCGCAGAAATGGATCCATGTCTATAGTCAGGTAATCGCTGGTGTCAGTTCTTCCTCCTCTTCCATAATTGTCGCCACTAACCTCGCGCTAACTAAAAAAGGTCTGTTAGCTTAGAATCTTAGGTGTCGGTGGGGGGATAAACTTCATAATCATCCCTTTTGACATGGTTATGATGATGGCTCTTTGCTCCGTGCATGTGAAGAAGCTCCTTTTTCCTTCCATTCTTGCTAACAACTTCCACTCATCTTCTTCTTGCTTTTGCGAGAGATCCATGCCAACGCCATGTTTCTTAAAGTTGATCAAAGAGGCCATGTGAGGTGTGTTGATTGCTATTTCCTCTAATACCAATCAAGATCTAAGTTAAGGTTCTTATGGGACTTTATAGGGGGCATAAAAGCTCTGGCTACTCAAAGTGGAAATTGTTAGGTTTATATGTTCAATTTTGAAGTAATCGGTACTCATAACGTATAGTTCAAAAATAAGGGGGTGAAGGAAAGTTTGATGAGCATTACATGAATGCCAATTTCCTAATTAAAGAATAGTTATTGTTATTGTTTTTTTTGGGGTTAATTAGACTATAGATCCCAAAAAACATTCGGAAATTATCATTTGAAGATATCCAACTTAGAATTTGGATACTAATATGGCGCTTGACCCGTGTTGATCATCCAAAATTTGTTAATAAATATTCTATGGTTAATTAGATTTAGAGACCTAAAAATAGTCGTGCTATTCTTGAGTTCAGATTCAATTTATTTATAGAAAATTGTATATAAATGGATGAAATGTCCTCAAATTAGGTAGAATAGAAGAAATTTGGAATATTTGCAGATAGAGAGATGGGGCATCATTGACAATGGTGCCAAAAAATAATTGGATGGAACGCCACCTCTACCAAAAAATGGAGTGGGACGCCATTGCTAATGGCGCCCAAAAAAAAAATGTAATGAAGTGCCATTTCCAATGGCGCCCCAAATTAATTTAGGGTTTGGCGTCATTGCCAATGGTGGCCCCAAATTAATTTGGGGTGGGGCGTCATTGCAAATGGCACTCCATTCAATTTTTTTGGGAGGAGTTGCGATTCCCAAATTAATTTAAGGACTTGCAGTTCCCTACTAGAGTGGTAGATATTGTAGTATGACTGGAATAGTAGAGAATTTTGCCAAATTTGTAAGTCGTTATTTATCATTTGAGTGGGGAACGACAACTCCTTCATTAGGCAACCGCAACTCCTCAAAAAAATTGAATGTGGTGCCATGGGCAATGACGCCAAATCTCAGATTAATTTGGTACGCAATTGGCAATGGTGTCCCATTCCAAAAAAAAATTCGCCATTAGCAATGACGCACCATTTCATTTTCTGGTGGGGCGCTATTGGCAGTGACGTCTCATCCAATTTTTTTGCACCATTGTCAATGGCGTCCCATCCCTCCAATCTGTAAATACTCCAAATTTTTCTTGTTCTACGTAATTTGAGGGAATTCTATCACTTCATATGGAATTTTTTGTTTATTTATTAATATAGTTTGGATGGTCAACATGGAACAATCATCATCTAAGGACCCAAATTTCAAGTTGGACAACATCTTCATGACCGAAACGCTAAATTTTAATTATTTACATATCTAATTTTCCTAGGACAATTGTCATTAAAGATATCACCATTCAAATAAAATAAGAAGTCAAGTTATCAAAACATCAAGCCTAGTGTAATCTTTTTTATATTTGCTTTATATTAAAGATTGTAACTCAATAGATAAAGACAAAAGAAAACAAACCCAAAATACCTATCTCAAATATCTATCCAAATACCATTCATCAATTAATAGCAGTGTTGTAAAAACCGGACCGGACCGGTGGTTAGACCGGGTCCAACCGGTTTATGCCAAAACATCGGTCCGGTCCAATAAAATCAGGTCTTTAAAGAACCGTCGATTTTTTCTAAACCATGATTCAACCGGTGAACCGACCGAACCGGTTCACAATTGAACAAACCAATTTTGATTTTTTTTTAAAATCAAAAAAAAAAAAATATCATTTAAGATTTGGACCATTTTACCTTATAGTTGTAAAATTAAACCAAACCAACATAATAAGAACCAACCATATATATATATATATATATATATATATATATATATATATATATATATAGAGAGAGAGAGAGAGAGAGAGAGAGAATAAGGGAGGTAGGGTGCCACCTCACGGGGGGTGTCTACTTGTCACCCCCCATGCTATCATCATGCACATGGGTGCATGATGATAGCATGTGGGGGTGACAAGTAGACACCCTCCATAGGGTAGCACCCTACCTCCCTTATTATATATATATATATATATATATATATATATATATATTACTGTTGAATCAAATCAAACCAAGTCTATTTGAGCTCCGGTTGAACCCCAATATGATCTATACCAAAAAATTCGGTTCGATCATCGGTATTTTTTAAACATTGATTAATAGTACATATAATCTGGGGAAAAAAAAAACCCTTGCTATGTTTGACTCCAAAGGCAGCAAAGTCATATAAGTAGATCGAAAATCAGGTCAGATGCTGTGTTACTTTTGCGCAAGAAAAGTGCATGTCCCTATGAAAAATATATAAGCAAACCCAAATTTTTTTTTTTTTTTGGCCTTTAATCAACGTCGGCCCCAAAAGGCCAAAACTATGTCCTTCATGTGGTCTCAAATCAATGAAGCAAAAAGAAGCAAGAAGAAGAAAGCAAGAGAGGTGGCAATCATACATGATGTCCTTCACAATAATTAGGCAAATTATATGGACACAACCAAAAGTGATCTGGGCTATCCCATTGTGGCAGTCCTTGTTAGATCCTGGCAGTCCTTGTTAGAAACTGGACAGCCAGAAAAATTGAAAAAATAGGCTAGCCCCGATCACTTTTGACTGTGCCCATATAATTAGTCCATTAATTATCATATGTACCCACCATAAACAAACAATAGAATTCAAATTTAAATTTGCTCTAATATCATATTGAAGTCTCTTCCGCTCCACACACGAAAAATTGTGGATTTAGTGAAGTATCCATCCAAGTGATTGACTTTGAAGATATAAGAAGGCAAGTTAAAGGCCGCTCTCTCTTTACTAAGGACAACCATCATACTAAGGACAACTATGACTTATTATTATTTTTACTAAGAGCAACCTAAATTGAACAAGTTTACTAATTAGGGCCACCCAAAAACTCTCCCCCTTTCCTCCCGTTCGTTCCCCCCAAAATCCTCCTCACCTCTCTCTCTCTCTCTCTCTCTCTCTCTCCACTCGTCCCCCTGCCCTCCCCCCCCCCCTCCCGTTCGTACCCCTCCAGCCGACAGCCCCCCCTCCACCGTTCGTACCCCTCCCCTCCCTCTCACCTTCCTCTTTCCGCTTCTGTCAATCGAGGACTGTAGGCAAGCACTGCAGTCATGTCTTCACTTTGGACTGCATGCAAGCCATACTGTTACTGTAAGTTTTATTTTTTTTGGAGAAAAGCTTCTGTTAATCGAGAACTGCAGACAAGCACTGCAGTCCTGTCTTCACTTTGGACTGCAGGCAAGTCCTGCAGTCACTGTAGGTTGGAAGTTTTTTAAAAAAAAATAAAGAAAAGCTTCTGTTAATCGAGTACTGCAGGCAAGCACAGCAGGCCTGTCTTCACTTTGGACTGCAGGCAAGTCCTGCAGTCACTGTTACATTCTAACTTGGTGGTCCTTAGTATTTTCAAAATGACAAATTTGTAATTTTTTATAAGTTTCAAATTGGTGGCCCTTAGTAAAAAGGGGTGGCCTTTAACATTTGCCTATAAGAACCCAGATATGTCCTAAGTACATAGTTTGAATTCCATAAACAATAATCATTACTAATAATATTTATCTATTCCAAAAAAAAAATATGTAAAGAAAAAAATGTAAATTATTTAGTCATAGTGCACGCTCATACTATGTATTAGGTACGACTAGGGCGGATCCAGCTACTACCTTTTCTTTTTTCTTTTTTTTCTTTTTTTTCATGTTTTAACTTTTTTTGTGAGAGTTAGTCTATACCTAGCACACCCCAACTCACTCTAGTCCATTCCTGCATATATTTCTGGATCCCCCCTGTGTACGACAGATAATTCAAAATCCAATTTTTTATAATATTATAATAGTTTAATAATGGTTCCAAAAGATCGACCACAACTATTATGCTATGGCAGAATAAATTGTTGCCTAAAATCTTAGTACAAATACATAACGACAACCTTATACAAACGAATATCATACAAATTAAATAAGATATATTTTAGCAAATATTTCATTCTAAATGTTGAAACTAGCATATATATCTAATGTTGGTGCTTTCTTTACATGGAGAGAGCTTGCTCTCAACATGCCTTGTAAAAGTTTAGTCCCACATCGGAAATGTACCATGAGTTATCTCAACATACATACTTGGTTGTGTTGTTGAGAGAAGCACATGGAGTGGTGACCCTAAGAAGGAAACCATGTGGGTGATTTTACTAGGAGGTAAGAATAAGGCTCCAAGGATTAAGCATTAATGCTTTTGTCATTCTCTTGAATTAATTCCATTTAGAGCTAAGTCCCAAAAGGGGCTTAGCGACTCGGGCTAGGGCTCGGGCTAGGGCTCGGACTCTGGCTCTGGCTCTGGCTCATGGACTCGCACCAGGCTGACTGTGCAGACTACAAGCCAGTTATGGAAAGACTGATTCAATGCGATTAATTCAGATCCATTTTTTGTGGGATTTAATTCAATCTTTCCATAAAATTTGAATTAATTTCGTTGCCATCTTTGTGGGATTTAATTCAATCTTTCCATAAGGTTTGAATTAATTTCGTTGCTATCTTTGTAGGATTTGAATTAATTTCGTTGCCATCTTTGTGGGATTTGATTCAATCTTTCCATAAGATTTGAATTAATTTCATTACCATCTTTGTGGGACTTAATTCAATCTTTCCATAAGATTTGAATTAATTTCATTGCTATCTTTGTGGGATTTAATTCAATCTTTCCATAACTGAAAAGGCGGTTAGGGTTTCCACCCTCTCTATATATATACTCTCTTCTGGCCTCTTTTGTGAGTGACTACGAATTTTATAAGTAAGAAAAGAGAGAGAAAGAGAGGGAGTTGCTGCCGCCATTGCAAGTCCATCCGAGGAGTCAGAACAGAGGTGACTTCGAGCGTTCCACAAGTTCTTCAACTTGCTGGTTCCTGGAAGCAATTCGTGTGCGGCGAATCTTGCTTTGAGCAACGGTGTTTTGACACCCCAGCAACTTTTTTTTATCTCATCTTTTTCTACATTATTGTAACTCGTTCTGTCCCAATTGCAACACGTTTGCAAGGAAGAACGAGAGATCTTCTCTTCTCTATTTCCCTCCTTCATATTGTAATATGGCTATTTAGTTTTTTGCATCATCGTAGATCTTGAGTTTGATCACTGCAAAGTTTTTTGTGTGACATCTCAGATCTCGATTGCATCAGTTTTTCATCTTTGGTCAAGCCCCGGGAATAACAATCTCAAAGCAAGATCCTTGTAGATGGAAAATATTAATGCTTCGCTCATCCAATCGGACTACTGCAAGTTGGAAAAGTTCGATGGAGAGCATTATCAAGTCTGGAAAAGGAAGGTTTATCTAACTCTTCAACTCAAAGACGTTGATCATGTACTGTTGGAGGAAGAATCTTCTGTTCTAGACACTGGGTCTACTGCTGCAATCAATGCGGCTACCAAACTCCAGGCCAAATGGAGAAGGAAAAATAGCATCTGCAGGCTTCTCATCCTGAATGCTATGGAGGATTCCCTGGCAGAATCCTACTCGAAGAAGGAATTTGCCAGAGACATATGGAAGTCTGTGGAAAAACTGTATGAAGAAGACATGAACAGGAGCAAGATGTTTGTGGTTGAAAAATATCACAAATTGCTCTTTGAGGACGAGAAGTCCATGTTGCCACAGGTGAAGGAATTTCTGAAGCTGCGTCAGAAACTGGAAGACGAAGAGATGCCCCTTTCCGACAAGTTTGTCGTTGGAGGGATCGTCTCAAAACTTCCTGCTGGATGGAGTACCTTCTATGCAAGGATGCTCAGAAAGAAGCTAGACATAAGCTTGGGAGATCTACTTCAAGAGATCCATGTTGAGGACGAGATGCGTTCCCAACAGAAGATGGACACTCTATCCAAACAGTTGGCTAAGGCCAATCTAGTGCAAACGAGAGATCCCAAGGGGAAGCAGGCGGCTTCTCACAAGAAGAAGGACTTCACCAATCTAAAAGTGAAGGGTCCTTCATTCAAGCAACAGAAGTCCAAGTCCCAAGTGACTTGTTTCAATTGTGGCAAGAAAGGCCACTACAAGAGTGAATGCAGATCCAAGCCTAAACAATCAGAGAAAGGTGAGCCTAGTAAGGTTTCATTGGTGTCTAACATTGTTGCTATAATCGCACAGGTCACAACTGTGGGGGTTGACTCTGACTGGTGGATAGACACTGGTGCGACTTGCCATGTCTGTTCTGGCAAGAAATGGTTCGTCAAGTACCAGCCGATATCTGAGAAGGTTGTCATGGCGAACCAGGCCGAAGCTGAAGTTCTGGGGATCAGGACTGTGGAGCTGAAACTCACTTCTGGGAACACTCTGACGCTTCAAGGTGTGAAGAATGTTCCGGTGATTGCCAAGAACCTGATCTCTGGGCGCCTGTTCTGCAACGCAGGCTTAAGGATGGACATCAATGCTGGTCAGATGGTGATGTACAAGAAGGGAACATACTTCGGGAAGGCTTATCAAACCGAAGAAATGTTTAAAATTCAGCTTGTCAACCAGTTTGATGACATTAATGCAGTTGCATTTTATGATTATTCTCTTGAGTTGTGGCATAATAGATTAGGACATGTTCATTGTAAAAAAATTAACAAAATGTCTAGTCTAGGACTTATCTCCAAATGTGGGGGTAAGGTGGAGAAGTATGAAGTATGTGCTCAGACGAAGATCACAAGGAAACCCTTTCATCGGGTCAATCGAAGCACAGATCTTCTGGAGTTAGTACACTCTGATATCTGTGACTTCAAACATTTCTCCACGAAGGCCGGGATGAAGTATTTCATAACCTTCATCGACGACTTCTCAAAATACGCGTTCGTCTACTTGCTCAAGACTAAAGACGAAGCTTTCGAGAAGTTCAGAGAGTTCAGAGCCGAAGCTGAACGGCAGAGTGGACAACAACTCAAGAGGTTGAGAAGTGATCGAGGTGGAGAGTACAGGTCTCATGACTTTGCATCGTTCTGCAAAGAACATGGAATCATATGCGAGACTACTGCTCCATATTCTCCTCAATCCAACGGAGTAGCAGAGAGGAAGAACCGAACATTAACAGAAATGATGAATTCAATGCTGCTTACTACAGGTCTTCCAAAATGCTACTGGGGAGAAGCTGCATTAACGGCCACTTTCATTCTGAATAGAGTGTCATATGCAACTTCGGATGTAACTCCTCATGAACTCTAGTTCAAAGTCAGACCAAACTTGAATGTCATTCGAGTGTGGGGGTGTCTGGCGTATGTGAAGCTTCCAGATCTGAAGATTCAGAAGCTGGGGACAAGGACTATGAAGGCGATCTTCTTGGGGTATGTTGAGAAGAGTGATGCTCGGAGATTTCTTGATATTGAGTCAAATCATATCATCGAATCTCGCGATGCTGAATACTTTGAAGACAAGTTTGCAAAAGACAAAAACATTGTTCTTTCGGACATTCCGAAAAATGATGTAGGTGCAAATGAGACTGAAATCTCATATGGGCCAGTAGTCCAAGAAGAAGTTGTTGTTGATAAAACAACTATTGTACCAGAACTCGCAGAGCCGTCAGCAAAGCGAGCGAGGAGACCTAAAGATTTCGGAGATGACTTTGTCACCTATCATGTGGAAGCAGATCCGCTTACCTATGATGAGGCGATGAAGACCAGAGATGCTATCTTTTGGAAGGAGGCAGTGAATGACGAGTTTGACTCTATCACCTCCAATAACACATGGGTGTTGGTAGAACTACCTGAAGGAGAAAAGCCCATCGGATGTAAATGGATCTTCAAGAAGAAGATGAAGACAGATGGAACTATTGACAAGTTCAAGGTTAGGCTGGTAGCCAAGGGATTTTCTCAGAAACAGGGGATAAACTACTTTGACACGTACGCTCCAGTAGCTCGGATGACCACCATCAGGATGTTAATCGCTCAAGCAGCCATACATAAGTTGGTGATACATCAGATGGATGTAAAGACAGCATTCCTGAATGGGGAGCTGACCGAAGAGATTTACATGCAACAGCCAGATGGATTTGTCGTCAAAGGTCTTGAAGACAAAGTCTACAAGTTGGTGAAATCATTGTATGGTTTGAAGCAAGCTCCCAAGATGTGGCATGAGAAGTTTGACAAAGTTATTAGGTCAAATGGCTACAGAGTCAGCGAGACAAACAAATGTGTTTACACAAAGTTCGCTGATGGAATAGGAGTCATCGTTTGTCTGTACGTGGACGACATGCTAATCCTAGGGACGGATATAGGCTGTGTCACGGAGACAAAGAAGTTCCTCTCAACCAAGTTCAGTATGAAGGACTTGGGGGATGCAGATGTCATCTTGGGCATAAAGATCATCCGGACAGACACTGGAGTAGCGATGTCACAATCTCACTATATTGAGAAGATGCTCACACGCTGTAAAGCCCTAAATTTCTACTGATTTTTTTATTTTATTTTATTTTAGTACTGATTTAAAATTTGGTATTATACGTCGCGTGGTCGTATTTTACGTCGCGCACGAAATTTTATTTTTCGAAATTGCTCGACGAGTGCAAATATGTGCGAGCGTACATATTTTTAGGAAAACCATTTTTTCTTATTTTTTTTAGTTTCGATATATATATAATAAGTATTTTAGTTATCGTCCCAAAATTTCCAAATTTGTTATTTTTGTTATAAAACCTTTATTTACATAGTTACAATAATAAATAATTTTTATAAAATGGTATATTGGAAAAGTAGATTTACGTAAATATCAATTGGACATTAGTAAATATTTATTGAGTTTAATTGTAAATAATAATATATTTTCGAAATTATTTTATTAGTATTTTTGGAAAATATATTTCGGAATTATTATGGCGATTTAAATCCTGATTTAAATTCTTGGATTTATTTAAATGGTTAAATATTTGAATTTGATTTATCTCATTGATTTTATACTAGAAATTTAATTAGATTTAAATTTAGATTGTATTTGGATTGGATCTGATTTATTTTAAATTTATTTAAAAGGGGATTTAAACTACTCCTAATTCTATCCTAATGGGAATTTCCACATCCTATATATATAGGCAGGTACTCCTCCATAATTTCCATCCACAACCCCATTGTGTACCGTGTCCGCGCCTCCCATCCACTAAAAATTTTCCCACTACAAATACAATATTTTATCTCGTCCGACAATCCCGGACGTCCATCCATATTGTGTCGGACACACCCCGACACGATACCCTATCCTAACTGCCCGCAGCGCCTCCCCGTTGCCGGAGAAACCCTCAGCCCTCAACCCCGCCATTCGGCGTCGCCGCCATCGCCAGTCCCTGGAACCTCATCACCACCCTCGTCTCCCCGAATCCCGCCGTCGCCGTCATCATCATCCCCACGGCCACATCGGCCGAAGCTGGTAACCCCGTCACCCCCACCACCATCGTTCATAGAAGAAGAAGGTAAGGAGAACCCCAGCCTCCGCCGGGGTTCCCCGACCGCCGTCGCGTGCTGGCAAGCCGCCGCCACCGCCACGAGCTTCCTTTTTTTTTTTCCTCGTCCACTCCGTCCAGCCCAGTCGGACGCCACCAGAGCGCTGACCCGGCGTCTTTCCCCGCGCTTCCGGCCAGCTGAACGCCTCTCCGATCCGTCGCCTCCAGCGAACCCCCGGCAGTCGAAGCCTGGGTTAGCGGAGAGCACCGCCGCGCGGGCACATCTCTTCCCGAGCGCCAAGACCACCGGTGAGCCTCCACCGCCCGGATCCTCCGCCTCACGCTCCATGCCGTTCTCCGCCACCGCGTCCGGAGCCGCGCCGCCCTCCCGTGGCCGTCGGCCGATCCGGAGCTACCGCCCCTCTCTCCTTCCTCCAGCGCCTCCTTCCTGCGTGCCAATCCACCGCCCGAAGCCACCGGCCTCTTCGATCCGGGTGGCTGTGTCCGCACCGGTCCCGACTCGTGAGCCTTCCGCCGCGCTCGGCGCAGCGCCGCCCCTATGCGCCGAAGACCGCCACTCTAAGCTCTCCAACTCTTCCCGTTCTCTCTCTCACAGGCCGATTTGGGGAGAGTTACAGTAGATATTTTAATGGGTATTATATATTATTCTTATTATTATTATTATTATTATTATTATTAGAAATATCAGTATTATTCTTATATATTATATATACTCTTATTAATATTATTATAGATTACTGTTATTATTATAAATTATTATTAGTATTGTTATTAGTATTATTAATATATTATTATAAAACCCTTGTTAAAATTATGACTTTATATTAATCTGTTTCTATTAAAAAAATAGACAATATTTTTCTAAAAATTTATTAAATATTTTTGACTAAGGAAAGGTTAGCTTTTCTACAAATTTTATATATTTTACAACTCACAAATTGACCAGTAGACGATTTCCAAATATTACAAATAATTATTACTTTTAACTACTAGTTTTCTCTCTATAAATTATTGTTACAAAAACTATGGTATTTGCTTACAAACGAGTTTTCATTCTCTAAGTATTGGTCTAAAAACCTATTTTTACTAATAAGGTTAGTTTATGGTATTATAAATATTTTCCTAAAAATATGGTACATAACTTTCTACACAAATCCCCTCAATTATCTTGATTGCGACTGATCATCTTTCCTATTTTCTCGCGACTTTGGACCTCTGCACCATGACTATGGCTATTGGACCATGCTGGACTTGTCGGAATCATCGCACCACCAGGCGACACCCCAGGCAAGATACCTTGCCATTATACTGTTTATATTCAGTCTGCATTTTTATTACATATCACTGTTCATTTATTTCTAGTTCTTGATTTCTGCCTGCTCAGTGATATTTACTGTACCTTGTTATTTATCCTTTGATTGCATATAGACCTAGAGTTAAGGGACCACCTCTAGTTTAGTGCATTACATAAACTTTGACACTGATGTGCCACGAGATGTGTGAGATATGAGTAGCATATAGTCTACGGACTTGCGTATTGGCTGATCACTAATGCGTGCAGGACGTGCGTTAGGTCTAACTGTCAATAGTTGTATGTTAGAAGACTTGACGGTTAGTAGTGTTACATGGTCGTGGATGCGACATGATAGGTGCATTGGGTGGGGAGGACATTACCTGACGTATGGGCTTCTATGCACTTCTCTTATTACCTGTGCGCTCCGCCGGAGACGCAGGCTCCAGGTGCCCTCTGACGTTTTCCAGAGCGTTATGGACGTAGCCCCTTGCACATGGTGCCCTCTGACGCTTCCCGAGCGTTATGGACGTAGGCCCCTGGTGCCCTATATGGGGACTATGCCGATCCCATTTACAGCCAGGGCTCATGCGTCGAAGGATTGTTTCTCAAACTGCATGTTCACTTTAGTTCGGTTAGTTTACCTTATTTGTGTCTTGTCACTTTCTTTGATTGTGGCATGTTTTATATTCAGTATTTATATGGCATGTTGATGTATCTTGTTACGTCCCTCTGAGGACCTGGTTATCTCGTCAGGTGTGTGTTTCGTGATTTCTTGCAGGTGCTCTAGCTAAGGCCATTTCTTCCTTCGTGGTGATTGCTCTTGGACTCGCCATTGCTCTCGCTTGCTAAATTCTTTCCTTGTATATTTTTTCATTATTTAATTTGGTTGGTAGTGGACTTTGTCTCCGCCCAACTATTGTGTACATGACAAATTCAAAGTTACTTTTATATCATATTTATCTTTGTGGATGAGATTTAATACCTTGGTTACTGTATTTACAGCTTATGTATATATACGAGGGTCCATATACTTCGTATGTATACAACTGGCATGATTACGTTCTAGTCCTACGTATTTTGGGACTGGGGCGTTACATGTTTTTGTGGTGGCCCATGCAGGTCGAGTTTGCCGTTTCGGTTACATGACTGTACCGAATAGGCCTGCAGTATAGGATTAGAATTTAGAATCTCATCCACCTACTTGACATCCTTCCTTGACTTCAAATTTCGAACTCTTGTTCGACCTCCTTGATTTGCATCTTGCTTGACTCCTTCCACCGTAAATTCTTAGTTTCGTGTTTAGTAAGATGACTACACTAGTATATGCCCATAGGTTAAACACATGGCTAGATGGATTGCATTGACAATTAATATGCATTGGAATTTTATTTGAGTTATAAAGGAATTTATTTTTCTAGAAAGTATGATTTTAAGGATTAGTTAATTTCAAGTTGGGTAGTAGCATATTACCGCCTCCAAAGGATAGTTGGAATTTATTTTGCTATCACATGGTGGTATATACAAGAGAATAGCCAGATCGAGAAAACAATTTATGATTTATGATTTTTGGAAATTGTGAAATAGTTTATGATTTATTGGGATATAAAATCGATTTGGAAAACATCTTTAAATTGTGACACATGATTTACGGATTTGTTTGAGTTTGGATTGAATATGTTAAAGTTTATCTCGAATTTATTAAGGTGTTTTAAATTATAAGTTATGATTTTGTAATGAATAGAGAATATGAAGACTTTATGATTTACGGTTTATTAGAGAACTTGAGGTTTAAATTGAGTCTACGATTTACGAATTATAAGTATTTAATTTTGAGTTTGAAGAGATGATGGTAAAAATATTTGTTTAAAATATTTTGGAAGATACGAAAATCAACTTGAAGGAAAGATTCAAATTTCAAATTTTGTTCTATGATCTATGATTTATAGAGTTATTTAGATTTCGAGTTTAAAGCCTTGATTATGGATATTTAAATTTTGGTAAAAAAAAGAGAGAATTACTTTTGTAGAGTAGTTGTGACTTATTGGAAGCTAGATATACACATTTGAAGGATATAGAATTAAATTCGAGAGTTATTCTACTTTGTAATATGAATTTCGGCTGATAAACTTATTAAATGATTGAGTTTAAGGTTGGAAAAAAAATGATGAATTTATTTATTCGATTTGAAGGATTACGAGGATTGTTCGAGATGGACTAGAGATTTAAAATTATGATTAAAGTTGACAGTCTAAGATAATTAAAATTTTTGCGAAGTATCTTGGAAATTTTATTGAGAAACTTTCGAGGAACTTGAAATTTTAGATTAGATCATATATTGGTAGAAGGCCAAGAAGCAAGTAAGGTCACCCTAGTGAGATAGAAGTATTCCACATTAGATTGCCATGCCACCTATGACTATGATATTGCATATACACAAGTGTAGTTAGTCATCGACCAAACCGATGAACATATCTTTGACTTACTCGACCTTCCCTCAAATCTAGATCATTATTTGTGACCATATACTTGTTTGAAACTTAGAAATGATTAGAGTCGTTCCCTTGACCATACCTTTATCAATGAGACTATTCTCTCTCTAGAAATCGTGCCTCTAACATATCTTATCTTGATCTACGAGATTTTCTGAATTATCCTTAATTAATGCCTTAACCTTTTATTTATGTGCATTAACTAGTACCTTATAAAAACCCACTTTCTATTTTGATCATTTGGCATTCCCTATCATGACTTTGATATTTGAAGCACAACACTAGACTTTTCCTTCCAACCAATTTCACATACAAGACCTAGACGAGCTCACCTTCATGTAGGTATATCATGTTCCACTAAAACACGTCCCCTTGTACTTTGTTTTTATGGTACGACTTTCGGGCCATAAAGACTTAACTATAACCTATACCATGGTACCGATATACTTTTGACTATACATATGGACTCAATCTCGACTCAAATCTTCGGCCGATTGCGATCTACTAAATCCGTCAAATGCTTAACCTTGTGTTTTTATCTTGACTGCTTAACCCTTGTCATTTTATTTTTGTATTATCTTGATTTACTTAGACCCATACCACCTTTTACTCTTCATGCAATATTAGCAACATTTACTTTCTCCCTTCCAATTAAGCTGCTTTACTATTATTCCACTATGATTCCTCGATAGCTTATGCAACCTTGTTCCTTGTTTGATTCCCTTATGCGAAATAAAATTTGATCATGACAATCTTGGACTAGTAGAGGTTAGATTGGAGAACCCCACAACATGGATAAATGATGCAGTGGTTAAGCTAACTACGAGATTATGAGGTATAGATGGGACGTGAATAAAAATGTGCAATAATTCTGAATAGATGAGGTAAGGAATGATATATTGTGTTTTGACGAAACACTCAAAGATAGATAGACTTCTCGAATTTCAAACTTTGTTTTAAGATAACTAAATATCAAATGAAGAATCGTCTATAGTGTTGGTGGTTTAAGAACCAAATTTACCTATAAAACTTAGGGATGCAAATTTTTGGATAAAGGCGATGTTGACGTTATGAGGATATTAGCTTTCAAGGATGACCAATTGTTGAAGAAAGAAACATTTACATATTTGATTAAGTTCTAAGATGATCATGAATACGAATTTAAGATAAGTTTCAATTCTACCATCAAAGAGATGAGATTGTTGAATTCAAATTTTCGAGAGAGTGACTAATAAGTATTTTAGAAAAATTTGCAATTATGATGATAGAAGATTGAGTTATGAAGGTATACGGATAGTTTTCGAGATTTATCATTGAAGACGGATTTTTGATACCCATGGATGCATTGACCAACAAATACAAATCGTAGTAAGGAGATTTTAACTTCTACATGGGCCAATTGGTTGAAAGTGTTGGAATTTTAATTTTAGAGGAAAATTTTAAAGATAGATATAAGTGAGCTAGTATAAATGGAAATTATGGAATTCAAAATTTGAGACTATTTGAAAATTACATGACGAGATAGAGGAAGCTGGAATAAAATTATACTCATATTGGTTTTTGGTAACGAGACGTGATACGAAAGAAATTAATGGAAAGATCGATTTACATGAATATTGAAATCAAAGGATTAAGAAGATTATTACCTACCTATGAGGTTGTCTATCTTAGGTTAATGTTAAGGTTGATTGAGCTTAGTCATTGATCGATTTTCATGTGCATAATCGTAATCTAAAACCATCAAAATTTTATTCTAGTCGATCGAATGACACGTTGCCATTGAAATGTCACTCGCCTCCTCGACGAATATTATGTTTGCATTCTCATGATCTAGTATATCTATTCAAATAAACACTTTCCATCCCCTTCGCCCTACCTACCCTAATTTTTCCTAAATTTCGAGGACGAAATTCTTTTAAGTTGGGTAGGATGTAAAACCCCTAAATTTCTACTGATTTTTTTATTTTATTTTATTTTAGTACTGATTTAAAATTTGGTATTATACGTCGCGTGGTCGTATTTTACGTCGCGCACGAAATTTTATTTTTCGAAATTGCTCGACGAGTGCAAATATGTGCGAGCGTACATATTTTTAGGAAAAACATTTTTTCTTATTTTTTTAGTTTCGATATATATATACAATAAGTATTTTAGTTATCGTCCCAAAATTTCAAAATTTGTTATTTTAGTTATAAAACCTTTATTTACATAGTTATAATAATAAATAATTTTTATAAAATGGTATATTGGAAAAGTAGATTTACGTAAATATCATTTGGACATTAGTAAATATTTATTGAGTTTAATTGTAAATAATAATGTATTTTTGAAATTATTTTATTAGTATTTTTGGAAAATATATTTCGGAATTATTATGGCGATTTAAATCTTGATTTAAATTCTTGGATTTATTTAAATGGTTAAATATTTGAATTTGATTTATCTCATTGATTTTATACTAGAAATTTAATTAGATTTAAATTTAGATTGTATTTGGATTGGATCTGATTTATTTTAAATTTATTTAAAAGGGGATTTAAACTACTCCTAATTCTATCCTAATGGGAATTCTCACATCCTATATATATAGGCAGGTACTCCTCCATAATTTCCATCCACAACCCCATTGTGTACCGTGTCCGTGCCTCCCATCCACTAAAAATTTTTCCACTACAAATACAATATTTTATCTCGTCCGACAATCCCAGACGTCCATCCATATTGTGTCGGACACACCTCCGACACGATACCCTATCCTAACTACCCGCAGCGCCTCCCCGTTGCCGGAGAAACCCTCAGCCCTCAACCCCGCCATTCGGCGTCGCCGCCATCGCCAGTCCCTGGAACCTCATCACCACCCTCGTCTCCCCGAATCCCGTCGTCGCCGTCATCATCATCCCCACGGCCACATCGGCCGAAGCCGGTAACCCCGTCACCCCCACCACCATCGTTCATAGAAGAAGAAGGTAAGGAGAACCCTAACCTGACCTCCAGCCTCCGTCGAGGTTCCCCGACCGCCGTCGCGTGCTGGCAAGCCGCCGCCACCGCCACGAGCTTCCTTTTTTTTTTCCTCGTCCACTCCGTCCAGCCCAGTCGGACGCCACCAGAGCGCTGACCCGGCGTCTTTCCCCGCGCTTCCGGCCAGCTGAACGCCTCTCCGATCCGTCGCCTCCAGCGAACCCCCGACAGTCGAAGCCTGGGTTAGCGGAGAGCGCCGCCGCGCGGGCACATCTCTTCCCGAGTGCCAAGACCACCGGTGAGCCTCCACCGCCCGGATCCTCCGCCTCACGCTCCATGCCGTTCTCCGCCACCGCGTCCGGAGCCGCGCCGCCCTCCCGTGGCCGTCGGCCGATCCGGAGCTACCGCCCCTCTCTCCTTCCTCCAGCGCCTCCTTCCCGCGCGCCAATCCACTGCCCGAAGCCACCGGCCTCCTCGATCTGGGTGGCTGTGTCCGCACCGGTCCCGACTCGTGAGCCTTCCGCCGCGCTCGACGCAGCGCCGCCCCTATGCGCCGAAGACCGCCACTCTAAGCTCTCCAACTCTTCCCGTTCTCTCTCTCGCACAGGCCGATTTGGGGAGAGTTACAGTAGATATTTTAATGGGTATTATATATTATTCTTATTCTTATTATTATTATTATTAGAAATATCAGTATTATTCTTATATATTATATATACTCTTATTAATATTATTATAGATTACTGTTATTATTATAAATTATTATTAGTATTGTTATTAGTATTATTAATATATTATTATAAAACCCTTGTTAAAATTATGACTTTATATTAATCTGTTTCTATTAAAAAAATAGACAATATTTTTCTAAATTTTTTTTAAAATATTTTTGACTAAGGAAAGGTTAGCTTTTCTACAAAATTTGTATATTTTACAACTCACAAATTGACCAGTAGACGATTTTCAAATATTACAAATAATTATTACTTTTAACTACTAGTTTTCTCTCTATAAATTATTGTTACAAAAACTATGGTATTTGCTTACAAACGAGTTTTCATTCTCTAAGTATTGGTATAAAAACCTATTTTTACTAATAAGGTTAGTTTATGGTATTATAAATATTTTCCTAAAAATATGGTACTTAACTTTCTACACAAATCCCCTCAATTATCTTGATTGCGACTGATCATCTTTCCTATTTCCTCGCGACTTTGGACCTCTGCACCATGACTATGGCTATTGGACCATGCTGGACTTGTCGGAATCATCGCACCACCAGGCGATACCCCAGGCAAGATACCTTGCCATTATACTGTTTATATTCAGTCTGCATTTTTATTACATATCACTGTTCATTTATTTCTAGTTCTTAATTTCTGCCTGCTCAGTGATATTTACTGTACCTTGTTATTTATCCTTTGATTACATATAGACCTAGAGTTAAGGGACCACCTCTAGTTTAGTGCATTACATAAACTTTGACACTGATGTGCCACGAGATGTGTGAGATATGAGTAGCATATAGTCTACGGACTTGCGTGTTGGCTGATCACTAATGCGTGCAGGACGTGCGTTAGGTCTAACTGTCAATAGTTGTATGTTAGAAGACTTGACGGTTAGTAGTGTTACATGGTCATGGATCCGACATGATAGGTGCATTGGGTGGGGAGGACATTACCTGACGTATGGGCTTCTATGCACTTCCCTTATTACCTGTGTGCTCCGTCGGAGACGCAGGCTCCAGGTGCCCTTTGACGTTTTCCAGAGCGTTATGGACGTAGCCCCTTGCACATGGTGCCCTCTGACGCTTCCCGAGCGTTATGGACGTAGGCCCCTGGTGCCCTATATGGGGACTATGCCGATCCCATTTACAGCCAGGGCTCATGCGTCGAAGGATTGTTTCTCAAACTGCATGTTCACTTTAGTTCGGTTAGTTTACCTTATTTGTGTCTTGTCACTTTCTTTGATTGTGGCATGTTTTATATTCAGTATTTATATGGCATGTTGATGTATCTTGTTACGTCCCTCTGAGGACCTGGTTATCTCGCCAGGTGTGTGTTTCGTGATTTCTTGTAGGTGCTCTAGCTAAGGCCATTTCTTCCTTCGTGGTGATTGCTCTTGGACTCGCCATTGCTCTCGCTTGCTAAATTCTTTCCTTGTATATTTTTTCATATTTAATTTGGTTGGTAGTGGACTTTGTCTCCGCCCAACTATTGTGTACATGACAAATTCAAAGTTACTTTTATATCATATTTATCTTTGTGGATGAGGTTTAGTACCTTGGTTACTGCATTTACAGCTTATGTATATATACGAGGGTCCATATACTTCGTATGTATACAGCTGGCATGATTACGTTCTAGTCCTACGTATTTTGGGACTGGGGCGTTACACACGCTATGGGTATAAGGATCTTCCAGGGATCGATACGCCATACAGGTGTGATCAGAAGCTTAAGCCAAACTCGAGGGAAAGCGTCAGACAGCTGGAGTATTCTAGCATTATCGGAAGTTTAATGTACGAAACCACTGCCACAAGGCCTGACATAGCTTTCGTCGTGGAAATGCTGAGTCGGTTCACAAGCAACCCAGGGGTTGAGCACTGGAAAGTTGTGAAGCGGGTGATGAGATATCTCAAGAAGACTCAGACATATGTACTGCACTACAACGGGTATCCGACAGTAGTGGAAAGGCTTCAGTGATGCTAGCTGGTGTTCAGAGGTGGAAAGCGAGAGATCCACAGGTGGATATGTCCTTTCCTTGGGTGGAGCTGCTATATTGTGGAAGTCGAAGAAGCAGACTATACTCTCTCGTTCCTCCATGGAATCTGAATTCTATGCACTTGAAACTGCAGCAGATGAAGCAGAATGGCTTCGGGAGCTCATGTATGATCTTTCAGTGGTTGGGGCTCAGATACTGGTGATACCGATATACTGTGACAACCAGGCGACTGCGGCGGTGGCATCAAATGACCTCTTCAACGGAAAGAAGAGGACTGTGCTGTTGAAGCACAGGGCAGTACACGATCTTATCAAAAGAGGTATAATTACAGTGATTGATGTTCGGAGTCAGGAGAACCTGGCAGATCCGTTCACAAAGGGCCTCAAGCGCCAGTTGGTCGATGACACAGCTTGTAAAATGGGCTTGAAGGCATTCTGATAGTGTGTCTTTGTAATCCTACCATAAAGTTTTATGCTATTAGTTCAAAGAAAAATCTACTAGGCATCTAACTTTTGGTTCAAAGGAGGTTCACTGACTGGGAAACTATCATGTAACAGTGGGTACTTGTTCTCTGGAACATGGAAGGGATACGGACCCATAACCACTGTTGTCTACTATGTATTTTCTGCAGAAAAAACAGATCCTGTGGAAGGTTGGCTTAAACGCCTTAATGAGTTCTCCGGCAGAGTGAATGCCTGGTGTGCTTTACAGGAAGCACGGTAGAGCAGCACTACAAGTAGTGAAACTCCATGCTACAGTGGGGTGACTCCACCACGAGGTTCCCAGGTCTGGGGTAATGCCTCGGCTTAGCAAGCCAAGTCATAGCGACGTAGCACCGCAAATAGGCAGGTAGCCTAATGCTGTATGACGTAATTAAAGAGTTGTAGACAGCACTATAAAGGGGAGGATGGCCCCATGTTACAGTGGCACGACACCACGATGAGGTACCCAGGTAGGGGTAAAGCCTCGGCCTTGCAAGCCATATCGTTGCGGCGTAACACCGCAAGTAAGCCTTAGGCTTCATGCTGAGTAGATTGGCACTACAAAGAGGCTGAGACCTCATGCTTCAGTAGTATGACACTACGATGAGGTTCCCAGGTAGGGGTAATGCCTCGGCTTCAGCCCATGTCATAGCGGCGTAGCACCGCAAGGAAGCGCAAGGCTTCATGCCATGTCTCTTTAATAAAGAACTCACCTATAGTGTATGGAAAGAGATATCAGGCCGTCTCTTGAGAGTAAACTTGTAGATGCCCAAAATTATACACTGAAACCAGGCAAGCACAAGGCCATTTGTAGTGCCCCGTCCCGCAAAGTCAATCGGAGGAATCGAAACGCCGACGGCGTTCGGCCTTAGCCTTGCAACGGCTTGCTCGGAGACATCGCTCAGGTGGGGTAGTTTCGGTGAACTCTCCTCATCTTTGCCTTCACATAATAAATCGTGTTTTCAACTTGCACAAGTTAGGCTTGATAAATAAAAGCTACGCATCCACATAGCTAAGAGAATAATCCCGACGGTTTGAATCGAGTTAGAACATAGAAAATGTCCCACGGTCATAGAGTTGGTGCACGGCGTGCTTTGAAAATGACACTCGGTCCTTCGTCCCGTGGCTTGGGAGAAGGAAAGTTGGTCTTCGGTGCAAAAGCTGAGAGTTAGCCTAAGTCATAGGCGTCGCCCGCACAAATGCTTGCTAAAGCATGCACGGTCCTGTCCCGCAAGGCTTGGCATAGCCTTTGCTCGTCCCTTGGGTTAAGTTGTAGGCTTGAGTGAGTTAGGCAAAGTTATACCGGTCGACCTAAGTCATTCCAAGTGCCGTCCCACTCATTCTGCGGTTGTCAAGTTAAATTGTCCCACGATCCCAAGTCCCGTCAAATGAGGTATAACTCGGGTGATAGCATTGCATAGAATATGTGTTGGTCTAAGGCAGGAGCCACGGTTGGTTCAGTGGGAAGTTAGCCACGGTCTGTCGATACTTAAGGAACACGTTATGTTCAAGTTAAGTTGGAAGGCTCTGCAGGAGTCGTTCCATGAAGTTCGAGGCGGTCTCTCGGTTGGGAGTCTCGCATTCCTATTCTGATGCACGCTATGCAAAGGGTGGTTTAGAGCACGAGATGCTAAGTATGCTTCCAATCGTACCGTAACATTAGGCCATGCATTTACGTGAGTCTAGATGTCTCCTAGGTGCGTGGTCATGGACAACTTGTCGACAAGGGCGATGTTTCTTCGAGCGGCAACCCGGGGCCACGGGACCGACTCGGCCTAGGAGGAAACACGGTATAGCCGAGCTGGGTATGAAGCAACCGGTAGGTCGGGGACTTGCATCGGGGATCGCAACCTGCGGTGCAAGGCTCCCGAATGCCAGGCTATGTCCACGATGGCTTGACGTGCCAGTGACCTTTCATATAGATAATTGGCGTGCTAAGCGGCGAATCCGCATGCACGGAGTCGGTCGTAACCACGATGGTGTAAGTGCAGTACGACGTGAGTTATGAAGTGTGTGCTCGGTTGCACCCAAAGTATTATGAGGCCTAGGGTTTGGCTAAGTAAAGACCCGTGCTTCGGCACGAGTTGTGGCGTCGAGTGTAAAGTCGAGAAGGGCCGTAGGGCAAGTTGGTTGAAAGTTATGTCGAATTGCTGGGCACGACCTCAAATCACTAGGCACGGTCGCGTTGTCACAAGACAAGTCTGAGTCGACATGTTGACATTGTAAGAAAACGACAAGGTTTCGAGACTTGAGGATAAGGATGTTATCAGTACGATAGCACGGTCACACGGAAATGAAGTCTATCGTGTAGTTGCGTCCCTAATTTTGGCCGTAAGGCAAACACGACTTGATAGGTTACGTTGTTGGCACAAGAAGGGGGTCTAGAGGCAAAGAATGAGTTAACGTTAACATTACAAGCACGGGATGGTTCCGATACACAAGTTGCGCTAAGGCGCCGGTCCTAAAACTGATCCTAAGGCAAGACTAGAAAGACAATCGTAAAGGGGGCTTGTATTGCACAAAGTAAATGAACGTGTAGGTTTTGTATGGTTGGGCGAGGAGCTCACTCCACCAGTACAGTGGTACTGACACCCACACAGTGTTTCCTGTGCAGGCACAGGTAGAAGCTCGTGGCACGGAGCTCGCTTGGATGCGTCGAGGCACGGAGTTTCCTTGGCGAGTCGAAGCGTGCGGCCGCGTGATCTGAAGACTTATACAGGACATAATGTATGGACATCGCCTTCCGAAGCTTCCGCTGGATCGACAAATATGTATCGAGAGATGAGAGAGAGCTGAGCGATCTGTAATGTGAGACGAGTGTATTTGAGTGATTGTAATCTTGGCCTTGCGCCCCCAATGTAACCGTTGTTTCAATATCAATAAAAGAGCTTCTTTGAATAACTTGTGTTTGTTCTAAATTTTCGCTGCGTGTTCAATGTCTCTGCTTGGGACTTCTGTGCGACGACCCCGTCGCAGCCACTGTAATCGGCCGTTATGGAACCCGCCTTGCACGAGCGCAATCTAGGCTCGTGCGGCATCACGCCTTAGCGAGGACGATCGCTCCTACGGGAGCGGAGCGTGACATAATGGTATCAGAGCACGGCTTTACGTCCTTGGACTACCGATTGAATTCTTTAACTCCGTTGTTCCGCAAACTCTGAATTGTGCTTCCGCAACGTGATATCGTTGGTACGCTCTCTCTCAAGCGTCCCTCGGTATGTCCATACAATAAGTCTAATATTTTTGAAAGCTCGTACAAGCGTTCCGTCGAACGCATCGGTAGGCAATCGTCGGATACGTTGGTAGGCCTTTGGACCGAACGGTGCCGACCTTGAGTTGATAGAAAATGCGTGCTAATGTTAGCAAGTCGCGTGCGTGCCTAACGAGTCCTACGTCGACATTAGCAAATGAGCATGAAAACTCGGAGTATAGTCCATACGGGATGGTTATGCGGCACAACTTAGTCCGCGTATCGCGCACCTCGACCTTTTGGTGCAAACGAGTCACAACCAATATTAAGTACCGCTTGGTCAGGAACGGAGATACATTTGGAGTATATATCGATATGAACGTTATCAGACTAACGCTTAGGCGTACACGGAGGATTGATTCGGATTTGAGGATTGTGCGAACGACTTAGTGCGTCGATACGAACGTGATTGAGGACTAAATCGGATAGCTCGAACCCGAGTGGTGTATGGACGTTATAGAAATTGTTCGAGCAGAACCAGAGGAGTTATGGATAGTACGAGTATGTCCACAAGCGATGATATCGCAAAGCCTTAGAACGAGTAGCGCTTAGATGGTCATGATTCGAGAGTCGCAAACGTGATACCGTTCGAACGATTTGTAAACGATAGTGCGAATTACGAAATGGTTGAATGGAAATTCTAAACGATAGAATAAATGGATGACTTGATTGAAGAAATTGATACGGATAGTATACGAAAAGTTAGCACGACGGAAAGATAGCATGTACGAAAGGTTTGACTTTGAAGTTACGCAAACGACTCTGAGGATTGAAATCGATGTGCTCGATGGTTTGAGTTAGCAAGGAATGATGCAAATTGAAGAAATACGTAGTCGATGACTTAAGATCGACGGATAAACGATACGTGAATTTGGGTTGAAGAAATTGATGATGTAAACGATTCGAGGAGATAATCCAGTCGGACGATAGCATCATTCGCACGACTCAGAATTCGTTGCAAACGAAGATCGTCAGATTACGTATATCGTCGATGGTATTGAGGCGTATCAAAGTTGATATGCGATAACTCGGGGGTACTCTGACTCGGTGAATGACGATCGTGCAAGTGCTATTATTCGGTTGGACGCTATACTTAGTACTTTGGATGAAAGTGATCGTGTTTTGATGGTTACGCGGATAACCACAACGTCGATGATCTTGTCTTGTGCGAGCGCAACTCTAGCCTCGCACATGCGGTGCGTCGGATTTGGGGCGATCATTTCGCGTGAGCGCTGACATGGTGATTCATGTCGCGGGAATGATCAAACTCGGAAAATTTGGATGCGGCAACTTCGATTGTCTCGACTTGTTGGTTTGATGCGAATGATTGACGAATGGATGAAACTTGAGGATTGAGTAGGTCCAATCCGTGCATCGAGAATGAACGAGTCTAGACACGAAACAAAAGTTACGCCCCGATGAGAATGATTATTCAGCGGGAGCGTTGCATGGTGATTCATGAACCACCGCGGATTATCAGACTCGCGTGAGATTGGGGCGCAACGTATTGTCGAGCGAAACGACCTCGTGATCGAATACATGAATTGGTTAGAATTGGTGAATTGAAGGGATTGGAATATACGCAACGCGTGCCGTAATGCGAATTAGGTGATCGTGCTCGATGTTTAGAAATCTGAGTGACGCGAGCTTGGGTAGAAGATTCCGTATGATCGACTCTGGTTTGACCCTAGGATTGGGGTCAGTGTTGGCATTATTGTTGGGGAAGTATGATTCCAATCCTGACATTGACTTAGCCTCGAAAAGAAATAGCCTAGCGGTTAGGCGAGACGCCCTGTTTCAAGTGTTAGCAATCGGAAGGATTGATCTTGAGGATTGGAATGGATAGATGGCGTGGATCACGAATGTAGGAAACCCTGCTCACGAGACTCGGCTGACATGCATATATTTCAGGGACGCTTGGGTATGTGCACGATGCGACTCGAGTGAGAATGACAAGTTTTCTATCATGCGGCTTGGCTGAATGCAGGTATTTTGGGGACGCTTGGAATGCATGCACGATCTAGCCAAGTGATACGAGGAGTTCAAGAAAGACTTAAAAAAAAGGGAAGAGTGTCGAGATCTTGAAACCGTGTTAAAGGAAAGATTGATAATAGTGCGAGCGTGGCTCGGAATCGAAGGAACGCGTAGGCAAAATGTGTACGATTAAGTCTTGGCCATAGAAATGGTAGGATGACTTGCCTTCAGGAAAGTCTCGAGGACGAGACTTGTTCTGAGTGGTGTATGATGTAGTGCCCCGTCCCGCAAAGTCAATCGGAAGAATCGAAACGCCGACGGCGTTCGGCCTTAGCCTTGCAACGGCTTGCTCGGAGACATCGCTCAGGTGGGGTAGTTTCGGTGAACTCTCCTCATCTTTGCCTTCACATAATAAATCGTGTTTTCAACTTGCACAAGTTAGGCTTGATAAATAAAAGCTACGCATCCACATAGCTAAGGGAATAATCCCGACGGTTTGAATCGAGTTAGAACATTGAAAATGTCCTACGGTCGGCTTAGAGTTGGTGCACGGCGTGCTTTGAAAATGACACTCGGTCCTTCGTCCCGTGGCTTGGGAGAAGGAAAGTTGGTCTTCGGTGAAAAAGCTGAGAGTTAGCCTAAGTCATAGGCGTCGCCCGCACAAATGCTTGCTAAAGCATGCACGGTCCTGTCCCGCAAGGCTTGGCATAGCCTTTGCTCGTCCCTTGGGTTAAGTTGTAGGCTTGAGTGAGTTAGGCAAAGTTATGCCGGTCGACCTAAGTCATTCCAAGTGCTGTCCCACTCATTCTGCGGTTGTCAAGTTAAATTGTCCCACGATCCCAAGTCCCGTCAAATGAGGTATAACTCGGGCGATAGCATTGCGTAGAATATGTGTTGGTCTAATGCACGAGCCACGGTTGGTTCAGTGGGAAGTTAGCCACTGTCTGTCGATACTTAAGGAACACGTTATGTTCAAGTTAAGTTGGAAGGCTCTGCAGGAGTCGTTCCATGAAGTTCGAGGCGGTCCCTCGGTTGGGAGTCTCGCGTTCCAATTCTGATGCACGTTATGCAAAGGGTGGTTTATAGCACGAGATGCTAAGTATGCTTCCAATCGTACCGTAACATTAGGCCATGCATTTACGTGAGTCTAGATGTCTCCTAGGTGCGTGGTCATGGACAACTTGTCGACAAGGGCGATGTTTCTTCGAGCGGCAACCCGGGACCACGGGACCGACTCGGCCTAGGAGGAAACACGGTATAGCCGAGCTGGGTATGAAGCAACCTGTAGATCGGGGACTTGCATCGGGGATCGCAACCTGCGGTACAAGGCTCCCGAATGCCAGGCTATATCCACGATGGCTTGACGTGCCAGTGACCTTTCATATAGATAATTGGCGTGCTAAGCGGCGAATCCGCATGCACGGAGTCGGTCGTAACCACGATGGTGTAAGTGCAGTACGACGTGAGTTATGAAGTGTGTGCTCGGTTGCACCCAAAGTATTATGAGGCCTAGGGTTTAGCTAAGTAAAGACCCGTGCTTCGGCACGAGTTGTGGCGTCGAGTGTAAAGTCGAGAAGGGCCGTAGGGCAAGTTGGTTGAAAGTTATGTCGAATTATTGGACACGACCTCAAATCACTAGGCACGGTCGCATTGTCACAAGACAAGTCTGAGTCGACATGTTGACATTGTAAGAAAACGATAAGGTTTCGAGACTTGAGGATAAGGATGTTATCAGTACGATAGCACGGTCACACGGAAATAAAGTCTATCGTGTAGTTGCGTCCCTAATTTTGGCCGTAAGGCAAACACGACTTGATAGGTTACGTTGTTGGCACAAGAAGGGGGTCTAGAGGCAAAAAATGAGTTAACGTTGACATTACAAGCACGGGATGGTTCCGATACACAAGTTGCGCTAAGGCGCCGGTCCTAAAACTGATCCTAAGACAAGACTAGAAAGACAATCGTAAAGGGGGCTTGTATTGCACAAAGTAAATGAACGTGTAGGTTTTGTATGGGTGGGCGAGGAGCTCACTCCACCAGTACAGTGGTACTGACACCCACACAGTGTTTCATGTGCAGGCACAGGTAGAAGCTCGTGGCGCGGAGCTCGCTTGGATGCGTCGAGGCACGGAGTTTCCTTGGCGAGTCGAAGCGTGCGGCCGCGTGATCTGAAGACTTATACAGGACATAATGTATGGACATCGCCTTCCGAAGCTTCCGCTGGATCGACAAATATGTATCGAGAGATGAGAGAGAGAGCTGAGCGATCTGTAATGTGAGACGAGTGTATTTGAGTGATTGTAATCTTGGCCTTGCGCCCCCAATGTAACCGTTGTTTCAATATCAATAAAAGAGCTTCTTTGAATAACTTGTGTTTGTTCTAAATTTCCGCTGCGTGTTCAATGTCTCTGCTTGGAACTTCTGTACGACGACCCCGTCGCAGCCGCTGCAATCGGCCGTTATGGAACCCGCCTTGCACGAGCGCAATCTAGGCTCGTGCGGCATCACGCCTTAGCGAGGACGATCGCTCCTACGGGAGCGGGGCGTGACACCATTAATGTGCAGCCAGAAGCACACGTAACTACACTTTATGAGTGGAAAGAATTACAATTGTGGTGCAGAATTCAAGGCGTAGTCCATTCTTGTATCACATTGTTATTTAACCCATGCGGGAAGATTCAAGTCGTTAGCGACATCTATCCTAATGCAAAATGGACAGTTACTGTGGGGAACGCTCAACCCTGGACACATATATATGTTGTAATATGTGGGGGATTGTTGGTGCTTTCTTTACATGGAGAGAGCTTGCTCTCAACATGCCTTGTAAAAGTTTAGTCCCACATCGAAAATGCACCATGAGTTATCTCAACATATATACTTGGTTGTGTTGTTGAAAGATGCACATGGAGTGGTGACCCTAAGAAGAAAACCATGTGGGTGATTTTACTAGGAGGTAAGAATAAGGCTCCAAGGATTAAGCATTAATGCTTTTGTCATTCTCTTGGATTAATTCCATTTGGAGCTAAGCCCCAAAGGGGCTTAGCGACTCGGACTCGGACTCGAGCTCGGGCTCGGACTCGGACTCATGGGCTCATGGACTCGCACCAGGCTGACTGTGCAGACTACAAGTCAGTTATGGAAAGACTGATTCAATGCGATTAATTTAGATCCACTTTTTATGGAATTTAATTCAATCTTTCCATAAAATTTGAATTAATTTCGTTTGCCATCTTTGTGGGATTTAATTCAATTTTTCCATAAGGTTTGAATTAATTTCGTTGCTATCTTTGTGGGATTTGAATTAATTTCGTTGCCATCTTTGTGAGATTTGATTCAATCTTTCCATAAGATTTGAATTAATTTCGTTACCATCTTTGTGGGACTTAATTCAATCTTTGCATAAGATTTGAATTAATTTCATTGCTATCTTTGTGGAATTTAATTCAATCTTTTCATAACTGAAAAGACGGTTAGGGTTTCCACCCTCTCTCTATATATACTCTCTTCTGGCCTCCTTTGTGAGTGACTACGAATTTTATAAGTCAGAAAAGAGAGAGAAAGAGAGGGAGTTGATGCCGCCATTGCAAGTCCATCCGAGGAGTCAGAACAGAGGTGACTTCGAGCGTTCCACAAGTTCTTCAACTTGCTGGTTCCTGGAAGCAATTCGTGTGGGGCGAATCTTGCTTTGAGCAACGGTGTTTTGACACCTCAACAACTTTTCTTCATCTCATCTTTTTCTACATTATTGTAACTCGTTCTGTCCCAATTGCAACACGTTTGCAAGGAAGAACGAGAGATCTTCTCTTCTCTATTTTCCTCCTTCATATTGTAATATGGCTATTTGGTTTTTTGCATCATCGTAGATCTTGAGTTTGATCACTGCAAATTTTTTTGTGTGACATCTCAGATCTCGATTGCATCAGTTTTCCATCTTTGGTCAAGCCCCGGGAATAACATCTAATATGTTTTTAACTAGATATATCTTCATTTTGTTAACAATTTTTTTGTTGTTTTACACATGAGTGGAGATATTTGCTAGTTAAAAAAATATTAAAGATATATGCTAGTTTCAATATTTAGAAGAAAAATATTTGCTAAAATATCTCATTAAATAAATATAAATAATAATATACATATTTCATACTCAACAAGTTTTTTTTAAAAAAATTATCGACGGTTGTGAATGAGTTTCCTTGTCCAAATGACAAGTGATATAGCTCGGGAGAGATGGTATTCATCCAAAATAACAAAAAATTACATGACAAAAATAATATTGTATAATATTATAATAATATAACTAAGATGAACTAACTGAGAGAGGAACTTCAAAGAAGGTCCGTCCGTCCACACGCAAGAATACAGTTGTACTTCACTATCTCCGTTTGACAACTAAATTGGAAAATGACCGGAACTACCAAACGTAGCACGTCAATGTTACTTAGATGAAGACAGCAGTTCGAGTTTAGTTGGATGGATCATAAATTCTCCTATAATAATTACAGAAAGGATAAATAGCCCGCAATTTCTGTCCGCTAGTATAATCGCAGGTCTACGTGGTCGAACTCTATTCGTTTTTCTATTCGCATGAAAATCACCGTCAGTAGATCTGCTAATAGAAGACTGCCATATGAATTGCGGACCAAAAGTACGATCTATGCGCCAGCGTCCTAATAATTAGGATTTGCGAGAAATCACACACCAAACCTAAACATGTGTGGACATACTTTCTATTCTGATGGATGGGCACAGGAGAAGTAGAAGCCAAAAATCTCTAGATATTTTCGGTTGAATTTCTTAATACTTTGCGTGACATAATCCTCTTCTTTGGGTGCATGCTCATCGGTGGCGAATAGGGGGTTTTTTTTTTTTTTTTTGAATCGCGAATAGGGGTTGTTTTTTAAGAAATCTTTTTCAAAATATTGGGGTGGTAATTGGCCAAACACATCTGGTTTTGTTCGACTCAATAAACAATATGGAAGAAACAAAAAAAAAATTCAGATTATTAAAACTGAGTCGTCTGAAAATACATGAGGTATAGTACTGGACTGAATTTATATATTCTAAAAATTTTTTAGGTAAGATCTGAGTCAATTTTATTTATATATACCTTAAAATTCTAATTTTTGTCCGATGGAGAATTAAATTATCAACTATATTGTTACCGCTTTTGAGGGCTCTTTCGAAAACGAGGGATACAATCAAACACAATATAAAACACAAATAATGAATAGGAGTATTGATTGAACCTCATTTCCTTTTATTAAGTTGTGGTATAAGTAGAACTGGTTGAAAGTAAGCTCACAACAAACGATAAATAGGAACAGGATGATGATATCTATACTTGAATTTCAATTTGTGATACATAGATGTTTAATTTATTTCAAATTTCGTGAAGAATGAATTGAAAAAAATATAATTACTAAAATACAAACAGTAATAATGATAAGGCAATCATTTCGTGGTGGCTATGAAGTTGAACATATATTTGTGTGCCATGTTACATTGATCCAATAATAAATAATTATAAATATATATATATATATATATATATATATATATATATATATATATATATATATATATATATATATATATATATATATATATATATTCACTTTATTAGGTATTATATTCAAATTAAATTTTGTTTTAAAAATATTTTGCTCTAATTATTATATTTTTTATTGATTTTTTATTAATTTTTTGTTAGGGGTGCGTTCGGTTCATTCGGTTTCAAGCGAATCGAAATAGTCAAAACCGAATAAATCGGAATTCTAGGAATCCAAAATCGAAACCGATCTGAAATTAGCCAAAACAAAACCGAATCGAACCGAATATTCACTTTATTCGTTTGTTTGGTTGGACTATTTCCATTGTATAATGAGTAGGGTTCAAGTTGAAATCGTTGTTAAATGATATTTGAATTATATTTTTCATACATATATTTATTGTATTTGTGTCCATAGTTAGACTAGTTGTTAAATTATCAAAATTTAGTTTCAAAATATATAAGTAAAATTGTTGGTTTCAAAATATACACATTTTAATTATAACATATGCTAGAATTGATAATATTTATATAATTATATATGTCTTATTAGATTTTTGAATTTCGACCAAATCAAAACCCAAAACCAAAAACAAAACTGAATAAGAAAATTTGTATTTTCAAAACCTAAATCGAACGAAATTTTATTCAAACCGAACCGAATTTTTTCAAATCGAACCGAATCTCTCATTCGATTCGGCTCAATTCGATTTGTGGTCCAAAACCGAATAATGCTCACACCTTTGTTGTCACTATCCACATAAAAAAGCCAATCTGAAAATAATATTAGCTTTGGCTCGTACAAAAAATTTCAAAAAAAAAAGGTAATTTCTTTCACATTTTACTCCAAAACAGTCCATTAGGACTGCCAACAAAGTTGGCAGTCCTAGCATTAAAAAGGACTACCAATTTCGTTCACAGTCTATCTTAATATTCAAATTCTTTAGGACTGTCAACTTTGTAAAGTTGGCAGTCCTAGGACTGGACTGTCTTGGAGTAAAAATGTGAAATGGCTTTAGAAATTATCAAAAAAAAATCACAAACAAATTGTGAAAGCAACTTATATTTTATTTATTTTTCCAGCACGTGCGGGCTCAGTTAAATCGTGTGTCTTTCCGCACATGATTTTTAACCGGTCGTCATATAATTTCAGACTCTTCGTGCGAATCTTGTCCGCACTAGCTTTGTCATCATCATCCCACGCGCACACTCAGCACACTCCGCGCGCTCCAGAGCTCCACGAGACGGCCATGACATCTTTTAACGTCCGCAACTCAACGTCTCGCTTCGCCCACGACGTCGAAGGTGCCCCCGACATCTTCACGATGCTTACGACAACCGATGCCGTCCAACCACCAGTTCTATGTTCACGACACCCTTACGACGTCTTCTCGATGTCCTTACGGCACCGCACGATGGGCCGCGTGGTCGGCCGTCGTTTATACCCATGGTAGAATGGTGCCGGTACTCGACCGTCCGTGCGGCTCCCTAGCCGTTGAGTTTTCATGCACGAGTGTCCCATTCTGTTATACGCCAGCTCAGATCGTATTCATTTTTTATCAGTATTACGATGTTATCAGGGACGGATCCAGGTAACACATGGGGTAGGCTGGAGCCCACCCCCAAAAAAAATTTCTCTTTTTTTTTCCATATAATTTTTTTAAAATTTTTTTCTATAAAGTTTGCTTACATCTAGTCCATTCCAATTCAATCTACCCCACTCCAGCATACATTTCTGAATCCGCCCCCCCCGATGTTGTGGGTGTCCCATATCGCACCAGCTATAGCCTCGTCATCGTCCTATTGTGAAAGCAACTTGGTTTGTGTTACCCACCCAAATTACAAGCAGAAGAAAAACCCGGGGCCAAATCCGAAAATAACGGCAACTTCCCGCCCACTTCCGTCTGTCACGAGGGAAAGGCAAAGCAGCTCCCAGCACATGATAATGCGCACCGACGACGCGCGTACACACACACACTCTCTCTCCAAAATGAAGAACTCCATCATCGACTCCTCCGACCTCAAGGCTCTGGTCTCCATCGCCAAGTCCCCTCGTCGGAGGACCAGGGTGTTCGCCTACGGCTTCCTCTTCGCCTTCGTCGCCTGCACCGCCTTCCTCGCCTTCAACCCCTCCACCAGCACCAGCTCCTCCTCCCCCTGGTTCAACAGCCTCTTCACCTCCTCCGCCACCTCCTCCTTCTCCAAGTCCATCGCCCCCTACAAGTCCCAGGTCTCCTCCCTCCTCTCCCACCTCTTCCCCAACTCCACCGGAGCAGCAGATCCGGCCTCCGACGGATATCCGCCCGGAGGAGGTGGCGGTCCTTCTAAAGGCGCGATCTTGGGAAGTGGGCCGGGCGGAAACGGAACTGGCGAAGTCGGGAAGGTCGGGAGTGGGGATGGGTCTTCTAAAGATCAGATTTTTGGAAGTCGGCCGGGAGGAAATCGGACTGGGAGTGGAGTTCCGGGGAGTTCTGGGAAAGGGAGTGGGTCTGGTTCGAAAAAGAATGTAGCTTCGGCGAAGAACCAGACTGAAGCACTCGCTGGGGTTCAGAAAGGTGGTGGAAGCGGAGTTCCAACCAAAGAAAGTGGGGATCTAAAAAATGGCGAGAACTTGAAGCACAAGGAGCAGAGTGGAAGTGGCAGTGGGCTTCAGGGAAATAGTTCAGCCGCAACTTCCGCTAATGGCGATGGCAAGAAATCGGATAGTTCGGCGACATCGGCATCTTCCAGCAATCGAAATAGCAAGAAATCGGATAGTTCGGCGACACCGGCATCTTCCAGTAATGGCAATGGCAAGAAATCATATAGTTCAGCGACACCGGCATCTTCCAGTGATGGCAGTGGCAAGAAATCGGATAGTTCAGCGTCACCGGCTTCTTCCAGTAATGGAAGTGGCAAGAAATCGGACAGTTCAGCGACACCGGTGTCTTCCAGTAGTGGCAGTGGTGAAAATTTGGGAAGTTCAGGGTCGCCAGTGTCGTCTTCGAGTAATGGCAATGGCAAGAAATCAGAGAGCTCTGCAACACCGGCGGCTTCCAGTAATGGCAAGGAGAAGTGGATTGAGGATATGGTGGGTTGTGATATATTTCAAGGGCATTGGGTGAAGGATGACTCTTACCCACTCTACAAGGAGGGTTCTTGCCCTCATATAGATGAGCCCTTTGATTGTTACATGAACGGTAGGCCCGATCGAACTTTCCAGAAGCTCCGGTGGAAGCCGGACGGCTGCAACATCCCTAGGTGAGATTCTTGCAAATACTTCTTTGGTTTGATTTTATACATTGTCTGCACAAATTGGAGTAGCCATGGTTTGGATTAGTACATTTTCTTAATCAGTGTAGGCTTGAATGTGAGGATAATTCTAACTGGTCCTTCTAGATGAGAAGCTTTCTATAGTTCTTTCTATGTGTTGAGCTATCTGTGGCTAATTTCGTGTTGTCCACTTAAAATCCGAATTTTCGATTGATATGATGAAACTGTCATAATTCTTCTTGTGTCTGATGTATGTGCGTGTTGTTTGATCTGGTCTGTAGATTGAACGCAACAGATATGTTGGAGAGACTGAGGAGGAAGCGCCTGGTTTTTGTTGGCGATTCGCTCAATAGGAACATGTGGGAGTCTCTCGTTTGCGTCTTGAAGAACTCTGTCAAGGACAAAAAGAAGGTTTTCGAGGCTTCCGGAAAGCACGAATTTAGAACAGAGGGATCCTACTCTTTCCTGTTTAAGGTAGGTTCCTCTTTTGTAAGTTTTTCTTGTTCTTATTGGTCATTGTATTAATTTTAGTGTCGTGCATTGTGTTAGGACTATGGTGCTACTGTGGAGTTCTTCCGCTCGCCATTCCTTGTTCAAGAGTGGGAGATGCACAATGGCAATGCTACGAAGGAGACCCTTCGTCTTGATTTAATTGAGAGGTCGTCTTCTAAGTACAAGGATGCGCATGTCATCATCTTCAACACGGGGCATTGGTGGACACATGAGAAGACTTCGAAAGGGTAAGTGAGTCTTATACCAGCCGGTTATGAACTATGCAATTATTGTAGTTTTCTTCATTGAGATTGCGACTGAGTTTGGAAATTGCGATGCAGGAAAGACTATTATCAAGAAGGAAATAGAGTCTATAATGAGTTAAATGTTGTCGATGCATTCCATAAGGCTCTGAACACATGGGCAAAATGGGTGGATACAAATGTGAACCCAAAGAAGAGTTTAGTCTTCTTCAGGGGTTACTCTGCTTCTCATTTCAGGTAGTTAACACATTTCCCTGTCATTTATAGTAGTAGGTAATGCATGCATGAAATGTGTCTGCTTCTGCCAATAACCAGCCTTGAAACCTAGCATTTTTAATGGAGGAAAATGAAGAAAAAAGAACTCTCATCTGTTTTTTTTTTCCACACTAAATACAAGAAGTTGTGAAATAACGATACTACTAACTTGGAAGTCTTTTGTCCGAAACAGACACAATAGAAAAGCCAAGATGAAAACTTATTCAGAACATTGAAGAATATTTTACCGTTTATTTTTGTTTGATTCTTGAAACTCCCTGCAAATCAAAGTAGTTTTCTATATAATTTTTTAGACTTTTGGTCTCGAGTAAGTTGTGAAATTTAAAATTGGTTCTCCATAATCGACCTAATTGGTATTTGGATCTTGTTGTTGTAAGAATCCATGTATCTACCTCAATGGTAGATGTCCATACCTACTATAATTTCATTTCTTTTGTGTAATAGAGTGACTCTTTCCTCATCATTGTGCAACCTCAATGGTAGATGTCCATACCTACTATAAATTTCATTTCTTTTGTATACTAGAGTGACTCTTTACCCATATGCGAATTTAACAACTTATTCGAGACCAAAGTCTAACTATCCCTTTCCTATATAAAGTTACTCTTATTTGTTGTCGATTTACATACCTCCATAGAATCGATCAAGTGATCAACATAGAACGATAATGAAAACTAAAGAGAACTATTTGTTTGTTGTCAGTGGAGGGCAATGGAATTCTGGTGGAGCATGCGACAGGGAGACTGAGCCCATCAAGAACGAGAAGTATCTCTCATCTTATCCACCAAAAATGAGTGTTCTGGAGTCGGTGATCAAGGGGATGAAGACCCCGGTCTCCTATCTGAACATTACTAGAATGACCGATTATAGGAAGGATGCCCACCCTTCTGTGTACAGAAAGCAGAACCTGACCGAGGAAGAAAGGAAAGACCCCGAGAGATTCCAGGACTGCAGCCACTGGTGTCTTCCTGGAGTGCCCGATTCATGGAACGAGTTGCTATATGCGCAGCTGATCATCAAACAGTATCAAATGGGTCAGTGAGCCTCGGTGCGTCTGCTTGGCTGCCTGCTGGCGCGACTACTGGTTCGTGGAACGAGCTACGATATGAGCACGAACCAGAACATTATCGAACGGCTCAGCAAGTTGGAAATAAACACACAGATACGAAAGCTACAGAAGTTTGTATACAAGTTTTCACCACCTTGATATGATCAGCCAAGGTTGAGATCAAAGTGATAATGTCTTCATAGATATGTACTAAATGGAGGAAAAGTAAGCTATTCTTGTATTGTAATCTAATTTCCCCACTACTACTTCATGCCTTTTTTTGGCTTGTAGAATTCCAAGTTCTCGATATTTGTTCTCAAATAAGAAATCATATATAGTACTCTATTTTATCACAAGAGGTGGATTACATTCATTTTGGGCTCTTCTTTTTAACTTACATTCCCTTGATTACGATTTTGGAATTGTGAGAATTTGATTGTGTGACTGGGACTACATGAATTGATGTCATATACCAAATCTTTTTTGTTGTTCTTTCCACTCCAACACACTGTTATTTGCGCTAATCAAACAGGAAAGATGCTCAAATGCTTGTTCAGTACCGGTAGAACGTCATTGTGGTGATGTGAAACGCTGATTTGTTTCTTGTGCAAAACAAATATCGTCTAGGAGAGCAAAGATATCGAAATGGTCAATGATTTTGCTGGCACTTATCCGTACACAATTGGAAGAATAAGTCCAGCGTTTGTAGTTCATGTGAAAGCAGCACGGACATCACATCAGGTGGGGCTGGCAAGGTTCAAATCTCCGACGTGTTAGTGTATGTGAGTTGTAATAAAAAAAAAAACTGAAAGAATAATGAAAAGTATGGCTATTGAGGTCGATGCCTTAGGATCAATGGGACCGCGGACCTTCAATAAAATTTGTAAGGCCTTCTGTGCTTCGCTATTGAGCACAAGCCAACAAAGATCTGTCCCTCTCCCGGCGCATCGGTCTTTCCACTGTCGGCAGAGTTGCTACCAGGATCAATCCATGGAAGGTGCAAATAGAATCAAAAGTTTGATTAGTTATAGTGTGATTCTACTCTTGAACTACTCCTTTATGCTATAAGTAATGTACTTAGCCCTCACCATTTACATACTGCTTTCCAAGTTTGATCTTTAACTAGGCCATGAGATTGTTTTAGGTAAATTCTAAAGGCACTCTACATTTTACTTCAGGACAGTCCAGTCTTAGAACTGCCAACTTGTTAGCAGTCCTAACATAAAGTTAGACTGTCAACAAAATTAGCGGTCCTCCTTAATGTTAGGACCAAATAGACTGTTCTAGAGTAAAATGTAGAGTGCCTTTAGAATTTACTGTGTTTTATGGTGCAACCTTGAACCAGAACCAAAGAAGAAGCCTGTGTATAGTCTCTTGATCCAAGTAGCGTAAGCATATTGTTCATGCATCAAAGAGACGGATCCTGATAATAAATCTCACCACACCTTTCATGTTCCCATGTGTTAGTTGGCTTATCTTAATCTTTCCACTGCATTCTTTAATTAGTTAGCCATTGTTCTTTATTCAGAGAAAAACCGACAACCTGACACTTGGAATCGATTCCCTAATGCCTGCCTGTGGTCAAGATCCCAATATTTTTCCTCTCGAGCCTTGATGCTTATAATTTTTTTTAGATTGCTCGACATGTGCTTAACTTGAAGCAATTCTAGTTCTAGCTAGAATGCCAAACAAAGCACCTGTTGCTCTGTTGTTCCTTTTCTTTTGAATGCAACTGTATTAAATTACTCTATAGTCCAATCTACTAGTTAAAGAGTTGGAAAAATTAGGAGACCAATCAACTCATGTCGGGGCTCTAATCAAGGAGGGGTTATGGTGCTATTTAAACTAAGTTATATATATATATATATATATATATATATATATATATATATATATATATATATATATATATATATATATATATTTTTTTTGAAAGGAGGTAATTGTGGCGAAAGCTCGATCTCCTGACCACTCGGGCCACATGCATCTCTCTTAACCACTAGGCTAGAAGTCATTTGCTATATATATATATATATATATATATATATATATATATATATATATATATATAAACTCATGTCGGGGCTCTAATAAAGAAGGGGTTATGGATTCTGATTTAAACTAAGTTTTAATATTAACATTAATATTACGGATGAGAGTGAGGAGATTTTTGTTGTATGAATTTGTAAAAAACCAACTTGTAATGACTTTTATTGTATTGATGTTAATTCATATTAACTATTACCTTTTATTATCCATTTTATTGGTTGTTTAATCCTAATAAATTATATTAATTCTATAGGTTAAGGGTTGTCTATATAATGCATACTTTGTCTTGTTGAAGAGACATCTTTGAAAGTAACAACCACATGATTCTCCTCATTCTCTTCCTCCAAAAATTACTACCATATGATTTATACTTTTCTATTTCAATCTCTCCTACTCTGGGCAAGAGCTAAGTTCGGGTCGTTCTTCCGAAACCGTGTGCGGTGACGAAAAGCCGGTAGCAAGGGGATTTTACCACTAGGAGGATTCGAGATGATGTCTGCACATAGACCTCGAAAATCTCTTAGGGCAGTGCTTCGTGCATGACTTCCCCGTAGACCGGTATTTCGAACCTTTTTTTTATTATTTTGTTATTCCATTTTTCATGATGATAAAATTTTTTTTCTAACAATCTAAGAGATTTTTCGTTTTTTTTAATGATCTATTTGACGAGAAAAAAAAGATACATGGCTTTACATATTGTTTTAATAGAAAATTGATACTCTCTGTCAAAAGAATCAATTTACATGTCTGTCATGTTAAGAATTAAAATATTCTTTACTACATGTAATTTATTTACTATCTTTTATATTTGATGACATCATTATTCAGTTTGATATTTGATAACATCATTATTCGGGAACATTAGAATTATGTGTTTGAATAATAGTGCAAACAACTGTTTGGATTCTCTATTTTCTATTGTATACATCACTGACTTTCAGGTAATTTACGAATTTTTTCTTCTATTAGCTTGAATATGATATTATAGCAAATTTATATTTGTATTCAATTCACTTGGCTATGTCACCTTGACAGGTTAATGCCATTGCAATTCCATGAGTCTAGGTATTGTTTATGCAAACCAAGATGTTCTTAATGAATTGGAAAGCAATTCCACGATTATGAGATGTCAACCAGTTCAATCATATAACCTACCAATTGTTGTAGGGAATAACACACATTTTTTCTGTCTCCGTGCACTTGAAATGTTTTGCTAAGCAAATACATGACTGAAAGCAAATGAGGAATTCTAATTTCTAGTAACTCCATCCAACAAAACACAAGAATAATGTGTAGACTATTTTTCGAGTACTTGCATTCATGGAAAACTTACTTATATTGCTACAGCCGGTCAAGACAGCTGAAGGTCATTGAAATGCTTCCGATATTATTTTTTATTTGTTCTCTTCTTTATAATAATTTTTTTTTCGGGTCTGGAATATGTTAAATTATAATTATGCATGTTTGCTGAATATAGTACTTGAAAGCTTAATACTTTTTTAAAATGAAAGAATCCAAAACCTTGTAGCTATTGGTATAGAGTTAATTTGTTTTTGTTGCTTGCCAGCAACCTAGAATCAATGGACAAGTTATACATGAACTATCTATTTCATATTAACACTTGGATCTCCAATATATAGACACATGTATTAAGATTTGGCTAGTGAATAGTACCATGCAATTTTTTTTTAACTATATGCATGTGTAGCACACTATTACCCATACAAGTGACAGAAGATCTTGCATATCATTATACCTGGTATTATTAAGGGTATAAAGGCCAAATTAAGTCCTAGTTTTGCTAGGCTAGACTTTGCCAACAACAACACTAATGGCTTGAACCAAACTGTGCTTGGAGGCAAAGGAAGCCTTTATCATGGATGCTTCTTATTGGTGATGCAAACCAAGTTGGTATCTCTCTCATTTACATCTTCGATCTTTGACCTTAACCTAAGAGTCCCATGTCAATAACCGTAAACATTTATGGTATTTTTCACTGTTTATTTTGTCAACTTCTAAATGTTAGGATTCTCTCCAGTTTAATGTCAAAATTTTCCCCGTAGTGTAACGAGGACCATGAGTATATGTACAATTTTTTCTTCTTCTTTCATATGATACCATTACCAAATGACTTGAACTTATCGTTTGTCGTAGTACTTGTGAGCATATCCTTATATGGTGTGGATGCATTGTTTTTATATCCTTATATGAATATTGCACAAATATTTTTGAACTAAAGTTGGTGTCGAAATCTTGCAACAAGGAACTTGACCACCATATGTTACTATTGCTCATAGCCTATTAGTTTTTTTTTCCCCCAATATTATTGATAAATAAAGTTAATATATAGTTGCTCACTTGCTCTTTATAATTTTTTCTTTTATTAAAGATGGTCGGATGAGAAAAAAACACTTTATTATTTATTTATTATTACCTATTATTATTTTATCTTTATATGAATACTTATTACATCAGATAAACTCATGTTATTATATATCTTGTTTAATGTAAGAATAAAGTGATACATGTTGTTCTAACAGAACATGATTGTTCTAACCTCTGAACTTTTTTAAGACTTGATGTGCAGCTGCAGGTCCCTGTTCATCTTAGAACTCACAAAAATATGCTTTAGTAGTTTTTGTAGCAAATTTATTATCACAATTTATTTAAAAATCAAACGACATGTACATAAATTTGTATATACATAATAAAATTGTTTAATCAAGGTATATTTTTTATCTAACAATCTAAAAGAATAACTAATAATATGCTTATTGGCTTACAGTTGTAAATTATGCTCGTTATTTATTTATTTATTTATTTTTATTCATGCATATGCACAACCTGAAAACTTCAAATGATACATGTTGTCATCCATGTTGTGGATGTTATGTTTTTTTTTGTGTCCATATTTTTTCCTTTTGGATGAAACACATGCATCATTCTGATTCTTCAAACAAGACACAAATCATGGTGGCATTAAATTAAATTAATTTAAAATATGTATCAAAGCTACATCCTTATGAATATGAAAAAAAAAGTAGCTATTCTATTCTTTACAATAGAAATATTATTAGTTGGTTGTGTCCATAAGTTATTGTTACACTTTTCTATTCTTTACAATAGAAATATTATTAGTTGGTTGTGTCCATAAGTTATTGTTACACTTTCTTTTTTGGTTTTCAATGCGTTGAAAATGTTGTATAAATTACTAGTCTACATTTTATACATTTTAGCATTGGAACTTGTTTTTGCTTTCGGTTCGGCTTGTATAAAGATCATAAGTTTTAGAAAGTTTGAACAAAGGAGAATGCACGGCCATAAATTGTGTTTGATGTTAAAATAAAATTGGTTGCGTCTCATATATATCATTAGTGACAATCTTGATTAATTGAATTGCATTTCTCTCTGTCTAACTTGATTCCTTTTCTCCTTTCTAATTACATGGTAAAAGACTTGATCTAGACATGTTCTAAATAAAACGAGGGGTGCTCTGGGTCTAATATTTGAGATAGACTACATGTTCCCAAAAGGATGTTAGACTGCCACTTTAGGCTGTTGTCACTTGCGGATATAAATTATATTTTATCCCTAATTGGACTAGAACATAGTTTCCTTAAGTGAAATTGTTTTAGGATATCAACTCTAAATCATATTTTGGTTGATTCTTTTATATATATATATATATATATATATATATATATATATATATATATATATATATATATATTGTTGAATAGAAAAAAAAAATTGTCTTGACTAATATAACATTTTTTTTCCTTCCATGAAATATTTATCATCTTTCCGTTTAGTAACTTTATAATAATATTTTGCTAAATATTTGTGCAAGAATTTGAATATTATTATGTTAAACATATGTTTAAAAATATTTGATTCATTAGAAAATATTTAATTTTCTTGTTAAATGTTGTTGAATTACTTTACTGTTAAAATTCATAGACAACATATATTGGTGTGCCTGAATAAACAAGTTATGCATCGTTTGAAATTATATTTCTTATTAATTTGCAAACTAACATTTTTTTTGACCAAAATATTAAAGATTTTAATTTTTTCAGAAAGAACATATTGTCCGCAACGAAGCATTAGAGATTGTGACATGTTAAAAAAAATATGCTAAAGATGAAGTTAAGTAATTAAAAAAAAATTCTTTGCTCTATTATTCTGAACTTGAAAGATCAGTATAATTATTCATATGCTCGTGATGCCAGTATCTAGCTGGTGTGCCAAGTGCATCGCCGGAACATGATTATATACCTAGTATATGTCTTTTATGCTTTCTAATAAGAAAGTTTTGTTGCAAAAGTTTATTTAAGTGAAAACTCCATATCTACTATTGTTCCAACTATATTGCAATCATTTGATGTCCTTGTTGTCCATATCATCCTAGAAGGATGCTTTACTATTTTTTTGTTGCATCCATCAAATTTTTGGTTAAAGACAATGATCATTTGATCTAACTTCTTGATAATTTTATTACCATGTGTATGTTTAGAAAGAAACATTTTGTACTCTAGAATGACAAAATTATGAGACATACCTAATATCCACTACAAGAAAATGCAGCATTTACGGCGCGCAATTTACGGCACGCAGTAACTGCGTGCCGTAAATGACACACTTTTACGGCACGCAAATTTGTGTGCCGTAAATGAGTTATTTTTTGTCTTTGTTACGGCGTATTTGGTATGCAAGCCGTCATTGTAAACGTATTTACGGCATTGCAGGTATGTGCGCCGTGAATGATAACTTATTTACGGCATACATTTGTGCACGCCGTGAATGATTTTTCATTGACGGCATGCACTTGTGAGTGCCGTAAATGATACCTCATTTATGGCATGCATTTGTGCATGCCGTGTATAGTGCAATTGATTCTTCTGAGAAACTTTTCCCTAAGTTATTGTTTCTCTAAAATCTCCTTTCAAATTAACTTTCCCACAAAGTTTATGCAAATTAACTTTCTAACTTATTTACGACACATGGATATGTGCACACCGTGCAGAATTTAGATATGAGTTAATTTGTTATGTTATATGGATTTTAGATCTGGACCCAATCCTTTTTATCCAAACAGGATCCAGACCCTTGATTTGTGTGAATAGAGTGTGGACCTCAAAACTAGACCATATTATCAAAACAGAGAGGGTTTGGGTCGAAATAAATCCTATCCAAACGTGAACTAGAACATGCACAATGGAAAACTTTTGAGATAATTAACACTACAACAAAAAAACTTTGTTAACAACGTTTTATTTACAATATTTTTTAACAATATTGTAAAAAGTTAAATCTTTTACAACTTTTTTAGTGAGAACGTTGTAAAATATCGATGATAAACAATGTTTTATATTTAAATTTTGCGGACCACTTTTTTTACAACGATTCACGATAAATGTTGCTAATATTTAATAATTTTTTTTTATAGATAACACTACACCAAAACATACAATTTGTCACACTTTTTTTCCCAATTCGTAACAGTTATAACCGTTATAACATTGTCACGGTAATTACTGTGACAATAATAAAATAACTATTACTAAACAATACTTTTATTTGTATATTTTTTTAGCAGTAAAAAGTTCCCTAGTCATCTTTAAGTCTTCGGCTGTACCAAAAAATTTCCTTCCAAATTCCAATTTTCCTCATCCCAAATTCCAATTTCCCTCCTCCCATCCCTCCTCCCATCCCTCCTCCCAAATTCCAATTTCCCTCCTCCCAAATTCTACCAACCGCGCCTCCACCCCCTATCTCTCCTCCCCATCTCGAGAATGCAATCAACAGCTAGTCCTTGACGACCCCTTGTGACGTTCATGGTCAGTGTGGACGTCTTCTCGACGAGGGCCCGTGGGAAGAGGAATAATAGGAGGCAACATGGGGCGATGTAGTAGAGGGAGGTGATGGGGTTGAGGGAGATCCCATTGTTGGTGAGGAGGGTCATGACGAGGATGAGGTGGGTGGCCTCGAAGGCGATGGCGGTGAGATGGTGATGAAGGGCCTGGGTATCAGGAAGGAAGAGAGGGGGGTCTCAGAAGGAGCATGCTCAGGGAGGCGAGGGTCGATGAGACGTTGGAGGTCAATGTTGCTGTCATTGATGGGGACGGAGAGGAGCTCGGCTGGCTGCTCGATCGGGTTATCCGGGACTGGACTAGAATCTGTGGGTGAGTTGTTGTCTCTCAAATGTTTGATAGAATGCCTCCTTGTGTGTTGTTGTTGTTGGCGATTTGTGTTTTACTTGAGAATTACTTGCTATCGAATAATAAATAATTATGATGGTAATAGTAGCAAAAGAATAATTATTCATCAATGTTGCATTCCTCCTGTGATTTTCTCAAGAATAATATTACTAGTTGGATACGTGATGATGCAAGCTATGATACTCTGTAGGGGGGCTATATATTGGAGGATGCAGAATATGGAAAGGCTATACCGGATGATATGTATAACAAAACTCCATATTGAACGGTGTGTTTGTGTGTGCGCATGCGTCTATCACATGCATGTCCAATATATGCCTGCTTTTGTATTCTGAAATAATTACTCTCTTCCCATTGCTTTTAATATGGTCCATCATTCGAAATAATCAGTTCCTGATCATTTGTTGACCACAGTAAGATACAATATGACGAACGTTGCATACTAACTTGTGTTTATATATTTAGTCATTTTGAAGTTGTGAGGTTCATTTCAGAAAGTGATACATAGGTCTCATCTCAGTTGTTACCCTTTGGTTGAAAGCTAACTTTACTTATGATTTGACCATTGTCTTGCCATCTTATGTTTGGTGGTTTGTTGCTACAACTGCTTGTTTTGTACTATTTTGTGGAACTGCTTGTTTTGTACTATTTTGTGGAACATCAAATTTTGTATGTAACTAATTCTATTCTCAATGGTTTCAATTTTTAAACCGTGCTGGATTAGACTGCAATGATCTTGAAATAATATGCATAAATGACCAAACACTTACAAATGAAAGTGAGTACTAATTTAAGTTGCATCGAACTTTTCTTCACTTTATTTAACCCACTGTTCTGAATTCAATGTCGGGATTTGTTGTATAGGTATCGATAAAATAGTTGGTTTTGCTTTAAGTCACCACCTTAAGAGCAATAGAAGCCAAAATCTTTCCAAGGATACTAAGCTTGTACATTATCCAGTGAAAGGTAGTCATGTTCTGACACTTATATTCCATATTATGTTGTCTCTCGAAAAAATGTACCTCCACAACGACACTTCTATCAACTTAAAATTGTATTTTCTGGTGGGTGTTATCTAAAGGTTGGCAATGTCTGTCATTTCTTGAGAAACTTGGTAACTTCTGTATGTCTTCCTCCAAAATTTTCAACAATATTTTTTGGTGATTATGGCAGCAGCATTATGTATGGATTCAATATGCTACAAAGTGTCCAGACCGATTCCAAGACTTCGAAAAAATCTCTCAAGGTGACATATAAATTCTATATCCAAGTCTTGAGCTAAAATATTGGTTAGATTCTGTTTTCTGTCAATTTTTTTTTCCAGGTATTTTATTGCCAATTTCCTAAGGATATGAACAATGATCTAGAAGACTTCTATGAAACCTATTGTTATTTTTTTAATGTCAATATTGACATATATAATGGCTTTGTTATCTAGCCTCTCATATTGAGTTTTGCTCTTTTTCCCTAGGATGTGGTTACTGAGAATGAATTTGAGAAGAGGCTTTTGGTTGATGTTATACCATATAATGAAATTGGAGTTACTTTTGATGATATTGGAGCCCTAGAAAATGTGAAGGACACGTTGAAGGAGTTGGTGATGCTTCCACTGCAAAGACCAGAATTGTTTTGTAAAGGACAACTGACGAAGGTTTGAATGCTTTCCAGAATATCATGTCCCAAGAATAATTAGATTGTTCATTGTTCATGACTGAACCTGTAGAACTGTTGAATTGGTTAGGTTATGTTGATACTGTGATTTTTGCTTCTGCACTTGCTACTGGCTTGTGAGTTGTAATGCCAAATCAAAACTGACTTATGGATTTGGCATGTTTCTCGATTGTGTGAATGTTGAATGAAGAAAAAGTCACTAACCCTTAATGATGGAGAAGCCTACTTTTACTGCAGATTGTTGATGCTATTTGCTACAATGCCTTCTTTACAGTTGAGATACTACATAAGCTTGGTGCAACAGACGTTTTTCAGATGCTACAACAAGTTAAGAAGAGCGGAGTTCGTGTGAATTTTAGAAGGTAAGTTTGAGGTCTACTTGTCTTTTCTGTCAAAGTATAACTTTTATTCATGACACTATTTTACTTTTTTACTACAGATACTTTTTGAACTTCTTCTGTTCATGACACTATTTTACTTTTTAATTTTTTCACAAAACTGCTTTGTAGCTTTTTGACCATCGAAATTTGCAGTATGTGTACATAAAGATTTTGGAACTGGATTTTTGAAGATAAGCCCTGAGCATGATCATAATGACAATCATCTTGCTAGAAAACTTGATCTGCCGTACACAATGTCATGAACAAAGATGGCACTCTAAATGAGGTTGCTGGATTGTACAGGTAAAATATTTTGGTAGATTGTTGTCTTGTTTTACAATGCTTTAATGGTTGTTTTTGCTTATAGTTTTATATTTCTAATAATATCTTAGGGGTTAGATCGATTTGAAGCTCGAAAGAAGCTACGATCAGATCTTGAAGAGACATGATTGGTAATAGAAAAAAGGAATCGCAATCAAATGTTAGACAATCAAATGTTAGAGGCAAGACCTAGAAGTTACTTGGATTGTTCCACCCATCCAGGAGCCAGGACCTTCACTGTGGATTGATGTGGTCATGTTACTATCCTGGTGATATTCATCTACAGGGATTCAATATATTTTATATTATTTGAAATAACATACAAGGCACCCTTATAGAAATAGAATACTGATATAGACAAATATGGTGTATATAGACATATATGGCAACAACATGGCAATGTATGATAAACAAGCATATAATATAGAAAGGAAGAATCAGTGCACATACATATTTTCTCACTTGTGAATATTCAGAACTGGCTATTTGATTCTGGGTCACCTATGTTTATGTTGGAAAATGAATTTTCAGGGAATTCATCCTTTAAACTTCATCCTATCCATCTATCTTCTTCTTCTCCTATCCATCTATCATTTAAATGGCAAGGTCATGTTATTGTTGAGATAACCAAATTTAGTGCTAAGTTTGTTTCTTCACCAACTTGGTCTGGTTTGTCACTGAGTGAGTGCAGGATCACCCCCGTTTACTTAGGTCCTCTGTTCTGACACTGTAAGTAACGACCATTTCAAGTCTCTTTTAAGTTTGCTCTGATCTCATGCAAAGAGTGAAGCATCCCAGTTTTTTGGAATTGTCGACATGTGTACACCTCCAGCTCCCTACTCATCCATTCACCTTGGTAGGAACACCATTATCTATCTGGAGTGCATATAAACATATTAAGCCGTGAAGTTAGTGGCATTTAACATGTCTTTACATGATATGAGGCTTCTTATCTGTCATGTATTTGTTTGATAATTATCCAAACTGTCATTATTTTCTCCTTTTTCTTTTACACGGGACTCACTGTTGTCTTTAGAGAAATTTTGTATAAGATTTCATCCTCTTGCACGTAAGTTTCCATCATAAGAAGTGCCTTAAATCCACCTCTCTTTTAGCAAGACACCTTCATAGATTTTTAAACAATATTTTAACGAGCACCTTGCAAATAAAAGAACAATTATTATTTATTATGTGCAGATTGAGAAGAATAGAGGTGATAAAGGAGGTCTTGGTTCTATATCAGGTCCTACAAGGACAGGAAGTAGTTTCAGTGATATGAGTATCTCCAGCAGCAGCACTGGTTTTGGGAGTAGTTCTGGATTTGGATTAAGCTCAGATGTGGAACCCTTCTCTACAAAGTCAAAAGGTTTGCTCCTATGTTTGCTCACTGTGATTGCCATCCAGTTGCCTACAAGCTTCTATTGCTTTCTTACGGCAATTTTATTAAATCTTTTTGCATGTTTAATGTTATTTTTTACTTGAAAAGCTTGTTATAATATGTAGATCTTATTGTAGCTCTCTTATATCCTCCTGAAGATTTTATCTGAATCTTCAGGTCATCCACCCTCATCCGCATCTGCTCCTTCTAAAGGCATGGGCATGCAACTAGGCAAGACACAACGGACAAGTCAATTAATGAATTCACTAAAAGCAGAGGGAGAAGTTATTCTTGAGGATGTAAAGCCAGCTGCCATTCAGTCCAAGTCATCTCTTCCACCAACTGATCACATTACATTGACCATTGAAGAGAGGCTGAATGTCGTAATTAGGAGAGACGGGGGAGTTAGTAACTTTGATGTTCAAGGCACTCTTTCTGTCCAAATTCTTAATCAGGAGGATGGTCTAGTACAATTTCAGGTTCCCTTGATACTTTTCTTGTTTATATTCATCATAATTTTTATCAGGTTTATGGACCCAGGATTAGATGACAATATATTACAAGATGAACTATTTCTCCTATAGTTCATATCTTCTGACATTATTATTCACTTGAGTGGAATTTCCATTATAAGACATGGTTCATGTCTACGTTAAGAAGCTGTATGAGCATAGTTGATCTCCTCTACAAATAATTATATTCTTTGTTTGTGGACTAGATTATCCATGATCTATGCTTCAACATTTTGTTTTCGAACTTTTGATCTCTCCACTTTCTAAACTACATAATGCTTTTATTGTGCATTTACATTACCTGAAGGCCAGGATCTTTACTCTAACCCTTGTAACACCCTTTTTTGAATTTTTTTGGGTGTTCTCTTGTTGGGAAAGAAATGCGGAAACCTTTCCCCAAACCGGAGAGTACCTGCGAGAGGACCGAGCAATACAACGCACGAACCTAAAAACAAACACACAAAACAATCCACGCAGACACAGAGAATTTTTGACATGGAAAACCCTTGCGAGAAAAACCACGGGACGATCGGAGTCCAACCCTGAGAAGCCTCCACTAATGGAATAGAAGAATTACACCCTCTACAAACTCCTCCCGATCCAAATCGGATCCCCACAATACTCATAGATAAGAACAATGATTACAAGGCTACGAAGAGCGAGAACGACGAGTAGAGATTACCCAAACATGATCTCCTTCGAACAGCGACCTTCAATCCTCCGTCTTCTTCTCCGAAGTTGTAATGGCACTCTTGCCTCCTTCCTCTCTTAAACTTGTGTTGTCCAATGCGTTGCTCTATGAATTAGGGTTGGGAAATCCCAATATAACTCCCTAATCCCGCAGCCAACCTGGACCGTTGGATTAGATCCAATGATGAAAACTCATCCAGAATCCCGCTTCAGCCCCCGACGACACAGAGTTCGGCCAGAACTCTGTGTGGGGCAACCAGCACCTACTGGCCAAACCCTGGAACGGCCAGACCGAGTTCGGCCAGAACTCGGCCTGGGACCGAGTTCGGCCCGAACTCGGATCCCCTGCTTCCAGCAGCTCCAGCAGCAGCAGCAGCAACTCCGTCGCCTACTTCCCGAGCTTCTCCTACATCGGACGGCGCTCGTCGCACTCCGGGGTCTTTTCCACATAGGTTGGGAACCCCACCCACTCCAACAAATCTCCCCCTTCACAACTATGGGGAGGATGTCGTCATCCCGACGACCTGCCTGCAGTACTCAAACTTCTCCCTTGGTAGAATCTTCGTGAACATATCAGCTCCGTTGTCATCTGTATGCACCTTCTCAAGCTCCGCGTCCTTCTTCTCAACCACATCCCGTATCCAATGATACCGGGTCTCGATGTGCTTGGACCGGCTATGAAACGTCTGATTCTTCAAAAGGTGGATCGCACTCTGACTGTCGCAAAGCAAAGTATACTGCTCTTGCTTCAGTCCTATTTCCTGCAGCAGCTTCTTCATCCACAACAGCTCCTTGCATGCCTCCGTCGCCGCAATGTACTCTGCCTCTGTCGTCGACAAGGCAACACACTTCTGCAACCGTGACTGCCACGATACTGCTCCTCCCGTAAACATCATCACGTAGCCCGAAGTCGATCGTCTCGTGTCTACATCTCCAGCCATATCAGCGTCGGTATACCCAACCAGCTTCGGCTCGTCACCACCAAAGGAAAGTCTCCAACCAGCAGTGCCCTGAAGATAATGTAGAATCCACTTGACCGCACTCCAATGTACCCTTCCAGGATTTGAAAGATACCTGCTAACCGTACCAACTGCATGAGCAATATCTGGCCTCGTACACACCATAGCATACATAAGGCTTCCCACAGCTGAGGCATATGGAACCCGCTCCATATTTTCCTTTTCGTCCTCGGTAGATGGACACTGTTCCTCAGTGAGCTTAAAGTGAGCCGCGAGGGGGGAACTCACTTTCTTCGACCCGTCTATCCTGAAACGCTGAAGTACCCGGTGAATGTACTTCTTTTGGGACAAGTGTAGCAGCTTGGACTCTCTCTCTCGGCTGATCTCCATCCCAAGAATAGTCTTCGCTGTGCCCAAATCCTTCATAGAGAAGGCCGCGCCCAGCTGGCGCTTCAACTCTGCTATCCTAGTGGCATTCCGACCCACTAATAGCATATCATCAACATAGAGCAATAAGATGATAAAATCATCATCGGCAAAATACCTCACAAATGCACAATGGTCCGACGTCGTCCGTGCACAACCATGCTCCCCCATAAACGACTCGAACTTCCTGTACCACTGCCTCGGAGCCTGCTTCAGACCATACAAGCTCTTCCTCAACCGGCAGACCAAATGTGACTTGCCCTTCTCACAGAATCCCTCTGGCTGCTCCATATACAACTCCTCCTCAAGATCACCGTGGAGGAATATCGTCTTCACGTCCATCTGCTCGACCTCCAAGTCGAAACTGGCTGCTAATGCTAGCACCACCCGGATAGACGAATGTTTGACGACAGGCGAAAAGATCTCATCATAATCCACGCCTTTCCGCTGACCGTAGCCTTTGACTACCAGCCTCGTTTTGTATCGAGGGCGAGTAGCATCATCCGTCTGCTTCACTCTGAACACCCATCGATTCTTCAAAGCCTTCTTGTCCTTTGACAACCGCACCAGATCATAAGTGGAATTGGTGTACAAGGAACTCATCTCCTCCTGCATAGCCACCATCCACTCCTGCCTGTGTTCGTCTTCCATAGCCTCTGCGAAACTTTCGGGCTCCCCCCCTCCCCGTCAGTCAATAGCACATACTCATCCGGTGAGTATCTCGTAGATGGTCGACGATCCCTGTCACTCCTTCTCAGTGGAGCCACTGGTGCTGGCTGTATACCGACAGCCTCCGCCCCTTCAGGAACTACCTCTCCGGTATGCTCATCCTCCTGAGGGACACCCTGACCACCATCAGCAGGCTGATGATCAAGGTTGGGAGCAACTCCATGTATCGGCTCCCCCATAACTGGATCCTCTGCGATGTCCTCTGGAAACTGCTCGATGCGAAATGACTCTAACTCAGGCAATTCCTCAGCCTCAGAAGGCGTCTCGGAATCCTGAGTGTTGGTCATGGTCTGATCCTCGACGAACACCATGTCCCTGCTTCTGTAGAGCTTTCCTTCCACTGGGTCGTAGAGTCTATAGCCAAACTTATCCCGACCATAGCCGACAAAGATGCATCGCCTCGTCTTCGGCTCAAGTTTGGTCCTCTCGTCCTTCGGTACATGCACGAAGGCTTTACAACCAAACGCCCGCAGGTGATTGTATGACGGCTCTTTGTCGTACCATACTTTGTTAGGCACATCACCCTGCAAAGGAGCACTAGGAGACAAATTAATAATATAAGCAGCTGTGAGAAGAGCCTCACCCCAATAACTGCCATGCAAGTTTGCTTCTGACAGCAAACACCGCACCCTCTCCATCAGTGTCCTGTTTATGCGCTCCGCTACACCATTGAGCTGAGGTGTCTTTGGCGGAGTATTCTGGTGTCGTATCCCTTGCTCTCTGCAATACGCATCAAAGGGACCGATGTATTCGCCGCCATTGTCGGACCGAACACACAACAACTTCTTGCCCGTCTCCCTTTCAACAGAGGCCTGAAACTCTTTGAAAGTAGGCAGCACCTGATCCTTGGTCTTTAAGGCATAGACCCAAACCTTCCTGGAATAGTCATCAATAAAAGTCACAAAGTAAGAAGCACCACCAAGAGATTTTACCTTTATAGGACCGCAGACATCCGAGTGAATCAACTCGAGCAACGCCGGCTTCCTCGAACTTGGGTGACTTTGGAAAGACACCCTATTTTGCTTCCCAGCTAAACAGTGCGTGCATTTCTCCAACTTTGTAGACTTGAGCCCCGGAATCACTTTCCTGTTCACCAAGTAGCTCATCCCCTTCTCGCTGATATGGTCGAGCCGCCTGTGCCACAACTCGGTAGACGCATCACTGACTGTGTTCACCTCCTGTGCCTCCTCTGCGCTCCCCTCTATATAATAGAGACCGGACTTCTTGCTTCCTCTGGCAATCACCAACGAACCTCTGGAAAGCTTCCACTGACTATTCCCGAAGAGACTGAAGAATCCCTCGTCATCCAACATTCCAACCGACACCAGGTTGAAACGGATATCAGGGACATGACGAACATCCTTGAGAACAAGAACCGCACCCATCTTCGTTCTCAAATGCACATCTCCAACGGCAACCGCCTTCGACACATCTCCATTGCCCATCTTCAACACGCCACAGTCACCTGTCGTGTAAGTGGCAAACAGTGCCCTATTGTGAGATACATATGCTGAAGCCCCTGAGTCCACCAGCCAAGAATTGTCATCGCAGGCGAGGTTAGTAATGACATCATCACCTACGACGATTACATCGCCTCCATGCACCGAGGCCGCCGCTGTAGTGTTCTCTTCTTGCTTCCCCTTGTCGCCCTTCTTCTCTCTCTTCCAAGCGAAACAATTCCGCTGGATATGGCCCTTCTTACCGCAATGGTAACACTCTGAGTCCTCGTAACGACCCTTGGACTTCCCTCTGCTCTTGTCTCTGCCACCACCTGGACCCCTGCTTTTGCCCCTTCCGCGGCTCTCTGAAACAAGTGCCTCTGAGTGGTGGGATATGGATGAAGTGCCCTGAGAACGTCTCCGCATCTCTTCATTCAACACCCCGCTCTTGGCAAACTCCAGACTGACTACGCCCTCTGGAGCAGAAGCGATCATTGATACTCGTACGGTCTCCCACGAGTCTGGCAATGTACACAGCAGCCACAGTCCCTGAACTTCGTCGTCGAACTTGACTCCCATAGAAGATAGCTGGTCAACCACGCCCTGGAAATCACTCAAGTGATCCGTAATAGACGCCCCATCCTTGTATCGCAGACCCATCATCGTTCGGATCAGGAACAACTTGTTTACCCCGATCTTCTTCGCGTACAAAGATTCCAGCTTATCCCATAACGTCTTCGCGTGCTCAATATTGGCAACGTGGTTGTACACGTTCTCGTCAACGAACTGCCTGATGTATCCGCACACCTGTATATGCTCGAATTTTCAGTCCTCCTTGGATTTATCACTGGGCTTCTCGGATGCAAATACGGGCAGATACAGCTTCTTGACGAACAGCAAATCCTTCATCTTGCTCCGCCAATAATTATAGTTTGTGCCGTTCAGATTCACCATGCGCGCCGGCTTCGCGTCCATCTCTCCTCTCTGGTTCCTCTGTCAACTCCTGACACCCTTTGAACCCAAAGCTCTGATACCACTCTGTTGGGAAAGAAACGCGGAAACCTTTCCCCAAACCGGAGAGTACCTGCGAGAGGACCGAGCAATACAACGCACGAACCCAAAAACAAACACACAAAACAATCTACGCAGACACAGAGAATTTTTGACGTGGAAAACCCTTGCGGGAAAAACCACGGGACGATCGGAGTCCAACCCTGAGAAGCCTCCACTAATGGAATAGAAGAATTACACCCTCTACAAACTCCTCCCGATCCAAATCGGATCCCCACAACACTCAGAGATAAGAACAATGATTACAAGGCTACGAAGAGCGAGAACGACGAGTATAGATTACCCGAACATGATCTCCTTCGAACAGCGACCTTCAATCCTCCGTCTTCTTCTCCGAAGTTGTAATGGCACTCTTGCCTCCTTTCCCTCTCAAACTTGTGTTGTCCAATGCGTTGCTCTATGAATTAGGGTTGGGAAATCCCAATATAACTCCCTAATCCCGCAGCCAACCTGGACCGTTGGATTAGATCCAATGATGAAAACTCATCCAGAATCCCGCTTCAGCCCCCGACGACACAGAGTTCGGCCAGAACTCTGTGTGGGGCAACCAGCACCTACTGGCCAAACCCTGGAACGGCCAGACCGAGTTCGGCCAGAACTCGGCCTGGGACCGAGTTCGGCCCGAACTCGGATCCCCTGCTTCCAGCAGCTCCAGCAGCAGCAGCAGCAACTCCGTTGCCTACTTCCTGAGCTTCTCCGACATCGGACGGCGCTCGTCGCACTCCGGGGTCTTCTCCACATAGGTTGGGAACCCCACCCACTCCAACATCTCTTTCATGTTATTATAATATGTTTTGTGAAGGTTTCCTTCTAGCATTAAAAAGAAAAAAAAAATCCTAGAGTAACTGCGCTTGATTTGGAAGCATATAATTTGGTCAAGGTTCCAACTTTAGTTATACAGCTCAACATATAGCTGCTTGCGACACAGTTGTATTCACCTTTCTCATGAACTAAGAAACCAGGCTTCCCAACAAAGCTTTATAATCATAGATGTTCACATTTATATATGACCAATGGGAATGTGAACACTCACATAATATGGAAGTAGTGGACTAGCAATTTTCTGTAACTACTTTAAATTAATCCCTTCTTACAGATTGAAAACCAAGACATATCCGGACTCAGCTTCAAGACCCATCCAAACATCAACAAAGAGTTATTTAACAACAAACATATAGTGGGCTTGAAGGATCCCAACAGACCTTTTCCCACAGGTCAAAATAATGTTGGTCTTATGAAGTGGAGAATCCAAGGCATGGATGAGGCCTCCTTGCCATTGATTGGTGGGTTCTTTTTGTGAACTTATTCAATTGGAGAACTGGCAAGTTGTAGCTTTCTCACTTTCTATCTTATGTTTTACCAAAATCCTTTTGCAGTGAATTGCTGGCCTACAGTTTCTGGAAGCGAAACATACGTAAACATCGAATATGAAGCTTTTGAGTTGTTTGATCTGCAAAATGTTCTGATATCTATACCACTTTCTGCAAGTCGGGAGCCACCAAGCGTAAGGCAGATAGATGGAGAATGGAGGTTAGTGTGCTCTTTTTCCTACCATATCTTCTTTAGTTTATACATAGCCTGACGGAATAGTAGGTATAAAGTAAATTGCCCAATGTTTCCAAATTCGTCCAACTTCGTACCTTTCCGGCATAAACCGTATATCTCAGAGAGGTCGTCGTATTTCTTGGGTTGGTAGTAATAGAATGGTTTTATTATCTAAAATGAAGAACATTTCCCGCCAAAGGATCAGTCCAATAATACCACTCACTGGTATTATAGAAACTTACTCATTCTATCAAATAAGAAAACTGAACTCGGTGATGATTACATAAGTGAACATTGGGCTGATTTCTCAATAGATTTCTTGATTTCAAATAGGTTTGAAATGGCAAGTGGTGGTTTGACTTCTGAAATTCATATTGTGTTTATGCATATTTGTGCCCATAATACTCATTTATTTATGTATATTTTTTCATTGTTGTGTTTATATATACATCAAATTGGATATAATGAACTAAAATACATTTTATGTTTGTGCAGGTTATCAATCAATGAAAATTTTTTTGGGTTTTGTGTTTGAAGCTTCACCTCTGCAACCATTTGAGCCGAAATTTGTCATAGAAGACAATTTACATTTTTTTCCCAAAGTAGGACAAATTATGAAACAAGCTCAATTTGTATTGACATATTGTATTGTTCTTATTATTCAGTACTAAAATACTTTTGTAGTTCATGAAACAATATGACATGATATACTTTGGCATGGCCTTTTGTTTGCTATAATGTAAATATGGCATGATATACTTTGGCATGGCCTTTTGTTTCCTATTAATGTATTTTGGCTATTGAATTCGATTATTTTTATGATATCTCACGTGTCTGGGTTCTTTTGAATTATGTTTCACTTTTGTAGTTTGATTGGGATATATGCCAGTGATCAACTATTTCTTTAACTTATGTTTGCTATGTTATATACTTTGTTTACCATTGATATCCTTGCTTAAATAAATAGGGATTGGTATGAAAATAATAATAATAATAATTATTATTATTATTTGATAAAAAAATTTATAAAATATTATTTACAGCACGCTACATATGTCATAAATGGTAAATATAATTTATCAAAAATATCTTTTACGGCATCACAATGTATGCTATATTTGATCATGTGCGAATCACTATTACGACGTGCATCTATACGCCGTATTTGACCCACCGCGAATATCTATTACGACGCACATATGTATGCCGTGAAAGAGCAATTACGGCACACGAAAGATGTCGTAAATGGTTGTCGAAATTCAGTGAAAAATATCTATTACGGCGCGCACATGTATGCCATGAAAGAGCAATTACGGCACGCAAAATATGTCGTAAATGGTTCTCGAGATTCTGTAAAAAAACATTTACGGCGTTAATATGTTTACATTTACGGCATATTAAATGCGTCGTAAATAATAGGCTCATTTACGGCATGAGCTTTTACGGCACCAAAATGTATGTCGTAAAAGCGCATTTACGGCGCGTTTCGCGTGCCGTAAATGATCGTTATTCTTGTAGTGATCGACATTCGTGCTCTGATCATTTTGGTAGGTAATATTCATATTTACCTACATATTTTATTCATTTTGATTTGTCGAGCGTGTGAGCCAACTTTCTTGGTTTATGTATATAGATTATGAAGATGTTGAATGATATTGTTTTTCTTGATTGGTTTGAATATTTAAACCTTAAATGGTTATATTATCACAATATTAGAATTTCTAGTTCAAAAGAAATCACAACATTGTTCAGTCACAATATTTAGACAAACTTTGTTTTGTTTATATTTCGTGACACTATAATTCTTTGATTCATTCAGACAATTAGTCACTAGAAAATAGTTAGTGAAATTGCAAATTCCTTTGAATCTAAGTTTTTAAAAGTTGAGATTAATTTAGGTACAAGCCGAAAGGGTCCTTCTGTCAACCGGGCGTAAATAGCCCTAAGCGACACAGTATTTAATCGTCCCCCTGTGGACCTCCGCTAGCTGGGAATCGGCCCCTACAGCTAACCCAAGTTGATCAAAACTTGATAAAATAAAGATTTGATAAGGTCAATTAGCAAAATCACTTAAACTATTTTTCCATCACTTTAGACTGTCATTTTGTAAAAATGACTTGTAAAGGTAAATCTTTGGAGCCAATGCTGAAAGTTATTGTATCTTACTTTAAGTCATGATAGAGTCAGATGAATTTTTGCTCACCATCCTAATGTCTATATCAACAATTAGTGAAATCACATATTTGTTAAATAATTGTGATGTCACCAAATCTGATTTAGAAAATAACTAAATCAGTCAAATCAGTTCAAGAATATATATTTTTAAGGATATTCTAGACTATAAAATTGTATCATATTAGATACTCTTATGTCATAGAAAATCATTTTAATACAATTGGGTAGCTGGCTCATATGACATCTAATCCATTTAAGGATAATTTTTTCTCTATGGGGAGTTTTTATCTCTTTAGTTTATGTAAGAAGCATAGCTAAAGAGTATTATATACTTAGGAATGTTTCAGTTACATCTTGTACTGAAGTTGTATGACTCAGACTTTTTATACTTTAAATGATCAGCATATTTCTATATATGTTTTAAATTATGATAAAAGCACGATCTTGTGATTTCTAAGATGAACAGGTACCTGCAGCTGCATTTCAAGACATTAAAAGAGCTCTAAAATAAAAAAAAATATAGTTCTTGACTATAAAGTCATAAAAGAACTTTACAGATCTCTTGACGAAGAGTCTGTTTACTGTTGACGAAGAGTTTTTCTAGGAATTTAATCCTAGAATCATCGAGGGGGGTAGGGTTAAGCCCATAAGTAAGTCACCAGCAGTGGCAACCCAACCGAGTCTGATTGGAGATCCCAAGAAGCTTGTTTCTACCCATTGAACCGGCTTGTTTCCTTAAGACTCGGTTGGGTTGCCACTGCTGGTGACTTACTTATGGGCTTAACCCCACCTTCCTCGATGATTCTAGGATTAAATTCCTAGATAAACTCTTCGTCAAGAGTAAACAGACTCTTCGTCAAGAGATCTGTAAAGTTCTTTTATGACTTTATAGTCAAGAACTATATTTTTTTTTTTAGAGCTCTTTTAATGTCTTAAAATGCAGCTGCAGGTACCTGTTCATCTTAGAAATCACAAGATCGTGCTTTTAGCATAATTTAAAACATATATAGAAATATGCTGATCATATAAAGTATAAAAAGTCTGAGTCATACAACTTCAGTACACGATGTAACTGAAACATTCCTAAGTATATAATACTCTTTAGCTATGCTTCTTACATAAACTAAAGAGATAAAAACTCCTCATAGAGAAAAAATTATCCATAAATGGATTAGATGTCATATGAGCCAGCTACCCAATTGTATTAAAATGATTTTCTATGACATAAGAGTATCTAATATGATACAATTTTATAGTCTAGAATATCCTTAAAAATATATATTCTTGAAATGATTTGACTGATTTAGTTATTTTCTAAATCAGATTTGGTGACATCACAATTATTTAACAAATATGTGATTTTACTAATTGTTGATATAGACATTAGGATGGTGAGCAAAAATTCATCTGACTCTATCATGACTTAAAGTAAGATACAACAACTTTCAGCATTGGCTCCAAAGATTTACCTTTACAAGTCATTTTTACAAAATGATAGTCTAAAGTGATGGAAAAATAGTTTAAGTGATTTTGCTAATTGACCTTATCAAATCTTTTTTTTATCAAGTTTTGATCAACTTGGGTTAGCTGTAGGGGCCGATTCCCAGCTAGCGGAGGTCCACAGGGGGACGATTAAATACCGTGTCGCTTAGGGCTATTTACGCCCGGTTGACAGAAGGACCCTTTCGGCTTGTACCCAAATTAATCTCAACTTTTAAAAACTTAGATTCAAAGGAATTTGCAATTTCACTAACTATTTTCTAGTGACTAATTGTCTGAATGAATCAAAGAATTATAGTGTCACGAAATATAAACAAAACAAAGTTTGTCTAAATATTGTGACTGAACAATATTGTGATTTCTTTTGAACTAGAAATTCTAATATTGTGATAATATAACCATTTAAGGTTTAAATATTCAAACCAATCAAGAAAAACAATATCATTCAACATCTTCATAATCTATATACATAAACCAAGAAAGTTGGCTCACACGCTCGACAAATCAAAATGAATAAAATATGTAGGTAAATATGAATATTACCTACCAAAATGATCGGAGCACGAATGTCGATATTAGGTATGTCTCATAATTTTGTCATTCTAGAGTACAAAATGTTTCTTTCTAAACATACACATGGTAATAAAATTATCAAGAAGTTAGATCAAATGATCATTGTCTTTAACCAAAAATTTGATGGATGCAACAAAAAAATAGTAAAGCATCCTTCTAGGATGATATGGACAACAAGGACATCAAATGATTGCAATATAGTTGGAACAATAGTAGATATGGAGTTTTCACTTAAATAAATTTTTGCAACAAAACTTTCTTATTAGAAAGCATAAAAGACATATACTAGGTATATAATCATGTTCCGGCGATGCACTTGGCACACCAGCTAGATACTGGCATCACGAGCATATGAATAATTATACTGATCTTTCAAGTTCAGAATAATAGAGCAAAGAATTTTTTTTAATTACTTAACTTCATCTTTAGCATGTTTTTTTTTAACATGTCACAATCTCTAATGCTTCGTTGCGGACAATATGTTCTTTCTGAAAAAATTAAAATCTCTAATATTTTGGTCAAAAAAAAAAATGTTAGTTTGCATATTAATAAGAAATATAATTTCAAACGATGCATAACTTGTTTATTCAGGCACACCAATATATGTTGTCTATGAATTTTAACAGTAAAGTAATTCAACAACATTTAACAAGAAAATTAAATATTTTCTAATGAATCAAATATTTTTAAACATATGTTTAACATAATAATATTCAAATTCTTGCACAAATATTTAACAAAATATTATTATAAAGTTACTAAACGGAAAGATGATAAATATTTCATGGAAGGAAAAAAATGTTATAATAGTCAAGACAATTTTTTTTTCTATTCAACAAAATATATATATATATATATATATATATATATATATATATATATATATATATATATATATATATATATATATAAAGAATCAACCAAAATATGATTTAGAGTTGATATCCTAAAACAATTTCACTTAAGGAAACTATGTTCTAGTCCATTTAGGGATAAAATATAATTTATATCCGCAAGTGACAACAGCCTAAAGTGGCAGTCTAACATCCTTTTGGGAACATGTAGTCTATCTCAAATATTAGACCCAGAGCACCCCTCGTTTTATTTAGAACATGTCTAGATCAAGTCTTTTACCATGTAATTAGAAAGGAGAAAAGGAATCAAGTTAGACAGAGAGAAATGCAATTCAATTAATCAAGATTGTCATTAATGATATATATGAGACGCAACCAATTTTATTTTAACATCAAACACAATTTATGGCCGTGCATTCTCCTTTGTTCAAACTTTCTAAAACTTATGATCTTTATACAAGCCGAACCGAAAGCAAAAACAAGTTCCAATGCTAAAATGTATAAAATGTAGACTAGTAATTTATACAACATTTTCAACACATTGAAAACCAAAAAAGAAAGTGTAACAATAACTTATGGACACAACCAACTAATAATATTTCTATTGTAAAGAATAGAATAGCTACTTTTTTTTTTCATATTCATAAGGATGTAGCTTTGATACCTATTTGAAATTAATTTAATTTAATGCCACCATGATTTGTGTCTTGTTTGAAGAATCAGAATGATGCATGTGTTTCATCCAAAAGGAAAAAATATGGACAAAAAAAAAACATAACATCCACAACATGGATGACAACATGTATCATTTGAAGTTTTCAGGTTGTGCATATGCATGAATAAAAATAAATAAATAAATAAATAACGAGCATAATTTACAACTGTAAGCCAATAAGCATATTATTTGGAGCTTTCTAACGATATTATCTTCTATAAGACTGTTAAAGAATTATCATTGATTAAAGAAGTCATTGCATATGACTGAATAACACCAATGATAAAAGCATAATTATCAATAATTATGATAAATTAGACATCTTATGTATCAGAGAATATGTCAATATGTTATATACTTAAGAAAATATGTTTGTTCAAGATTGTACTATCAAATTTTGCTGACAAACGTATATACTAGCAATTTGATGTTAACAATAACACAAAGAGCATGTCAAGCCAAACAAAAAGGTGACAAGTTATGAAACCAAAGAAGAAATAAACAACACATGTAGCAAATGCTTTCTTTTAATTCTTTCTTTCTCTGCTATGTACGTTTATGATTTTTATGGTCATAGCTCATGAAATAAGCCTATGTGAGCTAAAAAGACAAATTATAGACATGTACAAATTTATTCTCCGTTACGTGGGCATCTATAAGTGTTAGATCTGCTACAAATTTAGATGTAATCATTATGAAAAAACTAAAACCAATTTTAAGGACATATGGATACTGAATTATGAGACAAATTCATGAACTAGAAATTTGCATGGACATAATTTTATATGTATTTCAGGGGAGCTAAGGCACCAGTGGAAAATAAAACGACATTTGTTTTATTTTCTAATGATAAAGTGTTTTCTTATGCATATAATTCTAAGTGCATATATAGTCATTGATGTTTAATGACTTGCATGATAACACTGAATCAAGCTAGAGAAAAGAGTATGTTGGAAAAAAGAAAAAGAAAACACATACCGAGTTTCAAGAAACCAAAGATGATTGCAGAATACTTCAAATTTCATTTCCAATTGACGCTATAATCAAATGTGCATATTCTTCATGAATGCTTATAGGTTTGTATGTAGCGTTACTAATTTATCATAAATCACCCAAGCATGACTACAAATTTTGTATTTACAAACTTTTTACTAATGAAGTAATCCGTCCATAGACTATTTATTTCCAGGAGCAGGCTTAAATTGTTGCCCAGAAGTTTCAAAAGAAAAAAAAAATTTCTTGCAGATGGAATCCAGTAGTCTAAATAAAATAACTATACAAGTACCTTAACCAAATATTTATGGATGACAGTATGTAAAATTGCATGTAATAAGAAACGTCCACAACAAGATGAAAGTATCCAACATCGGTATGATTAAATTAAAATATAACATGTATCATTTCAATAGTTATTTTAACGTTAAATAAGACATATAAAATAATATTAAACAAGTCATATAAACTAAATTTTTAAAACAAACTGATTATCACAGTTTATTTAAAATTAGACGATATGTACATAAATTTGTAGATCATGTATATACATTATAAGATGCTTGATCTATCATGAAGTCATAGAAGAGTAAAGTAAGGCCTGGTTCTTTGTTATATACATAATAACATAAACTTATCATTTGTGAGCATCTAGATGTTCCACAGATAAACCATCATTTTTCTTATGATGCATCCAAAGACTATGTCATATAATGATTCTATCAATTGCTGATGTCAGCCCCAAGGTAGTGAGCCAAAATCACATATAACTCTGCCACCTCTTGAAGAATTAACCATTGTACATTTTAGACTTGGCACTAGATAATTCATCTTTACCAGTCATATTGATAAATATGACATTCTAAAGTACTAGAATAATAGTTTAAGTGATTTTCTAATCAACCTCAAAAAATATGTAATTTATCAAGTGTTGATTAATTTGGGTTAGCTGTCGGGACCGGTTCCCAGCTAGCGGAGGTCCACAGGGGGACGATTAAGTACCGTGTCGCTTAGGGCTATTTACGTCCGGTTGACAGAAGGACCCGTTCGGCTTGTACCCAAAATAATCTCAACTTTTTAAAACTTTAGATTTATAGGGATTTGCAATATCACTAAACTATTTTATTTTGACTAAATTGTTTTAATGAGTCAAAAGAGTTATAGCGTCAGAAAATATAAACAAAGACAAAGTTTGTCTAAATAATGTGACAGAGTAATATTGTGATTTTATTCTGACTAGAAATTCTAGTATTGTGATAATAGTCATTTAAGGTTCAAACATGTAAAACTAACATGCGAAGAATATCACTTTTATACAACAATATACAAAACCACATATATAAACCAAGATAAAATTGGCTCATAGATTTCAACAATGTATTTCTCCAATTAAATTTAGTAATCAAAATGAATAGAATATGTGAATTGTAAATGTGAAAGATTACCTCTCCACGTGAGCGAACCAATTTTGTACTTCTTGATATCGGCTTAGTAATAGTATATACTTCAGAAGAAATGTTATTTAGTACATCATTTAAGTAGCTTTATTATACTCACTAAACATCCAGTATTATCCAATAATTTGGAAAAAAGATTTACAAACATCAAATTCATACTGATAGTGGAAAGTATTTATATAACTTACCTCCACCCTTGATATGTTTGAGTCTTCTCTAACGAGTCACAATCTCTAATGCTTCTGACTTAGAGAGAGTGCATTACAAAGATCATGTTAAAAATAAGTAAGCACAAAATAAATTTGAATTATATATCGTTTCTGTTAACATTTTGTTTCTTTATAGAAAGTTAAAAATATTTCTAATTATCCTATCATTAAGAAAATAGAATTTAGTTTGCATATTGATACAAATGTAAAAAAAAACAGAGTAAATGACAAATTAATAATAATAACAATTGACTAGTGCCCAATGGAGTGAGCTGAATTCATGTAATATATGGCAACAACTAATTAATGGAAACATATGAATGGTGTTCAATGATTCAATGACTTCAGTCAATAGGAAGCAATGGTTGATCATGTTTAAGGTCCTTTACAACAATTGAAACTATATGAGACAGCCTATATAATCATGTAAAGTTTCTATAGACTAAAATAAGTTTATCAAATAATTAACTAAAGAGAAAATTATTAGTTTTGGGCAAGTAAAACATAACAAAGCATATGTTTGAGTCTCTGACAAAGGCAATGATTTATGAATGTTCACGACCCATATTGCTATATATTTGATACGAGCGTGAAAGATGGATATGTATATAAAATTGCTACGGAAGACATTATTTTATGGAATAGTTTAACACATAATTCAGACCTTGCATATTTGTTTTTTTTTAAAAGAAGCATAAATGGGAAATTATGAAATCATCATGCAAGCCCCAAGATAGAAGACAAAATACACGATTTAATTTTACTGCATGAGAAAATTGCAAAGTAAAATTACTAATACATATGTATAGTGTCTTTCTATGTTGCACGTATACAAAAATATGGTGTCAAAAGTATGTTTCATGTCTGTACCCATATCTGTGTCCGAATTCATGCAACGTATGTAGCTATATTGCACACACACAAAAAATCTATCCATATTTGTATCCGTTTTTATGTAACATAGTTGTCTTATACGCCGGGCACCATCAAAAATAAATAAAGAAAATAAAACATGCTTGGACTCTCTCCTAGGGTAACCAAATGACATTCACATTTTACTTTAGTTCAAACCAATAAACAAAATATATATATAACATCATGTACCAATTTTCCAAATTTATAACAGTATGTAACGACCATCCTAATTTCATAGGTCGTTATAGATTATCGTAGGAAACCATATAACTAGATCTTCAAGGTTAGAAAAATGAGCTCAAATATATCAAGTAACAAATTTATTTAAGAGTTATCTAGCTATGTGAATCCACCTGCCAGAAAGACTACCAAGTAAAAGTTATAAGAAACACATGGCTTACTAATTACCATGATGGAATTTTTTTTCTTTGTATATAAAGCAAAGGCCTTCTTACTTGACAGGATTATAATTAATAATCCTCAACAATGGAATACTTGAAAGATCAAAAGAAAAAAAAATTGACAACTTTCTATGACCGCCTGCCAACCTAGGCTAACCCTCTACTTTGATGCTAAATTTGTATCCAAGATAAGCTAGGACCAAAGGAGGATCTTGCCATATAACCTAGAAAGTAAGTAGAAATGTAGATATCCTATTGGTCATACAATTTAAGTTCATGCGACCAATTGGATCCCCAAGACCAGAAAAGTGTTATATAACTTAGCTAGCCTTAGTGCACATTTTCTTGTTTGACTCATTTGGACTTGTCTACCGAGCAACATTTCATACTAAAAACACAGGCAATTGGAATTTCAATGGCGTGCTAGTGTCACATCGTGTCAAATATGTATGGGACACAAAACATCCAACAGTAAGCATAAGAAAATACTAACACAGTAACATGGCAAAGCAAATGATAACTTCATTACAGTCCAAACTTTCATCATAATCACATGGTTGGATGAAAATCTATTCCTAATTCATTTATTTGATTCCTCCACTTAGAGTAGTACTTTTCTTGAGTACCCACCCAGCTTATGAAATACTTAATGGAATATTAAGTAACCATAAGAAAATATGTTCGGTCATATCAAAGGTTCTCAAAATTATTCGATTCTCATGTTCCAATAATTAGCTGTTGCCATATATTACATGAATTCAGCTCACTCCATTGGGCACTAGTCAATTGTTATTAAAAACTACTAAAGCATGTGTTTGTGAGTTCTAAGATGAACAGGTACCTGCAGCTACACATCAAGTCTTAAAGATCCGAAAAGACAAACAACGGTTCTTGACTATAAAAGTCATAAAAAAACTTTACAGATCTCTTGAGAAGAGTCTGTTTATTCTTGACGAAGAGTTTGTCTAGGATATTGATCCTAGAATCATCGAGGGGGATGGGGTTAAGCCCATAGTGTAGTCACCAGCAGTGGCAACCCAACCGAGTCTGACTGGAGATCCCAAGAAGCCGGTTCAATGGGTAGAAACAAGCTGGACTAGGTGACTATTATGGAACACTGACCTGAGATTAAAATCTCATTAAAATAATGCCCAAGTGGCTGTACATGTGTACAATGATTTCCCATCCCTATGATGACAGTGTTCCGGTATGATTTGGTTAGGATGAGTTTTAAAACTCTTAATAGGTCCAAGCATGATTATACAGGGTTAACTCCAATCACCAACCCTTGGAGGACTTACCTATGTGAGAGGTCGTGAAGGCCGCGACTATGGGACAGGGTGATCCCAGACAACTCTCATGAATAAGGAAAAAGTGTGCATGGCCAATCAAAAGCGCCAGCCCGATAGACCCAAGAACCTCTAGCATACTATGTGTGCTATACTACAGCCTTGAATCTCACGTAGTGACTATTGTCTTTGTCTGAAGAAGTGCTTGATGGACTATGCCTTGAATCAGACTTCTTGAACCAGACTCAGAAAATAACACACATAGTACGCTAGAGGTCCTTGGGTCTATTGGGTGGCACATTTTATTGGTCATGCGCACTTTTCCACATTCATGAGAGTTGTCTAGGATCGCCCTGTCCTATAGTCGCGGCCTTCACGACCTCTCACATAGGTAAATCCTCCAAGGGTTGGTGATTGGAGTCAACCCTGCATAATCATGCTTGGACCTATTAAGAGTTTTAAAACTCATCTTAACCAAATCACACCAGAACACTGTCACCATAGGGATGGGGAATCATTGTACACATGTACAACCACTTGGGCATTATTTTAATAAAATTTTAATCTCGAGTCAGTGTTCCATAAAGTCACCTTAGTCCAGCTTGTTTCTACCCATTGAACCGGCTTCTTGGGATCTCCAGTCAGACTCGGTTGGGTTGCCACTGCTGGTGACTTACTTATGGGCTTAACCCCACCCCCCTCGATGATTCTAGGATTAAATTCCTAGATAAACTCTTCGTCAAGAGTAAACAGACTCTTCGTCAAGAGATCTGTAAAGTTCTTTTATGACTTTATAGTCAAGAACTATATTATTTTTTTATTTTAGAGCTCTTTTAATGTCTTGAAATGCAGCTGCAGGTACCTGTTCATCTTAGAAATCACAAGATCGTGCTTTTAGCATAATTTAAAACATATATAGAAATATGCTGATCATATAAAGTATAAAAATTCTGAGTCATACAACTTCAGTACAAGATGTAACTGAAACATTCCTAAGTATATAATACTCTTTAGCTATGCTTCTTACATAAACTAAAGAGATAAAAACTCCTCATAGAGAAAAAATTATCCATAAATGGATTAGATGTCATATGAGCCAGCTACCCAATTGTATTAAAATGATTTTCTATGACATAAGAGTATCTAATATGGTACAATTTTATAGTCTAGAATATCCTTAAAAATATATATTCTTGAACTGATTTGACTGATTTAGTTATTTTCTAAATCAGATTTGGTGACATCACAATTATTTAACAAATATGTGATTTCACTAATTGTTGATATAGACATTAGGATGGTGAGCAAAAATTCATCTGACTCTATCATAACTTAAAGTAAGATACAATAACTTTCAGCATTGGCTCCAAAGATTTACCTTTACAAGTCATTTTTACAAAATGACAGTCTAAAGTGATGGAAAAATAGTTTAAGTGATTTTGCTAATTGACCTTATCAAATCTTTATTTTATCAAGTTTTGATCAACTTGGGTTAGCTGTAGGGGCCGATTCCCAGCTAGCGGAGGTCCACAGGGGGATGATTAAATACCGTGTTGCTTAGGACTATTTACGCCCGGTTGACAGAAGGACCCTTTCGGCTTGTACCCAAATTAATCTCAACTTTTAAAAACTTAGATTCAAAGGAATTTGCAATTTCACTAACTATTTTCTAGTGACTAATTGTCTGAATGAATCAAAGAATTATAGTGTCACGAAATATAAACAAAACAAAGTTTGTCTAAATACTGTGACTGAACAATATTGTGATTTCTTTTGAACTAGAAATTCTAATATTGTGATAATATAACCATTTAAGGTTTAAATATTCAAACCAATCAAGAAAAACAATATCATTCAACATCTTCATAATCTATATACATAAACCAAGAAAGTTGGCTCACACGCTCGACAAATCAAAATGAATAAAATATGTAGGTAAATATGAATATTACCTACCAAAATGATCGGAGCACGAATGTCGATATTAGGTATGTCTCATAATTTTGTCATTCTAGAGTACAAAATGTTTCTTTCTAAAAATACACATGGTAATAAAATTATCAAGAAGTTAGATCAAATGATCATTGTCTTTAACCAAAAATTTGATGGATGCAACAAAAAAAATAGTAAAGCATCCTTCTAGGATGATATGGACAACAAGGACATCAAATGATTGCAATATAGTTGGAACAATAGTAGATATGGAGTTTTCACTTAAATAAATTTTTGCAACAAAACTTTCTTATTAGAAAGCATAAAAGACATATACTAGGTATATAATCATGTTCCGGCGATGCACTTGGCACACCAGCTAGATACTGGCATCACGAGCATATGAATAATTATACTGATCTTTCAAGTTCAGAATAATAGAGCAAAGAATTTTTTTTTAATTACTTAACTTCATCTTTAGCATGTTTTTTTTAACATGTCACAATCTCTAATGCTTCGTTGCGGACAATATGTTCTTTCTGAAAAAATTAAAATCTCTAATATTTTGGTCAAAAAAAAAATGTTAGTTTGCATATTAATAAGAAATATAATTTCAAACGATGCATAACTTGTTTATTCAGGCACACCAATATATGTTGTCTATGAATTTTAACAGTAAAGTAATTCAACAACATTTAACAAGAAAATTAAATATTTTCTAATGAATCAAATATTTTTAAACATATGTTTAACATAATAATATTCAAATTCTTGCACAAATATTTAACAAAATATTATTATAAAGTTACTAAACGGAAAGATGATAAATATTTCATGGAAGGAAAAAAATGTTATAATAGTCAAGACAATTTTTTTTTTCTATTCAACAATATATATATATATATATATATATATATATATATATATATATATATATATATATATATATATATATATATATATATATATATATATATATATATATAAAATATATATATATATATATATATATATAAAGAATCAACCAAAATATGATTTAGAGTTGATATCCTAAAACAATTTCACTTAAGGAAACTATGTTCTAGTCCAATTAGGGATAAAATATAATTTATATCCGCAAGTGACAACAGCCTAAAGTGGCAGTCTAACATCCTTTTGGGAACATGTAGTCTATCTCAAATATTAGACCCAGAGCACCCCTCGTTTTATTTAGAACATGTCTAGATCAAGTCTTTTACCATGTAATTAGAAAGGAGAAAAGGAATCAAGTTAGACAGAGAGAAATGCAATTCAATTAATCAAGATTGTCATTAATGATATATATGAGACGCAACCAATTTTATTTTAACATCAAACACAATTTATGGTCGTGCATTCTCCTTTGTTCAAACTTTCTAAAACTTATGATCTTTATACAAGCCGAACCGAAAGCAAAAACAAGTTCCAATGCTAAAATGTATAAAATGTAGACTAGTAATTTATACAACATTTTCAATGCATTGAAAACCAAAAAAGAAAGTGTAACAATAACTTATGGACACAACCAACTAATAATATTTCTATTGTAAAGAATAGAAAAGTGTAACAATAACTTATGGACACAACCAACTAATAATATTTCTATTGTAAAGAATAGAATAGCTACTTTTTTTTTCATATTCATAAGGATGTAGCTTTGATACATATTTTAAATTAATTTAATTTAATGCCACCATGATTTGTGTCTTGTTTGAAGAATCAGAATGATGCATGTGTTTCATCCAAAAGGAAAAAATATGGACAAAAAAAAAAAAAAACATAACATCCACAACATGGATGACAACATGTATCATTTGAAGTTTTCAGGTTGTGCATATGCATGAATAAAAATAAATAAATAAATAAATAACGAGCATAATTTACAACTGTAAGCCAATAAGCATATTATTTGGAGCTTTCTAACGATATTATCTTCTATAAGACTGTTAAAGAATTATCATTGATTAAAGAAGTCATTACATATGACTGAATAACACCAATGATAAAAGTATAATTATCAATAATTATGATAAATTAGACATCTTATGTATCAGAGAACATGTCAATATGTTATATACTTAAGAAAATATGTTTGTTCAAGATTGTGCTATCAAATTTTGCTGACAAACGTATATACTAGCAATTTGATGTAAACAATAACACAAAGAGCATGTCAAGCCAAACAAAAAGGTGACAAGTTATGAAACCAAAGAAGAAATAAACAACACATGTAGCAAATGCTTTCTTTTAATTCTTTCTTTCTCTACTCTGTACGTTTATGATTTTTATGGTCATAGCTCATGAAATAAGCCTATGTGAGCTAAAAAGACAAATTATAGACATGTACAAATTTATTATTTGTTATTATTTGTTATATTGAAATAGAAAAGTATAAATCATATAGTAGTAATTTTTGGAGGAAGAGAAGGAGGAGAATCATGTGGTTGTTACTTTCAAAGATGTCTCTTCAACAAGACAAAGTATGCATTATATAGACAACCCTTAACCTATAGAATTAATATAATTTATTAGGATTAAACAACCAATAAAGTGGATAATAATGGACAACCCTTAACCTATAGAATTAATATAATTTATTAGGATTAAACAACCAATAAAATGGATAATAAAAGGTAATAGTTAATATGAATTAACATCAATACAATAAAAGTCATTACAAGTTGGTTTTTTACAAATTCATACAACAATCCCCCTCAAAAAACCAAGTTTTGAAAATAGAGAACAATGTTCAAAAGATTAGAGAGAAAGAATTTCTGGGCAAATGAATACTATGCAATAGGTGAGATGGACTACAGCCTTGAATCTCACTTAGTGACTATTGTCTTTATCTGAAGAAGTACTTGATGGACTACGCCTTGAATCAGACTTCTTGAATCAGATGCAGAAAATAACACACATAGTATGCTAGAGGTTCTTGGGTCTGTCGGGGTGGCGCTTTTGATTGGCCATGCGCACTTTTCCATAATTCATGAGAGTTGTCTGGGATCGCCCTGTCCCATAGTCGCGGCCTTCACGACCTCTCACATAGGTAAGTCCTCCAAGGGTTGGTGATTGGAGTCAACCCTGCATAATCATGCTTGGACCTATTAAGAGTTCTAAAACTCATCCTAACCAAATTACACCGGAACATTGTCACCATAGGGATGGGGAATCATTGTACACATGTACATAAATTTGTATATACATAATAAAATTGTTTGAGCTATTCAGCTCCAACACAAGCTACGTTTAAAATTACCGTTTCAGAGTCTAGTTATGATAGTTTGTCACATGAACCTATCATCTTATGAGTATCTAACTTGTTTCACAAGTGAACCCTTATACTCCTTCCAATTCATTAAGAACATCTTGGTTTGCATAAACAATACCTAGACTCATGGAATTGCAATGGCATTAACCTGTCAAGGTGGCATAGCCAAGTGAATTGAATACAAATATAAATTTGCTATAGTATCATATTCAAGCTAATAGAAGAAAAAATTCGTAAATTACCTGAAAGTCAGTGATGTATACAATAGAAAATAGAGAATCCAAACAGTTGTTTGCACTATTATTCAAACACATAATTCTAATGTTCCCGAATAATGATGTTATCAAATATCAAACTGAATAATAATAATAATGATGTTATCACTAGCTAGTTGTATTTATTGCCTATAATAAACCAATATTTTTCTTTGTCATTATATGTCTTCTACATATTCAGTGTGGCTTGAACCAAACTGTGCTTGGAGGCAAAGGAAGCTTTTATCATGGATGCTTCTTATGTTGAAGTGGGTGGGGTTCCCAACCTATGTGGAGAAGACCCCGGAGTGCGACGAGCGCCGTCCGATGTCGGAGAAGCTCGGGAAGTAGGCGACGGAGTTGCTGGAAGCAGGGGATCCGAGTTCGGGCCGAACTCTCCCAGGCCGAGTTCTGGCCGAACTCGGTCTGGCCGTTCCAGGGTTTGGCCAGTAGGTGCTGGTTGCCCCACACAGAGTTCTGGCCGAACTCTGTGTCGTCGGGGGCTGAAGCGGGATTCTGGATGAGTTTTCATCATTGGATCTAATCCAACGGTCCAGGTTGGCTGCGAGATTAGGGAGTTATATTGGGATTTCCCAACCCTAATTCAGAGTGCAACGCATTGGACAACACAAGTTTGAGAGAGGAAGGAGGCAAGAGTGCCATTACAACTTCGGAGAAGAAGACGGAGGATTGAAGGTCGCTGTTCGAAGGAGATCGTGTTCGGGTAATCTCTACTCGTCGTTCTCGCTCTTCGTAGCCTTGTAATCATTGTTCTTATCTCTGAGTGTTGTGGGGATCCGATTTGGATCGGGAGGAGTTTGTAGAGGGTGTAATTCTTCTATTCCATTAGTGGAGGCTTCTCAGGGTTGGACTCCGATCGTCCCGTGGTTTTTTCCCGCAAGGGTTTCCACGTCAAAAATTCTCTGTGTCTGCGTGGATTGTTTTTTGTGTGATTGTTTTTGGGTTCGTGCGTTGTATTGCTCGGTCCTCTCGTAGGTACTCTCCGGTTTGGGGAAAGGTTTTCGCATTTCTTTCCCAACATAGTGGTATCAGAGCCAGGTTCAAAGGGTGTCAGGAGTTGACAGAGGAACCAGAAATGAGAGATGGACGCGAAGCCGGTGCGCATGGTGAATCTGAACGGCACAAACTATCATTATTGGCGGAGCAAGATGAAGGATTTGCTGTTCGTCAAGAAGCTGCATCTGCCCGTATTTGCATCCGAGAAGCCCAGTGATAAATCCGAGGAGGACTGGAAATTCGAGCATATACAGGTGTGCGGATATATCAGGCAGTTCGTTGACGAGAACGTGTACAACCACGTTGCCAATATTGAGCACGCGAAGACGTTATGGGATAAGCTGGAATCTTTGTACGAGAAGAAGACCGGGGTAAACAAGTAGTTCCTGATCCGGACGATGATGGGTCTGCGATACAAAGATGGGACGTCTATTACGGATCACTTGAGTGATTTCCAGGGCGTGGTTGACCAGCTATCTTCTATGGGAGTCAAGTTCGACGACGAAGTTCAGGGACTGTGGCTGCTGTGTACATTGCCAGACTCGTGGGAGACCGTACGAGTATCTATGATCGCTTCTGCTCCAGAGGGCGTGGTCAGTCTGGAGTTTGCCAAGAGCGAGGTGTTGAATGAAGAGATACGGAGACGTTCTCAGGGCACTTCATCCACATCCCACCACTCAGAGGCACTTGTTTCAGAGAGCCGCGGAAGGGGCAAAAGCAGGGGTCCAGGTGGTGGCAGAGACAAGAGCAGGGGGAAGTCCAAGGGTCGTTACGAGGACTCAGAGTGTTTCCATTGCGGTAAGAAGGGCCATATCAAGCGGAATTGTTTCGCTTGGAAGAGAGAGAAGAAGGGCGACAAGGGGAAGCAAGAAGAGAACACTACAGCGGCGGCCTCGGTGCATGGAGGCGATGTGATCGTCGTAGGTGATGAGGTCATTACTAACCTCGCCTGCGATGACAATTTTTGGCTGGTGGACTCAGGGGCTTCAGCACATGTATCTCACAATAGGACACTGTTTGCCACTTATACGACAGGCGACTGCGGCGTGTTGAAGATGGGCAACGGAGATGTGTCGAAGGCGGTTGCCGTTGGAGATGTGCATTTGAGAACGAAGACGGGTGCGGTTTTTGTTCTCAAGGATGTTCGTCATGTCCCTGATATCCGTTTCAACCTGGTGTCGGTTGGAAGGTTGGATGACGAGGGATTCTTCAGTCTCTTCGGGAACAGTCAGTGAAAGCTTTCCAGAGGTTCGATGGTGATTGCCAGAGGAAGCAAGAAGTCCGGTCTCTACTATATGGAGGGGAGCGCAGAGGGGGCACAGGAGGTGAACGCAGTCAGTGATGCGTCTACCGAGTTGTGGCACAGACGGCTCGGCCATATCAGCGAGAAGGGGATGAGCTACTTGGTGAACAGGAAAGTGATTCCGGGGCTCAAGTCTACAAAGTTGGAGAAATGCACGCACTGTTTAGCTGGGAAGCAAAATAGGGTGTCTTTCCAAAGTCACCCAAGTTCGAGGAAGCCGGCGTTGCTCGAGTTGATTCACTCGGATGTCTGCGGTCCTATGAAGGTAAAATCTCTTGGTGGTGCTTCTTACTTTGTGACTTTTATTGATGACTGTTCCAGGAAGGTTTGGGTCTATGCCTTAAAGACCAAGGATCAGGTGCTGCCTACTTTCAAAGAGTTTCAGGCCTCTGTTGAAAGGGAGACGGGCAAGAAGTTGTTGTGTGTTCGGTCCGACAATGGCGGCGAATACATCGGTCCCTTTGATGCGTATTGCAGAGAGCAAGGGATACGACACCAGAAGACTCCGCCAAAGACACCTCAGCTCAATGGTGTAGCGGAGCGCATGAACAGGACACTGATGGAGAGGGTGCGGTGTTTGCTGTCAGAAGCAAACTTGCCGGGCAGTTATTGGGGTGAGGCTCTTCTCACAGCTGCTTATATTATTAATTTGTCTCCTAGAGCTCCTTTACAGGGTGATGTGCCTGACAAAGTATGGTACGGCAAAGAGCCGTCATACAATCACCTGCGGGCGTTTGGTTGTAAAGCCTTCGTGCATGTACCGAAGGACGAGAGGACCAAACTTGAGCCGAAGACGAGGCGATGCATCTTTGTCGGCTATGGTCAGGATAAGTTTGGCTATAGACTCTACGACCCAGTGGAAGGAAAGCTCTACAGAAGCAGGGACGTGGTGTTCGTCGAGGATCAGACCATGACCAACACTCAGGATTCCGAGACGCCTTCTGAGGCTGAGGAATTGCCTGAGTTAGAGTCATTTCGCTTCGAGCAGTTTCCAGAGGACATCGCAGAGGATCCAGTTATGGGAAAGCCGGTACATGGAGTTGCTCCCAACCTTGATCATCAGCCTGCTGATGGTGGTCAGGGTGTCCCTCAGGAGGATGAGCATGCCGGAGAGGTAGTTCCTGAAGGGGCGGAGGCTGTCGGTATACAGCCAGCACCAGTGGCTCCACTGAGAAGGAGTGACAGGGATCGTCGACCATCTACGAGATACTCACCGGATGAGTATGTGCTATTGACTGACGGGGGAGAGCCCGAAAGTTTCGTAGAGGCTATGGAAGACGAACACAGGCAGGAGTGGATGGTGGCTATGCAGGAGGAGATGAGTTCCTTGCACACCAATTCCACTTATGATCTGGTGCGGTTGCCAAAAGGCAAGAAGGCTTTGAAGAATCGATGGGTGTTCAGAGTGAAGCAGACGGATGATGCTACTCGCCCTCGATACAAAGCGAGGCTGGTAGTCAAAGGCTACGGTCAGCGGAAAGGCGTGGATTATGATGAGATCTTTTTGCCTGTCGTCAAGCATTCGTCTATCCGGGTGGTGCTAGCATTAGCAGCCAGTTTCGACTTGGAGGTCGAGCAGATGGACGTGAAGACGGCATTCCTCCACGGTGATCTTGAGGAGGAGTTGTACATGGAGCAGCCAGAGGGATTCTGTGAGAAGGGCAAGTCACATTTGGTCTGCCGGTTGAGGAAGAGCTTGTATGGTCTGAAGCAGGCTCCGAGGCAGTGGTACAGAAAGTTCGAGTCGTTTATGGGGGAGCATGGTTATGCACGAACGACGTCGGACCATTGTGCATTTGTGAGGTATTTTGCCGATGATGATTTCATCATTTTATTGCTCTATGTTGATGATATGCTATTAGTGGGTCAGAATGCCACTAGGATAGCGGAGTTGAAGCGCCAACTGGGTGCGGCCTTCTCTATGAAGGATTTGGGCACAGCGAAGACTATTCTTGGGATGGAGATCAGCCGAGAGAGAGAGTCCAAGCTGCTACACTTGTCCCAAAAGAAGTACATTCACCGGGTACTTCAGCGTTTCGGGATGGACGGGTCGAAGAAAGTGAGTTCCCCCCTCGCGGCTCACTTTAAGCTCACTGAGGAACAGTGTCCATCTACCGAGGACGAAAAGGAAGATATGGAGCGGGTTCCATATGCCTCAGCTGTAGGAAGCCTGATGTATGCTATGGTGTGTACGAGGCCAGATATTGCTCATGCAGTTGGTACGGTTAGCAGGTATCTTTCAAATCCTGGAAGGATATATTGGAGTGCGGTCAAGTAGATTCTACGTTATCTTCAGGGCACTGCTGGTTGGAGACTTTCCTTTGGTGGTGACGAGCCGAAGCTGGTTGGGTATACCGACGCTAATATGGCTGGAGATGTAGACACGAGGCGATCGACTTCGGGCTACGTGATGATGTTTGCGAGAGGAGCAGTATCGTGGCAGTCGCGGTTGCAGAAGTGTGTTGCCTTGTCGACGACAGAGGCAGAGTACATTGCGGCGACGGAGGCTTGCAAGGAGCTGTTGTGGATGAAGAAGCTGCTGCAGGAAATAGGACTGAAGCAAGAGCAGTATACTTTGCTTTGCGACAGTCAGAGTACGATCCACCTTGTGAAGAATCAGACGTTTCATAGCCGGTCCAAGCACATCGAGACCCGGTATCATTGGATACGGGATGTGGTTGAGAAGAAGGACGCGGAGCTTGAGAAGGTGCATACAGATGACAACGGAGCTGATATGTTCACAAAGATTCTACCAAGGGGGAAGTTTGAGTACTGCAGACAGGTCGTCGGGATGACGACATCCTCCCCATAGTTGTGAAGGGGAAGATTTGTTGAAGTGGGTGGGGTTCCCAACCTATGTGGAGAAGACCCTGGAGTGCGACGAGCGCCGTCTGATGTCGGAGAAGCTCGGGAAGTAGGCGACGGAGTTGCTGCTGCTGCTGCTGCTGCTGGAGCTGCTGGAAGCAGGGGATCCGAGTTCGGGCCGAACTCGGTCCCAGGCCGAGTTCTGGCCGAACTCGGTCTGGCCGTTCCAGGGTTTGGCCAGTAGGTGCTGGTTGCCCCACACAGAGTTCTGGCCGAACTCTGTGTCGTCGGGGGCTGAAGCGGGATTCTGGATGAGTTTTCATCATTGGATCTAATCCAACGGTCCAGGTTGGCTGCGGGATTAGGGAGTTATATTGGGATTTCCCAACCCTAATTCAGAGTGCAACGCATTGGACAACACAAGTTTGAGAGAGGAAGGAGGCAAGAGTGCCATTACAACTTCGGAGAAGAAGACGGAGGATTGAAGGTCGCTGTTCGAAGGAGATCGTTTTCGGGTAATCTCTACTCGTCGTTCTCGCTCTTCGTAGCCTTGTAATCATTGTTCTTATCTCTGAGTGTTGTGGGGATCCGATTTGGATCGGGAGGAGTTTGTAGAGGGTGTAATTCTTCTATTCCATTAGTGGAGGCTTCTCAGGGTTGGACTCCGATCGTCCCGTGGTTTTTTCCCGCAAGGGTTTCCGCGTCAAAAATTCTCTGTGTCTGCGTGGATTGTTTTTTGTGTGATTGTTTTTGGGTTCGTGCGTTGTATTGCTCGGTCCTCTCGCAGGTACTCTCCGGTTTGGGGAAAGGTTTCCGCGTTTCTTTCCCAACATCTTATTGGTGATTCAAACCAAGTTGGTATCTCTCTCATTTACATCTTCGATCTTTGACCTTAACCTAAGAGTCCCATGTCAATAACCGTAAACATTTATGGTGTTTTTCACTGTTTATTTTGTCAACTTCTAAATGTTAGGATTCTCTCCAGTTTAATGTCAAAATTTTCCCCGTAGTGTAACGAGGACCATGAGTATATGTACAATTTTTTTTTCTTCTTTCATATGATACCATTACCAAATGACTTGAACTTATCGTTTGTCGTAGTACTTGTGAGCATATCCTTATATGGTGTGGATGCATTGTTTTTATATCCTTATATGAATATTGCACAAATATTTTTGAACTAAAGTTGGTGTCGAAATCTTGCAACAAGGAACTTGACCACCATATGTTACTATTGCTCATAGCCTATTAGTTTTTTTTCCCCAATATTATTTATAAATAAAGTTAATATATAGTTGCTCACTTACTCTTTATAATTTTTTCTTTTATTAAAGATTGTCGGATGAGAAAAAAACACTTTATTATTTATTTATTATTACCTATTATTATTTTATCTTTATATGAATACTTATTACATCAGATAAACTCATGTTATTATATATCTTGTTTAATGTAAGAATAAAGTGATACATGTTGTTCTAACAGAACATGATTGTTCTAACCTCTGAACTTTTTTTTCATTTATCATTTTGCTTTATTAGAAGCCTGATATAATTTTAATTGAACTATTTTCAATATATACATATACATAATTCATAGGGAGCATTAATCCTAAAATTAGTAGATTGGTTTGATGAGCTCCAACATTTTTGGTGGTGCGTGATCCTGGAGATGTGGTAATTATAATACATTTTTGATTGTATAGTTACACTTCATATATATAGGGAATTTTTACCCTAATATGAATTTTATGATTTTCTAGTTTTTTAATATTATTTATTTTGTACAAAATAATGATATGCTACTACATATTGGGTTTGAAATAATTCGTTATTTTGATATTGTCAATAAGATTTTAGAATTGGCAAATCTAATTTGTGGAACATGGTAATATGCTAACAAATGTTAGTAATTATGTCATGATACAAATTGGCAACATTGAAGCCAATGGGTGAACTATACAAGCTCTAATGCAAATCTATTGAGGATTAATATTTATTAGAAACTTATGTTAACCTTATTTGTTGTTAAGTGTTGTTGTAGTTTACAAACTTTTACAAATTGTGACTTATTCTAAAGTGAATGAAACCTCACAATATATGTAGAAATTATGTACATATATGTGCTCCATATAACATAGACGACTGTTTGTTATGTACCTATTTATAGACAAATTGTATTGTAGTGCTAGAATGAACAAGTTTGTACATTGTTTTAGTTATATATATTTCTTGCTAATATGCAAACTAACTTCTATTCTCTTGAAGGTAGAATCCTCAAAGATATTTTTTATTTTTTGGAAAAGAACATGCTATCAGTGACGGAAAAAAAGGTTTTGTACTCGTTCTAAATATTTCTCTCTTCAAGTCAAAGATATTAGGGATTTTGATGTGTTAGGAAAGGCTCAAACATGCTAAGGGTGAAGCAAGAATAATGGAACTATCTAAAATGATGTACAAAATGACATCTTCTGAAGTTCTATTGCTAAGCCGAAATCAAGAGGTACATAAATACTCCGACAATCAAGAAAGGTAATTTTTATATTTACCTACATATTCTATTTATTTTGATCCCAAGTTTAGTTGGACAAATATATATTATGGAGTGTGTGAGCCAAATTTCTTGGTTTGTATATATTGATTATGGTGATGTTAAATGATTGATTTGCATGTTTGAACCTTAAATGATCATATTATTATAGTTTAGATGATGTTCAAATAATTTAGTCAAAAGAAAAATAGTTATTGAAATTGCAAATTCCTTTAAATCTAAAGTTTTAAAAGTTGAGATTATTTTGGGTACAAGCCGAAAGGGTCCTTCTGTCAACCGAGCGTAAATAGCCCTAAGCGACACGGTACTTAATCGTTCCCCGTGGACCTCCGCTAGCTGGGAACCGGCCCCTACAGCTAACCCAAGTTAATCAACACTTGATGGACTAAAGATTTTTTAAGTTTAATTAGCAAAATTACTTAAACTATTATTATAATACTTTAGACTGTCATCTTTACAAACATGGCTCATAAAGATAAGTTTTTAGAGCAAACACTGAAAGTTACTATGTCATACTTTAAGAGGTGACATAGTCAGATAAGTTTTGGCTCACTATCCTAAGCATGATATCAGCAATTGATTGAATTACATAATTCTGATGACACTAAGCCTGATCTATATGCTTTATGTGAGTCATTATATGACTTATTTTTTAAAATGCTATAGAACTATGTTGAGCATTGGAAGGAGTATAAGGGTTCACTTATGAAACAAGTTAGATACTCATAAGATGATAGGTTCATGTGACAAACTATCATAACTAGACTCTGAAACGGTAATTTTAAACGTAGCCTGTGTTGGAGCTGAATAGCTCAAACAATTTTATTATGTATATACAAATTTATGTACATGTCGTTTGATTTTTAAATAAATTGTGATAATAAATTTGCTACAAAAACTACTAAAGCATGTTTTTATGAGTTCTAAGATGAACAGGGACCTGCAGCTGCACATCAAGTCTTAAAGATCCTAAAAGGCAAAATGACATTCTTGACTATAAAAGTCATAAAAGAACTTTACAGATCTCTTGACGAAGAGTCTGTTTACTCTTGACGAAGAGTATGTCTAGGAAATTAATCCTAGATTCATAGAGGGGGATGGGGTTAAGCCCATAAGTAAGTCACCAGCAGTGGCAACCCAACCGAGTCTGACTGGAGATCCCAAGAAGCCAGTTCAATGGGTAGAAACAAGCTGGACTAAGGTGACTTTATGGAACACTGACCCGAGATTAAAATCTCATTAAAATTATGCCCAAGTGGCTGTACATGTGTACAATGATTCCCCATCCCTATGGTGACAATGTTCCGGTGTGATTTGGTTAGGATGAGTTTTAGAACTCTTAATAGGTCCAAGCATGATTATGCAGGGTTGACTCTAATCACCAACCCTTGGAGGACTTACCTATGTGAGAGGTCGTGAAGGCCGCGACTATGGGACAGGGCGATCCCAGACAACTCTCATAAATTATGGAAAAGTGCGCATGGCCAATCAAAAGCGCCACCCCGACAGACCCAAGAACCTCTAGCATACTATGTGTGTTATTTTCTGCATCTGATTCAAGAAGTTTGATTCAAGGCGTAGTCCATCAAGTACTTCTTCAGATAAAGACAATAGTCACTAAGTGAGATTCAAGGCTGTAGTCCATCTCACCTATTGCATAGTATTCATTTGCCCAGAAATTCTTTCTCTCTAATCTTTTGAATATTGTTCTCTAATTTCAAAACTTGGTTTTTTGGGGGGGATTGTTGTATGAATTTGTAAAAAACCAACTTGTAATGACTTTTATTGTATTGATGTTAATTCATATTAACTATTACCTTTTATTATCCATTTTATTGGTTGTTTAATCCTAATAAATTATATTAATTCTATAGGTTAAGGGTTGTCCATTATTATCCACTTTATTGGTTGTTTAATCCTAATAAATTATATTAATTCTATAGGTTAAGGGTTGTCTATATAATGCATACTTTGTCTTGTTGAAGAGACATCTTTAAAAGTAACAACCACATGATTCTTCTCCTTCTCTTCCTCCAAAAATTACTACCATATGATTTATACTTTTCTATTTCAATCTCTCCTACTCTGGGCATGAGCTAAGTTCGGATCGTTCTTCTGAAACCGTGTGCGGTGACGGAAAGCCGGTAGCAAGGGGGTTTTACCACTAGGAGGATTCGAGATGATGTCGGCACATAGACCTCGAAAATCTCTTAGGACAGTGCTTCGTGCATGACTTCCCCGTAGACCGGTATTTCTAACCTTTTTTTATTATTTTGTTATTCCATTTTTCATGATGATAAAAAAAAAAATTCTAACAATTTTTAGGGGAATTTTCTAAGGGAGGCTTTTGATCCGCTCCCATATATATATATATATATATATATATATATATATATATATATATATATATAAAATATGGTTGAGATTAAAAGGTGTAAGCCCTACTACCTTTTTAAGTCATATAATCTCAACCATTTAATTATAATCCAACGTGTATAACATATGTTGATTTCATAATACAAACCAGCCAGCTGGTTCTAGAGCACTCATATATATATATATATATATATATATATATATATATATATATATATATATATATATATATATATATATATATATATATATATATATATATATATATATAAAATAAAAAATATATATATATATATATATATAGAGAGAGAGAGAGGGATCGGGTGACACATACAATTTAACATCTAAAAATACACGCAATCTTAGCCGTATATCAATAGAAATTAATGATTCAGATCTATGTAGAATTTTGATCTCTATTAAATAGTGGGTTGTATTAATTAGTGGGATGTGCAATTAATGTGTTGTAATTGTTGGAAAACCATAATTATAGTTAGTGGCCATATCAGACAAATCTGAACCATTAATTTCTATTGATGAACGGTTGAGGTTGCTTGTACTTTTAGATATCAAATTGTATGTGTCACCCGATCCCTTCCCGGCACACTCGAAAGGACGACCAGGCCTCGCGATGGTACAGGAACTAGGAGGGGGAAGGAAAAACAAAGGGGTAGAGAAGGCATACCAATCGGAGAAGAGAAGCATAGCGAGAAAGGCAGGCGCTTCAGGGGCGGAAGAGCTATCTGGCCAACATACCAGGTGTTCGACAAATTGCCACTAAGAGTGAGCAAGGAAAGGCAAAGCCAACATCATGGGCAGACCACTGCAAGGGTGCCAGCAGTAATAAAATGGAAGGGGCCACGACCTATGTTGAGCCGACAATGATGGAGGATGAGAAGGTGGCGGCCATCATGGCGGAGGACCTCCGGGAAACAACAGAGTACTGACAGAACACCATAATGTTGTACGTGATGGGAAATAAGCCATTCTAAGGTCACCTTCGGACGTACGCCATTAGAGTATGGAAACCGGTGGGTACCATAGAAATATTCGCCAGAGAGAACGGATTCTTTTTCGTGAAATTCAGTCTACAAGAGGATAAGGAACGGATCCTACAGGGAGCGTCATGGACCTTCGATGGACGACTTGTCTTGCTGAAGGAGTGGAGCCATAAATCCAATTTTGAAAGAGATACGTTATCCAGTATACCAGTGTGGATTATTCGACTATCTTTCCTGCCACAACAGTTATGGAGTGTATAGTCCATAACCAAGATAGCGAGTGTGGTGGGGAGACCACTGCGTATGGACACTCTCACCGCAAAATAGATGAGGCTTGCATATGTTCGATGCTTCGTAGAGATTGAAGCGGAGAACGAGCTCCACAACAGAGTTGGAGTGCTGCTGCCAAATGGGAATAAATATTATCAAGACATCGAATATGAGTGGGTGCCTCCCAAGTGCAGGAAACGCAATTACTTCGGTTATATAGACCAACAATGTGTCACGCCCCGATCCCGGAGGATCGAAAACTAGCCACTGGACGTGATGCCGTACAAGTCTATATTGCACTTGTACAAGGCAAAACCATTACAGTTTCTGGTATTTCTCAGAAAACAACAACATCGCAGTAAAACCAAGCAGATAAATTAAAGTCACACAAGATATAAAAAAATGTATCTCTTTATTGATAATTACAATGGATTACAAGACTTGCAACGGAATACAGTTTATAACTGATTACAAGACTTTGAATAGCCAACTGAATATATACGCTTGCCCTTTAGGCTACAACTGAATATGCCAACTTCTTATCACTCTCCGTTCCCAGAATGCATATTTTAATACGTGTACTGCTTGAATATATTTATTTAATATTTATCATGTATTTGTTCTGTATTTAATTTCTTTAATTTCATGCTAATTATTTTTTTGTATTTTATTTTCTGCTTTTGTTTTACTTTTGGTTTATTTTGGTGTAATTTGACTTGGGTTCGGCTTGGGTTGGTTTTTTTTGGTTTAGGGTGGTTCATCATGAACCCAACCCCTTACCTACCACCATCTCCATTTAAAGCCCAACTACTTTCTCTCTCTCTTCATTCATTTTCATTTACTCTTCTTCTCCATTAACCTCTCCTCTAACCTAAGAAAACCCATAGGCAAGTGCATCTTGCTTCCACATGAGAACCTATTTTTATGGTTCATTTATCTTCTTCTCGGGATTCTAAGATAGTTTAGAACTTAACATTTTGCATTTTGAAAGCTTTATTTTTGTAAGATCTAGATATTTGTCATTTTCGAATTTTGGTGGTTTTGATCTATCAAACTTTCTTATTTTCGAGTTTTGATCGTTTCAGGTTGTTGAGATTTGTGTTATACCCCATCTTGATCTATGGAACTCCCATTTTTGGCTTCGATTGAAGGTTTCATGGAATTTGGAGTTCTGGAGGTTCTTTACGCCCACATTTATACGTGCCCGCGTAGTATCAAGCTCTACGCCCACGTTCATTCGTGTCAGCATGAATCTGGATTACGTAAGTCTACTCTGGCTTGGCGTATCCCTTTACACGTACAAATTCACGCGTAACGTTATTCCCTTTACGCATACAAGTTCACGCGTAACGTTATCCCTTTACGCATACAAGTTCACGCGTAACGTTATCCCTTTACGCGTACAAATTCACGCATAACGTTATTCTTTTTACGTGTACAAGTTCACGCGTAACGTTATTCCCTTTACACGTACAAATTCACGCGTAACGTTATTCCCTTTACGCGTAAAAGTTCACGCGTAACTCTATTTCTTTTACGTGTACTCCTCTGGCTTGGCGTACTTTCTTTGGCGTACTCCCTTGGCGTACTCCTTGGGCGCATGGCACCCCTTAAATATCCTTACGCCTTTTGACATGAACTTGATAAAATCATGATATGTTAATATTTTTAATACATATTGTTGTTTGGAGTTTGTACTGTGTTTCGATTGGTTTATGGACACCCAGTATGACTGGAACTTAACCCTGAGAGTTATAGACTCGGCTATACTAAATACTAGTTTGACTCTCATGCTTTGTCACAAATTGACATTGATTGTTACCCTCGACTGTAATGGTTCATATTAACCATGAACCATTACAGTCGACTAGTCGATCCCGAACATTGGCATATGAACACGTGCAGACTTCAACTTGTTTCTATAAAAGCAGTATGTGTACCTTACAATCAAGGCATGATTATTTCGTAGCTAGGTTTGATTGTTGCATTACGCTATGTAAGACCTACAACCTAACCGCACGGACGTCGTTGTAGAGTAATTAGGGGTGCAACTTGGGCGGGCTAAACCCGAACCCGATCAGGTAAACCCGTTAATGGGTTGGGTTAGGGTTGAAGATATTCGGGTTCGGGCTTGGGCTCGGGTTAAAATATTTGAACCCGATCAAAAATCGGGTTGGGTTTGGGTTCATGTGTTGGGTAACTCGAAGAACCCGAAACCCGACATACATATAATTTATATATATATTGTTTCATACTACTTAAATAAAAATTTAAAACTATAATTTTTTTCACCCGAACTCTTCAATTCTTTGTCCTAAATCTCATTTCATTTTTATTTTATAGTAATTGAGGCATGATTGCTATTTGATTATGCATTTAATATTACTCTTGTTTAAAATTATTTCAAATATCATATTAGAGTCCGATAAACCCGATGGACCCGAGCCCAACCCGATCCTCCGGGCTTGGTCTTGGGCTTCATATATTGAACCCAAAGTCGGGTCGGGCTTGGGCTTGGGCTTGGGCTAGGCTTATGATCTATCGTTGGGCTCGGGTTGACCTCTAACCCGACCTAACCCGCCCGAGTTGCACCCCTAAGAGTAATGCATATTGTACTCTGTACAAAAGTACTCATTCTGAATGACCATGATCCACGGCATGAGATTTCAATTAACATAGGGACTACTAAGTTAAATAAAATAATAATTACATGGAGAGAATGGATTCTTGGGTTCTTATATGGCAGCCATCTCGGGACAATTAGTGTCCCGACATGTCGACTGGTTCCCACAGATACTGTAAATCTGACACACGGGCATGGTGTGGTATCTGTTTATATTTATATATTTTGATGACGGGCATTCCGCTGGGACACGTCTAATTCATGATTGACGCAATTGATTATTGGGTAGACTAGCATTGCTTGTATATTGTAAGAACTGAGGAATCCCTTGTTGCATATTTCTAGGGCAACTTGAAACTTACAGTTAGCAAGCCGTAGTAGTTGTATTGTCATTTAAATTGATTTGTTTGTGTACTGTACCTACTTCGTTAACTAGTGAGATGATCAGAATGTCAGGACATGACGGGTCAACTTCTGTCTTTGTTTGGTTGGAAAGTTGTTTTAAAGTGTTGTGATGTTGTGTGAATCCCAGTAGCAAGCGAAGATTTATTTTTCATATTCTTAACTCTTACCACTGGTTTTAATTCTCATGTCGTGCTTCCTTGTGTTACTTGCTATTTGAGGTCTAACCTCTCTGGTTTTGCATGGCCAGATTTAGAGCCAGCTCCCGAGGACTCAGCTTACTTCCACCTCTAAGATGGTCAATACTAGAGGGATGATCGCAGGAGGACACGAGTGGGTTCCTTACTTTTTCACTCGTTTTACTACTTACTTTACTTTTGTCGCTAGGCACCGACATATTAGTCGGACTTTCTTGTACTTACTTTTACATAATTGTAACTAAGTCAGACTGCAGCTGATAACGATTGTGTATACCTTGTTATATCATCTGGCTATATTTTGTAAAGCCAGATCTCAAGAACATTTTGACTGAGCGTTTGGGACGCCGTACTGCTCATTCTTATATGTTCTCTACTTACTGATTTTTATTGAATAATTGGGACAATAGATGTTGAGTAACCCTAGTGAGACTTTCTTGTAGTATGCACCCCCTCGTCTTTTAGACAGGATTGATCATATTATACCGTATTCATCTACCCGTAATACGTAGCTGGCTGAGTCACTCCCCCGCTCTCCGGTATTATGGTTCTAGGGCGTGACACTTCTTTACAATGAGCTTGCCAATTTGGCTACAATCTCACTGGTACAACTAAGTTACACTGTTCCATACATTATGTCACGTATAGCAGAAGACATCGTCTTGAAAGAATAGCTTCTGCACACCCATTCGAATCATCGATGCCAAGCACTGATCAAACGAATTTCCCAATACACAAGTACCTGTAATATTACCCACAACGTGGATCAGTACATCATCAATGTACTTGCGAGCGGTGCTGGCCTAACTCACCTAAGAAGACAACACTAAGTAATCATATTATAGAACATTATTAACAGTGGTCTTTCTCGTTGCCTTATGGTCAATTTCATATTATAGCCGACAAGAAGTAAAGCATGCAAATATCATAGCCAACATAATTTAAAGCATACAGTTACCACCCTTTGGTGATTCTTACCCACAGTCATGTAGCCATTCCTGTATATTTATAATACTTACTCAGCCTACATAAGAAGACATTATTAGGAATAATATCATAATTCAATATATTTATCACCGTTCAGGTGATTCTTACCACAGCCGACACCCTTTTCTGTAATTGAGTAACAACTTACTTTGCCCGTATAAGATATTATTAGCACTGGACCTATCTATATGAAGGCCACTGGCGACATGCCATCTTGGACCGTCTTCCAGGTATACGATGCCCCTTGCCGTACAGGTATCTAGCCCCACTGAAGGTCCTGTATACCGATGTCAGTACGTCAGCACCAATCCTTGTTCCCCCTAGGATGAACCGGGTCCGTGGCCTCAAATTACCGTTCAAGGAACTAACTTGTCCACAAGTTGTCCATGACCATGCAAGTACATACAACTTATCTATAAAAAAGTATATAATGCATGACAAGGGAAACTAAGTGCTTCAAGCACCATTCTCATTCGTATTGCCATCTTTCTCATTCCAGAGTCTTGGCGTAATCAACATTCTACATCGATGACGGGATAATAGAATGTTGTTACCCAATCCCTTTCTCCCATCTTTGATACCATACATCTTTCCAACCGATACTCAATGTACTTACTGTCAAATTCTTGGAATTTAGCATCTGTTTAGCATACGTCCATCAAGCTAAGGCTCAACATACTCACCGCCCAAGTATTTGGGACTTTTCCTTCACCTGTCATGTAATTTCATTACAAAGCACGTAAGCATACAATTCATTGAAATGATTCGAGCACACAATTCACAAAATGATTCGCAACAGTTTCGGGTCTTGTGATTAATTATCTTTTATTATCTTTTCGACTTTCATGCAGGGTGTTATTCAACAACTCAATGATCAACATAGCATACATATCCTTTTATTAAGCGTGAAACTAAAGATCGCATAGCCTTCCAAGCGATCCTTCGCATATTCTCAATGATCAACATAGCATATAATTCAACACTACTCACATTCATAGGACAATTTCCGCCAGGATCGCATAGCCTATATGTCGTCTATAACTGTGTTCAGGTAGAATTTCTAAAAGGTTACTGGATCGATCGGAATCGATATCCCAATGTGGGTTCATGGACTGATATATGTCCTATTTTTGGGACAGGTTTTTGTCGAAGTTTGCCTCGATTTTGCGAATCAAGGGCTCGACCATATTGCAACCTATTTGCTGGGGCCTCTAGAGGGTCATATAGGGTTTCCATAATAATTTACGAAATTAAAAATGACGAAGTGTACGCGAAGAAACATAACACTGAAGTTGGTACCTTGTGATATGTTGCTGTCGTTGCCGTTGCTTTTGAATCCGCGCGCGTGGCCCATTTCTGGCGAGGCAGGTGGCACGCGCGGCAGCGCAAGGGTGGGGGAGGGTCGCCAGGGTCGGTGGCATGGTGGAGGTGTTTAGGGTTTTGGTGAAATTCGATCTCTTCCTCTCTGTCTCTCGTATATATACCTATATCCTGTGCGATCGAAAAGGCTCGGCTCAGCCTGGGCTTGAGGAAAAGGTTATCGGGTTCGGATCCAGGTTAGAGGGTTCGGATCCCATGTGGATCCGCGACCCAATAGAAGGGATTGGGCCAGGCTGGTTATTTGCAAGTGGGTCGGGCTTGGCTAAATAAAGAATGGGCTCTAATAGCTGAAATGGGTCATGCTGCTTGTCTTGTTGGGCTGGGATGCTACTGCTTCTCTTTCTTATTCTTTTCCTTTTCTTTTTTTTTTTCTATTTCTATTTCTTTTTCTTATATATATATATATATATATATATATATATATATATATATATATATATATATATATATATATATATATATATATATATATGTGCATTTATACATAAATATATATATATATATATATATATATATATATATATATATATATATATATATATATATATATATATATATATACATAAATATATATGTATGTGCGTTTATACATATATATATACATACCATATACGCCTATATTATATATATATATATATATATATATATATATATATATATATATATATATATATATATATATATATTATATTTTATATATATATATATATATATATATATATATATATATATATATATATATATATATATATATATATATATTCTTATATTCATACACACGTATATTATGTATATATATATATCTATATATACACATACACATATATATCTATATTTACATCCTTATAACAATTAATACATACATATATATATATATATATATATATATATATATATATATATATATATATATATATATATATATATATATATATATATATGGATATATTCCATAACCAAAATAATAATAATAATAATAACAACAAAATACCATAACCAATAATGATACTAATATTATATAATAATCACCTCAATAACTTAATAATAATTAATAATAATAAAAAATACAATAGATCTATAATGGTGTATATACCCTTTATGTACTGTCACGCCCCAGAACCAGAATACTGGAGAGCGGGGGCAGACATAGCCAGCTACGTATATTGAAATAGAATACATCTAGATATGAGGGTTTACTACAAGCCAGCAGTCTCTTAAGGTCAAGCCTATTGTCTCAATCTCAAGCAATTAACAGAGTTACAAGATATTAGAGCATCAAATATATATATATATATAAGGCGTCCCAAATATTACATATTGGATGATCATGAAGCTAGTCGTACAAATGATAGGACTAGCAAGAGTTCAGTCATACATGATCAACCCTAGAATTTGTTAATCATGTTTACAGCCCGTAGGCAGACAGTAAGTAAATGTGCATCGAGCTAACAGGTGCTCGTCGGCTAAACGCCTCAAAAGAATAAATTTATATATAAGTGGGTGAAAACAAAAGGGAAAACCCACTCGTAGCCCGGGTTCCGTCTAGTGTTCACCATTGGGCTGGAAGCTTGGTAGATCCTCGGGAGCTGCTCCGAAATCTGGCCACACAAAACCAGCTGGGTCAAACCCCAGAAAGAGCAAGTACCACAAAGGAGGCCACAAATAAGAACAAAAGCCAGCATATCAGAACATAAAGAATAAAAGGAAAGTACAAGCAATAAAAGTACACAGAGCGATAAACGACTAGGGACGTGGAACCATTCCGGGAGCCAGGTTACAATCCTTAAACCAAACAAGGACCGGGATTGTACCCCTTCGCCTGAATAGCTCACTGTCTCTACCCATTTATCGTTAGAGATAGGTAAAACAATCATGATCAAGAGTTCCAGGTACAGGGGCTAGACAAGACTTAGACAGAGCTGGACACCATTCATTCACAATCGGCCAAGCAAGTACTACGGCTTACTACTTTAACTAACTAGGGTTATCACAAGCCTAATTACTAAGAAGATGCAAGTGAGAATTTTCAGTCCCAAGCCCTGCAGACTATCCAGTTATCCTTCCACGGGTTGAGAGTTATAGGTGGGTACATTGCCCGGGAGACAAATGTACCCTTAGGTGACTTAGAGGGTGCAACACATGACAGTGTGCTGGAAATGTGCTCTACTCGTCGGCAAGCTACAAGTCCATTAAAGCGCCCAGATAACGAGATTGCCTGTGACTGGGAATTCTCCATGTTCTAGTTTGATCTAATCATTAGCCTAATCTAATTTAGCGCGAGTCCCTAGCCGTGGTACCCAGGAAGTCATGTCCTATACATGATGCAAGACAAGACAAGTGGATTGTACAAGCAAGCAAGCAGGAGCACCCACAGTGTCAAGGCAGGTCAAGTTAAGTTATCAAGTCAAGTCAAGTTAACTGTCGCAACAGCATCGAGTTAAATCATGTCAGGGTACTTGTCAGGAGTGCGCCAGGACGGGCCACTATCATGTCAGGTTGGTCATGTCAGGAGTACACCACTACGGGTCACTGTCATGTTATGCTAGTTCCTTGTCATACCAGGTCATGTACAATAGTCATTCCAAGTATATTAAGTAAAATCAAGTTCATGACAAAAGGCGTAAAGATATAAAATGGACGTAAAATATCTAATAAAATACCAATATATATAGGACCCTAGAAGAGCCAAGCTTAAAGAAATAAACAAATTCATCATAGACAAGTAGGTTGTGCAAGGGGGTCAGGGGTTGGGCTGCGCAGGGTATGTACTGCGCATGGAAGAGCTGCGCAAGAGTTGCCTTGCGCAAGGGTTACCTTGCGCAAGGGTAGACTGCGCAGGGGGTCAAGGGGCACAGGGTTAAAGGGGCACAAGGGATGTCTTGCGCATCAATTAGATTGCGCAAGGGTAGACTGCGCAGAGTATGGACTGCGCAATGGTCGAGTGCGCAGGGGTAGACTGCGCAGAGTATGGACTGCGCAATGGTCGAGTGCGCAGGGGTTACCTTGCGCATGGCTGGCTTGCGCATGGCTAGCTTGCGCCAGCGCAATCCAGCACAGCGCAAAGCACTGGCTGAGCCTATGCGCAATCGGCCATGCGCTAAAGAGCACAGGCCGGGGTGCGTAAACGGTCAAGTGCTAAAGAGCACTGGCCGAGAGCCTTCACCAAGGCTGAGATGAACTCCTCAAGAACACCAAAAACTTCAAATCTTCATAACTTAGCCAAATCAAAACCAAATCTTGATTTTCAAAGTTCTAACTTGAGTAAAATCGAATTCTCTTCCACATGGAAGCATCAAAACATACAAAAATCGAAGTTTAATAGATCAAAACCAAGGATTTTCGAAAATGGTTAAAACCTAGATTTAGAAGAATAAAAGCTCCAAATCATGAAATGTCAAGTTCTAAAGTTGTTCTCTATGGCCTAATCTAGTTAATGGACAAATAAAAAGTGGTGCTTATTTGATGGCAAGGTGCACTTGCCTATGGTGTGGTGTTGTGTGGAAGAAGGAAGAAGAAGAAGAAGTTAGAAATTAATGGAGAAGTAATGAGGAGAGAGAATGGTAGGTGGAGTTTTGATGAGGGTGGGTTGTGGTGTGTTGAGGGAGGAGTGTAGGTTAAGGTATTCCATTTATAATAAACCAAACCCAACCAATCCTACTCCAAAAAATAAAACCAAGCCATGGTCCAAACCCATTTACGAGAAACCAAAATCCGCAAGTCGAGAAAGTAAAATACGTGGCAAAATCCAAATACGAGCATAAATACGAAATACGAGAAATGAGGGTGACAACTCTACCCACCTTCAAAGAATTCTGTCCTCGGAATTTAATCAAGGAGCTAGAGATTGCCACGACAAGCTATACTAAGCACAGACAAGTTACACTAAGCAGTTCAATCATACAATCATACAATGCAAGCAAGGAAGGGAAAGCGTAAGGCATAAGAAAGATATTATACCTCACGAATCAAACAAGTAGGGATATCGCGATCGGATGTCGTCCTCACGCTCCCACGTTGACTCACCTAGAGAGTGATGACCCCAAGCAACTCGGACTAATTTAATAGTCTTGTTCTTGAGCGTCTTCTCCCTCCGGTCCAATATAGACATGGGCTTCTCCTCATACGAAAGGTTGGTACCAACAACCAGTTCCGAATGGTCTAGGATATGGCTCGGGTCCGGGATGTACCGTCTTAATTAGGATACATGGAATACATCATGTACCTCACTTAGCGACGGCGGAAGAGCGAGACGATAGGACACATCGCCTACTCGCTCTAGAATATCGAACGGCCATATATACCTAGGACTAAGCTTTCCCCGCACGCCAAAATGAATGACGCCACGGGTAGGAGAGATCCTAAGAAATACATGGTCGCCGACAACAAATTCTAAGGGACGCCGATGAGCATCGGCCCAATGTCGCTGACGGTCTTGGGCAACTCGAAGATGGTCCCTGACTTTTTTGATCACTTCAACGGTCTGGGCAATCATTTCTGGACAAAGCATCTGTCTTTTCCCGACATCATCCCACGCTAGCGGGGATCTGCACTTCCTACCATACAGGGCCTCGAAGGGTGCCATCTGGATACTGGCCTGGAAACTATTGTTGTACAAGAATTCCACCAGGTGCAGGTGATCCTCCCACGAACCACCAAAGTCAAGGGTACACGATCGCAACATATCTTTGAGAGTTTGTATAGTACGCTCTGACTGCCCATCTGTCTGCGGATGATACGCTGAGCTGAACTTGAGACGAGTCCCCAAACTTTGATGAAGACTGCACCAGAAGTGCGATGTGAATCTCGTATCCCTGTCTGATACTATGCTGACTGGCACTCCGTGAAGTCGGACGATCTGCCTGAGATACAACTCTGCTAGCTGCGGCGTCGACTGTCCAACTCTAAATAGAAGAAAGTGTGCCACCTTGGTAAGCCTGTCCACAATGACCCAAATAGCATCTCTGCCTGCCGGAGATCTGGGTAACCCAGTCACGAAATCCATGGTTATGTGTTTCCATTTCCATTCTGGGATCGGTAAAGGTTGAAGAAGTCCAGCTGGCCTCTGATGTTCAGCCTTGACTTGTTGGCAAACCAAACATCGAGAGACATACCGGGCTATCTCCCTCTTCATACCATTCCACCAAAAGTGCTAACGAATATTTCGGTACATCGTCGTGCCGCCTGGGTGAATGGAATACTGCGAACTGTGAGCCTCTGCCATGACTTCCTGTCTGATATCTCCGCTGGGTACATAAAGACGCGTGCCGTGTCGAAGTGTACCATCTTCATGGATGCATAACTCTGGCCTTCTTCCTGCCTCGTACTCTGTTTTGAGCTGCTGAATCTTGGAATCTGCTAACTGTGCTATCCGAATCCTCTCAACTATGGTGGACTAGATCTGCAGGCTAGCCATCAATGCCACGTTGGAAGGGAGGACAACTTCAATACCCATCTTCTGAAGATCTGCCAATAGCTCTGGTTGCGCTGTCAGAAGGTAGACTCCGGCTCTCCTGCTCAATGCATCTGCTACGACGTTGGCCTTCCCTGGGTGATACTGCAAGTCCACATCATAGTCCACAAGTAGCTCAAGCCATCTTCTCTGCCGCATATTAAGGTCCTTCTGGGTGAAAACATACTTCAGGCTCTTGTGATCTGTGAAAATCTCCACTCTGTCTCCGTACAAGTAGTGTCTCCACAACTTAAGTGCAAACACTACTGCTGCTAGCTCCAAGTCGTGGGTCGAGTAATTCTTCTCATGATCACGGAGTTGACGTGACGCATAAGCGATTACCTTCCCATGCTGCATCAAGACACATCCCAATCCTCTGTCTGAAGCATCGCAGTAAACTGTGAATCCTCCGGTCCCATCTGGAAGTGTGAGAATGGGAGCCGTTATCAAACCTCGCTTCAACTTCTCAAATGATTCCTGACATTCTGCTGTCCAAACGAACGGCACATCCTTGCGGGTCAACTGGGTTATCGGCGCTGAAATCCTTGCAAAATTAGAGACGAACCGCCGGTAGTAGCCGGCCAATCCAAGAAAGCTGCGAACTTCTGCCACTGAGCTGGGTACTGGCCATGACTCGATAGCCACAATCTTCTGGGGATCCACTTCCACTCCTCCTCTAGTAATGATGTGACCCAAGTACGAAATGCGATCGAGCCAGAACTCGCATTTACTAAACTTGGCGTATAACTGGTGCTCTCTGAGAATCTGGAGAACCACACGGAGATGCTGCTCATGCTCTGCTTCGCTCTTGCTGTAGACCAAGATGTCATCAAGGAATACTATCACAAACTGATCCAAGTAAGGCATGAAAATACGGTTCATGAGGTCCATAAACACTGTCGGCGCATTGGTTGCTCCAAAGGGCATAACTAGAAACTTCCAATGCCCATACCTAGATCTGAACGCCTTCTTCGGGATGTCCTGCTCTCTGACTCTGATCTGGTGATATCCTGACCGCAAGTCTATCTTCGAGAAAACTAAAGCTCCCTTGAGTTGATCAAACAAGTCATCTATCCTCGGGAGAGGGTATCTGTTCTTGATTGTCACTGAGTTAAAGGTACGATAATCAACACATAGCCTGGACGTACCATCCTTCTTTTTTACAAGAAGCATCGGGGCTCCCCAAGGCGATCCACTAGCACGTATGAATCCCTTGGTCCTGAGTTCTTCAATCATCTTGTACAAAATCTCCAACTCTGAAGGCGCCATTCTGTAGACTCGCTCTGATACTGGTGCTGTCCCGAGAATTAAGTCGATGGTGAACTCGATCTCCCGCTCTGGTAGCATCCCTGAAAGTTCCTCTGGGAAGACATCTGGAAACTCTTCAACTATCCGGGGCAACTGCACTGCTGCTACTGCCATCCGCAATACTGGGGGAGAAGGCTCTACGGCGCCTCTGGAAAAGGAAAACTCTGGCTCTCCGGGAATACTAAAGACAACTCTGCCAACATGGCAGTCTATCCTAGCATAATGGTTCCTCAACCAATCCATGCCTAGGACTACATCATAGTCTGCCATAGGGAACTCTATGAGCCTAGCGGGGAACTCTCTACCGCTAACTACGATCCGACACGAGGAAAACACTCGATCTACTCCCACAAGACCATTACCAGTAAGTATATTGAGCCTCACTGATAATGACTCGGGCTCCAATCCTATCCGTGTCGCGAATCGTGCAGACATGAATGAATGCGATGCACCAGAATCAAATAATACAGATGCTGGAAAGGTATTGACGAGAATAGTACCTGCCACTACCTCACCTGGTGCAACTTCTTCTTCCATGGTCATCATCATAGCCTGACCTCTAGCTGCGGGTCCTCTCTGCTGGGAACCCCTCTGCCGACTATGTGCTGGAGTCCGGGTGAACTGCTGCTGGAAGGCCTGGGCCTGGGGCGCCAATGGCCTCGGGTACTGCTGTTGATGCTGCTGCTGGACTGGAACTGGGGCTGGTCCTCTCACCGAAGAACTAGAAAGGTTGGATGATGATGGACCTCCCCTATTCGGGCAGGTCCCTATCTGGTGGTCTGCTCCTCCACAAGCCAGGCACAATCTCTGTGCCCTACGACACGCTGCCACTACATGGCCCGGCTTTCCGCAATGAGAACATTCCACTACGGAAGACTGCTTCTGCTTCTGCTGCTGCGGGTACGTCGGGGTCGAATGCTGAACCGACGTCACTGAGGCCGCCCGCCTCGGAGTTCCAATGGTTATACCCCTAGCTGCCGGGGCTGGAGCTGAAGATTGGTGCATCTGGTTGTGGGACCGCTTCCTGCCTCCGGTCATGTCCACAATTCTCCGGGAGGTATACTCATGCCTCCTTGCTGCCTTCAACACTGCATCGAACGTCTGGTGCTCGAACTGCTCCACAGCTAATAATATCTCTAAATGCAGCCCCTGCTGGAACCGCTGGGCCCTATCGAATTCGGTTGCCACCAAGGTGGGGGCAAACCTACTCAGCCTAGAAAACTCGGTTGCATATCTATCGACCGTCCTGCCTCCTTGCTTCAAGTTGGTGAATCTGGTTTGTAGGTCGTACCGTGCCACCGCATCGAAGTACTTTGTCTGGAACCTCTCTCTGAACGTCGCCCAAGTGACTGGTGCTGCTAATCCCATGGCCTGAGCTGCCCACCAATCGCGAGCCAAGTCTAACAACTGTAGGCATACCACCGCTACCTTCTCATTTTCAGGTGTCCTAGCTGCTTCTAGAACCACCTCGGTATCTTTAAGCCAAGCGTCCGTGGCAATCGCATCTTCACTGCCGTAGAAGAAGGGGGTTCAAGCGCTTGAAACTGTTGGCCGCCTGATTCCCTTGGGGACCTCCCCGGTTTAGTGCATCATGAACTTCCTGGTGCAAGGCGTCGCCTCGACGATCTTGGGATGCAAGCAGTTCTCTGATAAGCCCTACCAAAGGTCCCTCATCCTGTCTAGCTGGTTGAACGGGCGGAGCTGCCTGAACTGGAGGTTCTGAGCCTCCGGGAAGCATAACTCGGGAGGCTACTCCAGAGTGCTGAGCTTGATCTTCCTGGCGCTGGGGTACTTGCTGAGCTTCCTCTGGCTGGTTGGCGGGTCCGGGAGCAATGCCGCTGAAGAAGACGACATAGGAAAACAATAAGAAAGGACCAGGACGGATCAATGATATAAGCAATGTGATCAGGTCGAGATTCTCAGGGATTTGAAGATACGAGCAGAGATCAAGGGCGGATATTGATTGAGACATCTATTCGATAAACCCTCATATTTCATGATTGACAAGACCTGCATGGGCCACCACATAAACCATGTTACGCCCCAGAACCAGAATACTGGAGAGAGGGGGCAGACATAGCCAGCTACGTATATTGAAATAGAATACATCTCAACTATACGGTCACGGCTGTCTAGATATAAGGGTTTACTACAAGCCAGCAGTCTCTTAAGGTCAAGCCTATTGTCTCAATCTCAAGCAATTAACAGAGTTACAAGATATTAGAGCAGCAAATATATATATATATATATAAGGCGTCCCAAATATTACATATTGGATGATCATGAAGCTAGTCGTACAAAATGATAGGACTAGCAAGAGTTCAGTCATACATGATCAACCCTAGGATTTGTTAATCATGTTTACAGCCCGTAGGCAGACAGTAAGTAAATGTGCATCGAGCTAACAGGTGCTCGTCGACTAAACGCCTCAAAAGAATAAATTTACATATAAGTGGGTGAAAACAAAAGGGAAAACCCACTCGTAGCCCGGGTTCCGTCTAGTGTTCACCATTGGGCTGGAAGCTTGGTAGATCCTCGGGAGCTGCTCCGAAATCTGGCCACACAAAACCAGCTGGATCAAACCCCAGAAAGAGCAAGTGCCACAAAGGAGGCCACAAATAAGAACAAAAGCCAGCATATCAGAACATAAAGAATAAAAGGAAAGTACAAGCAATAAAAGTACACAGAGCGATAAACGACTAGGGACGTGGAACCATTTTGGGAGCCAGGTTACAATCCTTAAACCAAACAAGGACCGGGATTGTACCCCTTCGCCTGAATAGCTCACTGTCTCTACCCATTTATCGTTAGAGATAGGTAAAACAATCATGATCAAGAGTTCCAGGTACAGGGGCTAGACAAGACTTAGACAGAGCTGGACACCATTCATTCACAATCGACCAAGCAAGTACTACGGCTTACTACTTTAACTAACTAGGGTTATCACAAGCCTAATTACTAAGAAGACGCAAGTAAGAATTTTCAGTCCCAAGCCCTGCAGACTATCCAGTTATCCTTCCGCGGGTTGAGAGTTATAGGTGGGTACATTGCCCGGGAGACAAATGTACCCTTAGGTGACTTAGAGGGTGCAACACATGACAGTGTGCTGGAAATGTGCTCTACTCATCGGCAAGCTACAAGTCCATTAAAGTGCCCAGATAACGAGATTGCCTGTGACTGGGAATTCTCCACGTTCTAGTTTGATCTAATCATTAGCCTAATCCAATTTAGCGTGAGTCCCTGACCGTGGTACCCAGGAAGTCACGTCCTAGACGTGATGCAAGACAAGACAAGTGGATTGTACAAGCAAGCAAGCAGGAGCACCCACGGTGTCAAGGCAGGTCAAGTTAAGTTATCAAGTCAAGTCAAGTTAACTGTCGCAACAGCATCGAGTTAAATCATGTCAGGGTACTTGTCAGGAGTGCGCCACGACGGGCCACTATCATGTCAGGTTGGTCATGTCAGGAGTGCACCACTACGGGTCACTGTCATGTTATGCTAGTTCCTTGTCATACCAGGCCATGTACAATAGTCATTCCAAGTATATTAAGTAAAATCAAGTTCATGACAAAAGGCGTAAGGATATAAAATGGACGTAAAATATCTAATAAAATACCAATATATATAGGACCCTAGAAGAGCCAAGCTTAAAGAAATAAATAAATTCATCATAGACAAGTAGGTTGTGCAAGGGGGTCAGGGGTTGGGCTGCGCAGGGTATGTACTGCGCATGGAAGAGCTGCGCAAGAGTTGCCTTGCGCAAGGGTTACCTTGCGCAAGGGTAGACTGCACAGGGGGTCAAGGGGCACAGGGTTAAAGGGGCACAGGGGATGCCTTGCGCATCAATTAGATTGCACAAGGGAGGATTATGCAAGGGTAGACTGCACAGAGTATGGACTGCGCAATGGTCGAGTGCGCAGGGGTAGACTGCGCAGAGTATGGACTGCGCAATGGTCGAGTGCGCAGGGGTTACCTTGCGCATGGCTGGCTTGCACATGGCTAGCTTGCGCCAGCGCAATCCAGCGCAGCGCAAAGCCCTGGCTGAGCCTATGCGCAATCGGCCATGCGCTAAAGAGCACAGGCCGGGGTGCGCAAACGGTCAAGTGCTAAAGAGCACTGGCCGAGAGCCTTCACCAAGGCTGAGATGAACTCCTCAAGAACACCAAAAACTTCAAATCTTCATAACTTAGCCAAATCAAAACCAAATCTAGATTTTCAAAGTTCTAACTTGAGTAAAATCGAATTCTCTTCCACATGGAAGCATCAAAACATGCAAAAATCGAAGTTTAATAGATCAAAACCAAAGATTTTCGAAAATGGTTAAAACCTAGATCTAGAAGAATGAAAGCTCCAAATCACAAAATGTCAAGTTCTAAAGTTGTTCTCCATGGCCTAATCTAGTTAATGGACAAATAAAAAGTGGTGCTTATTTGATGGCAAGGTGCACTTGCCTATGGTGTGGTGTTGTGTGGAAGAAGGAAGAAGAAGAAGAAGTTAGAAATTAATGGAGAAGTAATGAGGAGAGAGAATGGTAGGTGGAGTTTTGATGAGGGTGGGTTGTGGTGTGTTGAGGGAGGAGTGTAGGTTAAGGTGTTCCATTTATAATAAACCAAACCCAACCAATCCTACTCCAAAAAATAAAACCAAGCCATGGTCCAAACCCATTTACGAGAAACCAAAATCCGCAAGTCGAGAAAATAAAATACGTGCCAAAATCCAAATACGAGCATAAATACGAAATACGGAAAATGAAGGTGACATGTACAGTCTAAAAATCACCATTTAAATAAAATAATTAATAAAAATAAAATATTTTAAAATTTTTGGAAAGGGGAGCAACAATAAGGCATCATAACACTCGCCAGTATATTGATGATGTACTGACCCACGTTGTGGGCAATATTACAGGTGCTTGCGTTTGGGAGAAATCGTTTGATCAGTGCTTGGCATCGATGATTCGGATGGGTATGCAGAAGCTCTTCTTTCAAGACGATGTCTTCTGCTATACGGGACATAATGTATGGAACAGTGTAACTCAATTGTACCAGTGAGATTGTTGCCAAATTGGCAAGTTCATTGTAAAGAAGTCGGCATATTCAGTTGTAGCTTAAAGGGCAAGTGTATATATTCAGTTGGTTATTCAAAGTCTTGTAATCAGTTGTAATCTCTGTATTCCGTTGCAAGTCTTGTAATACATTGTAATTATCAATAAAGAGATACATTTCTTCATATCCTGCGTGACTTTAATTTATCTGCTTGGTTTTGCTGCGCTGTCGTTGTTTTCTGAGAAATACCAGGAACTGTAATGGTTTTGCCTTGTATAAGTGCAATCTAGACTTGTACGACATCACGCCCAGTGGCTAATTTTCGATCCTCTGAGATCGTGGCGTGACACAATGTATGATCAACATAGATAAGAAAAAGGAGGAGAGAGCATTAGGAAAGGAAAGCAATAGGAATTCAAAGGAGGATACAATAGCTAATAAGGAGGAAAATGGAAGACGTGGACAGAATACCTATGCATGACATTAATGAGGAAAGGGAAAGCTTCGCTATCTTGGGCAAACGCGCAGGTAGCCAAGCTAACTACTGTTTAGGGGAGGAAGAGGATAACTTGAGGGCTCTAGTACCTTCACTGTCACCCAAAGGATTGTTACTTTCGAAGCGGAGCACGAACAGTGGATGGGGAGAGGAGTGCGGGAGGCAAAGGAAAGAAGGCGAGGAAGAAGACCATGGCCTATGGCCCAAAACATGTGTCAAACACAGGAGGAGAAAATAACAAACCAGACAGTGAGGGGTAAACTGTTGAGAACCTGAGATGGATGATCTTGATGCGTGAAGGAGAAAGCAGCCCACATGATGGAGAGGGACAGGAGCTGCAGGTACTAGATCAACAACAACTTACTCATCCCCTTCGAGTAAGTACTAGAATTACGAAGGGTCTCTCAAACTCCCATTAAATGTCGATCCTGGCGTGGAATGTCAGGGGTGCCTCCTCCGTGGCATGGTGGCGAGAGATTATGAGACTAGTGAACAATCATCAGAGTGAGATAGTTATTATCATTGAATCAGAAATCAAGACATAGGCCAAGTTAAAGGCTAAACTACCTAAAGGCTGGGATCATGCACATAACCTCAATAAGTGCGGGATGGCCAGAATTTGGGTCCTATGGAACACCAACATGTGGCAAGGGCGGATGAAGAATACTACAGAACAACTGATCGTGTTGGAGCTAACAAACAAATGTGGACTTCAGATGATCCTTGGAGCAGTCTATGGCCATAATGACCATGTCAAATGACATTTCCTGTGGGGAGACATTGGTAACACTAGTCTACAGGTAAATAATCAACTTCCTATGATACTTATAGGGGATTATACTGCCATTCTTCTTGATAGCGAGAAGCACGGAGGTCGGAAGGTCCCTGCTCCTATTCTCTCCGAATTCCAGCAGTGTGTTCTGTGAGCGGGGTTTGCATGTTTGAAGAGGACGGGACACGTCTGGACTTGGAATAACAAAGCAATGGCCAACCGGATTTGCTGTCAACTAAATAGAGCTCTTGGAAACGTGCGATGGTTTAAAATGTTCACATCTGTAGTAGCGGAATGTCTTCCTCCAAAATCGAGTGACTATTTCCCTATTTTGATTCGTCTCATGGAGGAGGCCAACAGGAAGCAAAAGTCGTTTAGATACTCCAACGCCTGGACCTTGATGGATGGCTACCACGACTCAGTGATCCATGCCATAAGATCAGCTAAAGTCGAAGGGTATCCACAGTATCGCGTATGTCGTCTGATAAAGGCAACTAAGACAGGCCTCAAAGTATGGAACAAGGTGAAGCCCAGATATGATCTTAGTGCAAATGAGAAGAAATTGAGAGAGGTTCAAGACTACCTACAGACCCGACTAGATGATGAGTCTATGGCAATGCGAGAAAGGCAGCTCCTACAGGACATCCAACGTATGCAATTCATGGAGACGGTTTATCTGCAACAAAGGGTCAAGTGCAACTGGATGAAAGAGGGGGACAAATGCTCTAAGTACTTCTATGCTACAATCAAGGCTCGTCAACATTCCAACAGCATACATAAACTTATGAAATCTGATAGCAGTATAGTGAATGACCAAAATCTCATTCGAGAGGAGGCAGTGGAGTACTACAAAGAGCTCTATCAGTCTACATATCCTTTATCCTTTCCGAATTTGGTCTGCAAAAGGATAGTTATTAAGGAAGGCAATGATAGACTGAGGCGACCGGTCGAGGCAAAGGAGATTAAAGACTACATCAAAAATGCAGACGACACAAAGTCACCTGGCCCAGACGGGTTTTGGGCCAAGTTTTTTAAGACTCACTGGAGTGACCTCAGGGATCTCGTAGTAGAGGTAGTATCAGATTTTTTTCGAGCACAGTAAGCTACTTCGAGAGCTCAATCACACCTTTATAACTTTGATACCTAAGAAGCAAGGGGCGTCTTCCTTGCACTACAAAATAAGTCATATCAGCGACGAGTTTAGCGACGCATGATGAAAATGTCGCTATTATTTGGCAATTTAGCGACGTATAATTTTTACGTCGCTGGACGTCACTACTACCGACGTTCAGCGACGTATTGCGACTAATTTTTTTATAACAAAAAATTACGTCGTCCAAAAGTCGGTAAACGTCGCTATTGTTTTACTATTAGCGACGTTTTTGCGACACTAGAATACGACGTCGGTAAATCTTTTCCATTAACCCGATCAGGTTTTCCTTTCCCCCCATTCTCACACAAAATTTTTCCAAAAAATTTGTTTTCTCCCCATTCTCCGCCGTCGCCCAGCCTCCTCCTCCACCGCCTCTTCAAGCTCCTCCTCCTCCTTCACCGCTCCTTCTCCTCTACCGACCTCCTCCTCCTACTCTTTCTCTGCCGACCGGCCTCCTCCTCATTCTCCTCGTTGCTGGGTGCTCCTCCTCCTCTCCGAGCTCCTCCACCGACCCCTCCTCCTCTACCGCGAGCTCCTCCTCCTCCTCCTACTCGGCCATCCCAAGATCCCCTCCTCCTCCAACCGAGCTCCTCCACCGAGTTCCTCCTCCTCCAACCGCCTACACGCGTCGCGGAGCTCCTCCACCGCGAGCTCCTTCTCCTCCTCCTCTCGGCCATCCCCTTCCTCTATCAGCCCCAAAGCTTAGGTAAACCCTAACCCAATATCTCTAGTAGCCATTTGACATGGACACGACACAGACACGAATACAACATGAACATATATAATATATGTGCTAATTCTCTTTGAGCAGTTATGTCATTTTATAACTTTAATAAGGCAAAGTTATCTGTAGTTGAGGGTAGACCTCTGTCAACTTTGCTTCTGGCAAAGTTTATCATTGTGGCGATGCTAGCGATGTGACAAGACTAATACCTATGCCATTTTATTAACTTTGTTTCTGGCAAAGTATATTGTCGCGATGACTAAGCCTTTGTGGGGTTGTCGAGCCGAGCCGAGCCGAGCCAATATAATAGGTTCCGTTTGTTCGGTTGAATATTTTTAATGTTTAATAGACTGGACCTAATATTGAACTTTTGTCAAAAATATAAATTTGATAAACATACACTGAATTTTTACATTTCAATTATTTACAACAAAATATATCACTAAATTGTTACATTTCAATCATTGGGTATGTAATATCACAGAATTGTGAAAGCGTTGGAGCAAAGGCCTCGTTTGGTTCACGAAATGGAAGGAAAAGGAAATCAATTCCTTGGCATTTCCTTTCCTTTGAAAAATTGCAATTCCCACTGATTTTCTTTTCCATTGTTTGGAAATGGCAAGGAATTTGGAAAGGAAAGTGAATACTTTAATGTGGAAAAGTGTTTCCTTGCTTGGATGGATGTAATCACTTTCTCCTTAATTTTTCTTCCATTGGGAATCATTTTCCTTTCCTCCTCAATTTCTTTGGCATCCAAACATAGGAAAGTAATCACTTTCCTTTCCCAATATACATGAATAGAAATGATATCCCAAATTGAGGATACCTGAATATTTTAGTTAACCATAGTGAATATATATCTGAAATTCTTAAGAAAGAACATATATACTAAGACTGAGATGGTCGATATTACCGATTTCGATATCAATACTCATAGGAATAGTATGTTACCGATTTCGATATCGATGCTCATAGGAATGGTCTGATACCGATTTCGATATCAATACTCATAGGAATGGTCGATATGACCGATTTCAACATCGATACTCATAGGAATGGTGTGATGCTGATTTCGATATCGATACTCATAGGAATGGTCTGATACCGATTTCAATATCGATACTCATAGGAATGGTGTGATACCGATTTCGATATCGATACTAATAGGAATATCCTCAAATGGTCCCCTGCAGTTGGCAGTAAGGGCATTTCAAGTATATATTTCCTTACCTTATTGGTGTAATACCGATTTCGATTTCAATACTAATAGGAATATCCTCAAATGCTATTACTTTCACAAGTGTTTCAACGATGTGCTTGTATCTATCTTACAGAATTATCCTCAAATGGATATGGAGCTGAATTACTATCTGCGGAATCGTTTGTGGATGTACAACCGTCATCTTGATGACATGTACGGTGTGCGGAATGAATTCATAGAGGGTGTACACCAGTTCCTGCAGTTTGCCAAGGCGTTCCCTCAGTGCATGGACGGTACCAAAATTAAGTGTCCGTGTGTGAGATGTCGCAACTTGAAATATCATCCAGAAGTGGATGTCACGTATCATTTATACTCGAAGGGTTTCATGTCGAATTACTATCAGTGGAGCGAGCACGGATATGTCTTTAGCATCGGAGTAGGAGCCTTATTTGGATGTCCACAACAACGCTCCTTACGACGATGGGTTGGTGAACATGATTTTTGACGCGGTCGGACCTAATTTCGATCCGGATGATCATGATGCACCTGAGGAGGCACCGAACCCCGATGCTGCACAGTTCATGGAGTTGCTGGAGAATGCAAGGACTCCATTATATCCTGGTTGTGAGGATCATTCACCGTTGGAGGTGATTACAAGATTGTTGAGCATTCGGACTTTCGGGATCCCAGTATTCGTGTTGGCCTGTGATCGTCATCCCGTACAATCTACCACATTGGATGTGCATGAAGACTCCGTATATGTTCCTCACCGTTATTATCCCAGGTCCGAACAATCCGAAAAGGAACATCGATGTTTATTTACAGCCATTGATTGATGAGTTGAATCATCTGTGGGAAGTAGGTTCCAACACGTACGATGTATCTAGAAAACAAAATTTTTAGATGCGGGCAGCACTTATGTGGACCATAAACGACTTTTCGGCCTATGGAATGTTATCTGGATGGAGCACGCATGGTCGTCTTTCATGTCTGTATTGTATGGACAGCACTAAGGCTTTCCGTTTAAAATACGGAGCCAAACCGTGCTTCTTCGATTGTCATCGACAATTCCTGCCGAAGGATCATCCGTACCGGAGGAACAGGAATGCTTTTCGTGCTGGCGTTGTGGAGAAGGCTAATCCCCGCCAAGCTGGCCCGGACACACAATATAGGAAGAGGTAAAAGATTTACTAAGAGCTATTGAGCAGCCTGCTACGGGCTACAAGTGTGACGGATTTGGTCGTACTCATAACTGGACGAAGAGGAGTATATTCTGGGATCTTCCATATTGGAGCACCAATCTGATTAGACATAACCTTGATGTCATGCATATCGAGAAGAATATGTTTGACAACATAATTAATATTGTAATGGACGTAAAGGGGAAGACGAAAGATAATCCAAAGGCTATATTGGACTTGGAAGAAATATGTAGACGTCCTGTATTGCATTTGATAGAGGACGGGAATGGAAAGTTGAAGCAGCCTAAGGCAATTTTCTTACTGGAGAAGGAGGATAAAGTGAGGCTTTGTAGGTGGATTCAAGGTCTAAAATTTCCAGATGGTTATGTTTCGAACTTGAGAAGATGCGTCGACCTCAAGGAGAACAAACTGACAGGTATGAAGAGCCATGATTGTCACGTATTCATGGAGCGGTTAATTCCGTTTGTATTTCAGAAATTCTTACCGCATGCAGTTTGGGATCCATTGACGGAGCTTAGCATATTCTTCAAGGACCTTTGTTCTAAGAAATTGCTCGTTGATCGTCTAGAAAAGCAAGAGAAGGATATTGCGTAACACTGTGCAAGCTGGAGAGGGTGTTCCTTCATGGATTCTTCGACTCTATGCAGCATTTGTCGATTCATCTTTCCTACGAGGCACGTGTTAGTGGACCCGTCGAATATCGATGGATGTACCCGTTCGAGCGACATTTGAATCACCTAAAAAGAAAGGTGAAAAATAAGGCTCGGGTCGAGGGTTCTATTTGTGAATCCTATATTCTCGAGGAGATTACAAATTTCTGCTCCTCCTATTTCAAACCTTATGTTGCTACGAATAGAACGAGGGCTCCGAGAAACGACGACGGATATCAAGAATTTAATGATGGAATACTGAAAGTATTCAATGCGTCCGAAAAGCCTTCGGGGAAAATGAAGAAGAAATATTTGAATGACGAAAAGCTAAGGGCTGCTCAGTTGTATGTATTACTCAATTACGACGAGAATGAAGTGGAGAAGCTAGAGGGGTAAGTAAGGAATGATGAGTTTAATTACGTCATCTCAATGTAATAGTATAAGCTAATATTATTGTACTAATCGACGGTTGTTTCGTTGTTTTCCAGCACATATAATGATGAGTTGAGGCTGGTTAGACCCTACCTAACAGACGAAGCATTAGAACAAGAAATGAGACGTCATTTTCCTTCTTGGTTGAGCGAATATGTAAGTAGCTCGGTAATTACTGGCCTCTTCTAATGCAACTGCGCAATAAATAACTTATTATCTCTTCTTTGATATTCAGGTCGATCGTCTAATTTTATTCGAGATTGAATTAATTAGAACTCTTGCCAAGGGACCAATTACTTTTGTTAAAATATGGCCAAGTTACTGTGTCAATGGCTTTCGGTTCAAGTCGACAAATGCTCCGATCAGAGACAGCTTCCTGGATCTTGATTCCACGAAAAATAGTTGTTTGTGTATCAAGTCTTCGAACTACAAAGACGTCGATCCAGGAAATGATTTCTTTGGCATCTTGCGAGAGATTGTGGAGTTGTCATATAATAATGGTAGAGAACCTGCAAAGATCGTGTTGTTCAAGTGTGAATGGTTCGATCCGATTGAAAATCAAGGTTGAAAAATTGACAAGCATGGTCTTGTGGATATAAACTACAAGCGTAGATATCAAGGCTACGAACCGTTTGTCCTAGCAACTCAGGCTCAGCTCGTGTACTTCACAACTTATCCGAGACGAGGAGCAACGAAATCTGACTGGTGGGCAGTATGCAAGACTAAAGCTAGAGATACTTTTGATGTTGACGAAAAAGCTTACCAGGAGGACGAGCTACCTCTTGTAACCAATATTGTCGATGTGGACTCCACGGAAGTTACGCATTACACGACACATAATATAGAAGATGTAGAATTATTCAAAGAGGAAGACGAAGCCGACGAAGGCGAATATGAAAGTGAAGATGAGGAGGAAGAGATGAGGTCGAGGAAAACGAACAAGATGATTATTCTGAAGATGATTGAGAGAGATATACTTATCTGAACTTAGATGTTTCTTCTAGAATATATTATCTGGACTTAGATGTTTATTGTAGAATGTATCATCATATGTTGTCTTGGTTATTATCTTGTCTTTGTTGTACTTTCATATTTCTAGTCTCTATTATTTGTTGTATTATCATATGCTGTTATCAGGTATGGCAGGTCATCGCAGATCGTTCTGAAAAGGGGGACGACGAGGTCATGATCCTCCGGTACTTCCTACAGGTACTGCTAGAGGACGGGGTTTTCCTTCGGTACCTCCTACTGGTACCGGCTCTGGATCTTCGTCGTTGATTACTCCACCATATCGGACAGTAGCTGGGCCTGCTGGGATGACGTCACGTGGCATATCTCCTGGGACAAGTAGTTCCAGGCCTAATGAGAGTGCTCGCCCGTCTAGCATTCCTGCTGCTGATACAACGATGGAGACGAATGAGCAGATGGCGGAGGTTGCACCGACGGCCGACCAGCATCATGCAGATGATGCGTGCGCACCTCCGGAGGAGAGGAGGACGGAGATCTGGGCCGATGGTACAAAGTAGGTATTTTGGTTTATAATTTTTTTTCTATTTTTATCATAAATTAACTTTTTTTATGAATATAATATGTCTGTATAGATATCGTCCCCCAGAGGTACAGAGACGTCTAGGCCACATGCTGAGGCATAATTATGGTGGTCTTTGGATTAACTACTCTGATGCTCCAGACGAAAGGAAGAACTACTGGTTTACGCGCTTCAAGGTTAAAATAGATTTGCTTTTAATATGAATCATATAATTAATTCATATTATATAAAACTGATAAATATTTGGTTTGCGCTCTTCTAGGATATATTTTTCTATCCACCGCACCGGGCCGAGCTTATCGAGGGGATGTTTCCTGCCGTCGCTGCCAAGTTGATCCGCGACGCTATTAATGATCAGAAGGATCGTGATCGTACCGAAAAGCCGATCCAAGGTTGGATCACCCCTGATCGGTGGAATGCGATAAAGGCTCGATTCGACGAGCCAAGGTACAAAAAGAAGTCCGAGAAGGCCAAGGCGGCTAGGCAACATGCCTCGAAGTGGTACGGTAGGTCAATTCCAAAGACGAAATATTTTCGTCGTCTGGTATGTCTTCCTCTTTTAGAATATTATTTTAATACAAATTCGATAAATTAGTACTAAGATAATATATTTAATTACAGGTAAGGAAGGTCGACAACGCCGACATGGTGATCGTCTTCCTGGTCACCCATCGGAAGGGCGAAGGCCTTATTGACGAGAGGGCCGAGCAGACCTATGTAAGTATTACAATACGTTATCTTAATTTAATACTTTGTGTCAATTTTAATATAACTTAGTAAATATGATGCAAATAAATATTCATGTAGTTAGTAATAATAAGTACATTAATTAGAAATTAGAAATTATAGAGTACTATCCATACTTTCTAGGCCGAGTATCAGAGGCTGCGGGAACGGGCGGCTGCTAGTGCACCTAATGCAGGAGAGGCCGGTACTTCCTCGCAGCCCACTCAAGCTCCGTCGACGGACGAGCTGTGGATGACCGCCGCTGGTGGACTCCATAGGGGTACGTACTACGGTACGGGATCCTATGGCGCCCTAGTTGCGACCCAGTCCTCTAGGGCATCTCCTGCTGGTGTGCATGGTCCACAGCCGTCCCAGGTGTCTGTCCGAGTCCACCAGATGATGGAGTCTCTCCGTGACGACCTGCTACGACGGATCGATGAGCAGTCTCAGCACCCTACGGACGATCCTGTGCTGCTAGCACGATTGGATGCGCTCGACCGCGGCATTATGGAGCTCATGGAGACGACTGAGAGGACAGAGCGCAGCATTGGAGGGTTAGAGCGCACGGTGATGGAGCTGCAGACAGCACAGGTGACCATGACCGATAGGCTGAGATTGGTGACGGATTCGATGGTCTAGAGCAGTGATAAACTGTTATCTACCATGGATTCATACTACCAGCGACTTACAGTGTTGGAGCGTGCTGGTCCTCCGAGTGCGCCTCCATCGTCGTCGACTCCGCCGCCTCCATCGCCTTCTTCATCGATACCGACTCCACCGACGTCACTGCCTGCTCCATCGGTATCGATTTCACTTGAGGAGTATGAATTGCTCTTATTCCTTCGTCGCGGCGGTGCCCCTCCTGCACCAGATCCCTAGTAGTCCTAGTTAGGACTGTTTGTTTGTGTTTGTTTGTGTTTGTTTGATCCTTTGTTTGTGACTTGGATATTTGTTGGTTGTGTAGACTTGGATGTTTGGATCCTATTTGTTGGATCCTATTCTATTTGTTGGTTGTGTGTAGACTTTGGTTATTTGGTTGTAGACTTTGTTATTTGGTGTAGACTTGGTTATTTGGATACTTGTTGGTTGTGCCTATTCTATTTGTTGGATCCTATTCTATTTGTTGGATCCCATTCTATTTGTTGCCTGTTATATTGTGTTATACTGTTGTTTATGTTATTATTCGTTTCAATTGGATGTTAATGTGCTTCTGTGGTTTACGTTTACCGGTGTTGAGTATTCCACCGAAGGGGTCGGCGAACCCAGGGAGAAAAGGATATATGTTATACTGTGTCTTTATGGTTATCTTTTTAAACTGCAGGGAGAAAATGACATTCTGTATTTTATTTTATTTATTTTATTTATTTTATTTTGCAGATTTATCGACGTTTACCGACATCCACCGACGTACGTTTGCGTCGGTAAATGTCGGTAAATCTGTAAAATTTTCCAGGGTACCGACGTTTACCGACGTCCTTATACGTCGGAGACCGTCGGTAAAAGTCGGTGAACGTCGGTAATAATCCCAGGAATTACCGACATTTAGTGACATAATAGTCATCGCCAATCCACCGACGTAAAAGTCAGTGAACGTCGGTAATAATTCCAGGATTTTACCGACGTGTAGCGACTTTCAACACGTCGCTAATCCACCGACGAAACGACGGTAGACGTCGGTAATATCCCAGGATATACCGACGTAATCATACGTCAGCGACTTACGTTTCCGCGACAAATCCAAAACGTCGGTAATTGCGTCGGTAAATATTTTTAGCGACGTAATTTGTCGTTTTAGCGACGTCTTTAGGCGTCGCTAAAACGACTTATTCTGGTAGTGTTGGCTGACTATAGGCCCGTAGCGTGCTGCAATTTTGTGTACAAGATCATCGCTAGCGTTATGTGTAAGCGGATGCGAGACATATTACCTGGAATTATCTCCAGGAGTCAAACCGCCTTCCTAATAGGAAGATCCATCGCAGAGAATTGCCTTCTAGCCAATGAGATGGTCGGAGGATTCAATAAAAAAAAGGGGAGACAAAGTCTGCATCAAACTCGATCTACGCAAGGCGTATGATATAGTGAATAGAGATTCCGTGTGTCACTTGATGAAATGCATCGGTTTTGAAGATTGGTGGGTGAACCGTATAAGAGAATGCATAACAACCCCTTCCTTTTCTGTTCTTGTCCAGGGGCAACCGGCAGGGTTCTTCTGTAGCAACCGTGGGCTTCGACAAGGTGATCCTCTATCCCCCTACCTATTCACATTGACTATGGATCGGAATACCTTTCATGCATGCTCGAGCTAGCGGTTCATAAGAAGGAGATCACTCATCTGTTCAGGAGGACAGTCACGATGGTCACACACCTGATATACGTTGACGACTTGCTCCTATTCATGGTCCCTTCCCGCAGAAGCATCAGTAGTCTTCATAGGATAATTGGGAAGTTTGGGGAGTTGACTGGGCTTCGACTCAACCAAGACAAATGTCAAGCATACCTCAATCAGTACTGCAGAAGAAATAAGGAATTGAAGAGTCTACTTAATATGAAGTTGGGAGTACTGCCGGTCAGGTACCTTGGGCTCCCTTTATCAGTAAATAACGTCAAAACTATGGACTGCAACAATTTAATAGACTACGTGCAGAGCAGATTAGAGGGGTGGCAAGCAATGATGTTGTCATGTGGAGGAAGAGTGGAGTTGGTCAGGTCAATTATGTCTGCCATATTTATTTTCTGGATGTAGGCTATTGTTCTCCCAATTCGTATCATCAACCGCATTAACCAGTTGTGTGCTGCGTTTGTTTGGCGAGGGAGATTACAAAGTATAGCATGGGAGGACCTATGCAAACCCAAGGAGGAGGGAGGAGTTGGGCCATTCTCGCTCATCAAGTTGAGGGAAGTAGGGAATGTCAGACTGGGATGGAGATTCTTACAGGGGCAGTCACTATGGGCAGAGTGGATGAGGAATAGATACACTCTGAGCACCAATTTCTGGAAGCAAGTGAGTGACCCCAACCAATCAGTTATATACAAGAACATTCTGCAAACAAGATGTTTCTTGAAAAAATCGATTAACCGAGTGATATATACGGGGAGCGACACGAGCTTATGGTTTGATCCTTGGCTCCACCATAGCAGCATCAAGGAGAGGATGGGAGACACATCCATTGAACGCGCGGACAATGCCACCTTGAGTAATATCATTGAAGATCGAAAATGGCATTTCAGTAGAAGTACCATCCCGACACATCTGTTCTTCTCAAGTATAAAAGATTACCCAAGTTTTGTACTTTTTGTGGATGTTTGGGACATAGTTTGAAGAAATGCAGTTCCCATAAGCTATACAGTGATATGCTCAATACCAACTGGTCTGCAGAGCAGAAAATGAAGTTTCAAATTCTCCTAGACAAATGCCTTGATTATTCCATCTGTGTTACTCATGCAGAAAGGTTCAAAACAAACACTCTTGGAAAAGGCATGGTTTCCAAATATCTTCCTCTAACTAAATATAATTCAGACAAATCTCAACCTCTTAATCCTAGTTCAGATACAATTCACACCTCAATCACATCCAAAGATCTGCCCTCTCCCACAACATCCATGCCCATAGATCATCAACCACCAACCATTCTTGATATCTCTACCTCTCCTGGTGTTAAAGATTTACCATCTACTGCTGATATCATATTTTTCGATCATCTTTCGGCGGTGGTTACTGATAACCTTCCGACTACTACAGGGATAACTAGAAATCAGTTATGCAGTGCTAGTTGTACTTTGTTGCCAACTCCTACCACTACTCCAAATATTTCGGACACCAAGGATACACCCCCTAATGCTATTAACCACTCTGATATCATCACGTCATCTGAAGCCACTTTCTGAAGCCACTTTTATCAAAACTCACAATACATCTATACTTTCAAGTCTTCTACAGAAACTACTCCTAATACCATGCCACTCATAACCCATACTTCAGTCCAATCTACCACACCACCAACATCAACTTCTTTCCATTCCTCCATAATTACAAATTCCCATAATAATCCTACTTCTTCAATGAATTATACAGATTCTAGCTGTATCACCATATCTACTTCAGTTCCTGCATCAGTTGTACTTCCCATACCACTGACACCACCTACATTCTATTCCACTACTTCACCTGATACATTGCCTATCATTCCCCCACATAACCCACCAAATTCCATCCCATCTTCTAATTATCCTGAACATAATACAACTGTTTGTATCAGTCCTCCATACACAGCTCCTTCTTCTATTTCACATGATACATTGTCTATCTTTTCCTCCAATAACCCACCAAATTCCATCCCATCTTCTAATCATCCTAAACATAATACACCTGTTTGTATCAGTCCACCACACAACATTCCAACATCTGTTCCTGTTACTTCCACATTCACATCTCTACTCCATTCTCTAAATCCTAACCTATCAGACTCTATATCACAAACTTCATTATCTGATACCATCCTCACTTCAACGACAACCTCCCTCATTTCTCCCAAATCACTGAATAATTCCAAAAGACCAAGATCCTTATTTAAGAAGGAAGATAAGGAAATGCTAAATGACAGACGAATCAAACGTATTCAGCATACACTAGAAGATGGAATAGGCGTGGCTGGCCTACAACAGCCTCCACAGGAATGATTCTCTCTTGGAATTGTAGGGGTCTGAGGAATGACCCTACAGTTCGATCACTCAAATCATTCTTCCGTGCATCTAATCCAAAAATCATTTTTCTTTCTGAAACTAGATGCTCGACAACTACAGCTTCTTCGATAGCAATAAATCTTGGATACACAAACTATACCTCTGTTTCATCTAATGGTTCTTCAGGCGGTTTACTTCTTCTCTGGGATTTAAGTATTACTATGACAATCATCTATTGTTTTGAGAATTTTATTCATTATTCATTCCCATCCCTGGGACATATTCAGACATGGCATCTCTACTGTATTTATGGTCCCCCTGTGATCAACGATCGATCTTCATTTTGGCAGCAAATGGAATGGAAGATAACAAACATCACTGATCCTTGGATATGTATAGGGGACTGTAATGGTATCCTATCAGCGGAAGAGAAGATGGGTGGAAATAATTTTAACTACCATCATCATAAACTGGTACAATAAAGTAGCAGCAATGGATATTGGCTTCAGAGGCCCTGCCTTTACTTAGAACAATCGTAGACGACCTCATCACTATGTGGCAGAACGATTAGACAGAGCTATGGTTGATACTAAATGGAGACTAATGAATCCCAAAGCAGGACTTCTTCATCTTCCTTGCATTAACAGTGACCATAATCCCATTCTTCTAATTCTCAATATGTCATACAGGAAACGACGCATACCAATGCGTTTTGAGGCAACATGGCTGATTGAAGATGAATTCAACAATATTATCTCTGATACCTGGTGTCGGTTATCTACAAATGATATTCAATCCAAGCTTAATACTTTACTCAAAAATCTTAACAAATGGGGGAAATCCAAAGTAGGCAGGATCGACCAAGAGATCAGACATCATGAAGCAAAATTGACGCAAATCCAGTTGCAACCTCCTTTAGAAGCTGCATATCAAGAGGAAAGATCTACTCAAATAATTCTAAATAAACTCTTTCTTCAGAAAGAGCTATATTGGAAGCAAAGGTCTAATATTAACTGGCTTAAAGAAGGTGATAGAAACACACGCTTCTTCCATCTATCAGCCACAATGAGGAAGCAACGTAATGTTATCCACAGTATTATTAATGAAGATGGAGTACAAGTCTCGGAGCATAAAGAAATATCAGATGCTTTCATAGCACATTTCAGCCCTTTGTTTTAAGAAAAGGAAACAAGCCCTGTCCCTGAACATATACTTGCAGATCTTCCTTCTATTTTAGATTCAGAAAATGAGAGTATTTGTGCTATTCCACAGCTAGAGGAAATTGAAGCAGTTATCAAATGTATGAGTCCATATAAGGCTCCTGATCCGGATGGGTACCCTGCCTGTTTTTATCAAAAGTGCTGGAAACAAATTGGAAGAGAGGTATCCACTCTCATTCAAAAAAAATTCATCTATGCAACCATGCCTCCATTGCTTAATCATACTTATATCGCCCTCATTCCAAAAATGCAATTTCCCTCTAAACCAGTACACTATAGACCCATAGCTCTTTGCAATGTCATGTACAAAATCATATCCAAAATTCTTGCTAATAGATTGCGACCTCTTATGCACAAATTGATTAGTCCCAATCAAAATGCTTTTGTCCCAAATAGATATATTGGTGACAGTATTGTTGTTGCTCAGGAACTCATCCATTCAATTTCCAAATACTCATCCAAAAACAGTGCATTTTCCTTCAAAGTTGATATGTCCAAAGCTTATGATAGATTAGGCTGGGGAATTATTAGTCAATCAATTCGTGGATTTGGTATCACTGGAAAATCTCATGATCTCATAATGCAATGTGTGACTACTCCTACATTAGCAATTCTAATCAATGGCGAACCTTCTACATCATTCTCTCCTGGTCGGGGCATCCGACAGGGATGTCCTTTATCACCTTTTCTATTCATTTTATCTATGGAGATTCTTTCTACATTTATCAATATCATGGTTCGAAATTCTTTGTTTGACAGTCTCAATTTCCAATCTTCAAAACACAATTATTCACACCTAGCTTTTGTCGATGACCTTCTCATATTTGGAAAATGCTCCTTACATAATATTGCTCAATTGAAAATCATCCTTAATACATTTGAAAATTGGTCCGGTCAAAATATCAATTTTGAAAAGTCTTCAATATTTTTCAGCAAACATATTGACCCAATCATGAGGGAACTTTATCTAAATCTTCTAGGAGTTCATTTGATGGATCCTAAGGACAAATATCCTGGTCATTTGCTCCTACAATCAAAAACAGAGCTTCCACATACTCTTCTCTCCTGAATACTAGCTCTACTAAACTCATTGGATGGAAAAGAAAATGTCTATCTCATGCTGGAAGGACCACTCTCATAAAATCTACCCTTGCCTCTATTCCTAATTATCATCTTTCTGCATATCATATCCCTAAAAATGTGACTCAGACTTTCAGTAAGCACCAACGTAATTTTTGGTGGGACTCGATTGACAAGAGGAAGATCCATTACACTGCTTGGAGTAGATTCACACAACTGAAGTTTCAAGGAGGTCTTGGTTTGAGAGATCCTTATATTTCTAATCTCTCATTGGTTCTTAAATTAACATGGAGATTCATCACCCAACCTGAAACAATGTGGGCGTCCCTTCTAAGCAGTAAATATTTACGATCAAATAATTTCTGGTCAGTGATGCCTTCAAAGACGTCGTCTTGTATTTGGTCGAGCATACTTTGCAGCAGGGAATTCCTTTTCAACAACATTATCTGGTCAATAGAAGATGGTACTTCAATTAATATATGGAATGATCCTTGGGTTCCCACCTTGCAGAATTATAAAGTTTTTGGCTATGCTTTCAGTCATCGATGGGTTCAGAAAGTGAGTGATTTGATTAACAATCACAATATGTCCTGGAAAGCTAATCTCATTCATATCCTATTTCCACTACATGAAGCATCTGCCATATTGTGAATTCCTTTATCTGCCAATTGTACAAATGACAAGTTAATGTGGATTCATACTGCCAATGGGGAGTTAACTGCTAAATCAGCATACCGAGTTATTCATGATAAACTATATCCAAATTTGAACTTGACAGAGAGGGATGATTTCATTGAATGGAGAAGGCTATGGTCTCTAACACACATCAGTCCGAAGGTGTTACAATTTGCTTGGCGAGCTATTACCAACTCTCTCCCCACTCAACACAACATCCATCGACGAATTGATCAAATCGACGCAACATGTCCGCTATGCAAGGTAAACCAAGAAACTACTAACCATCTTCTGTTTCATTGTCCTATAACAGGCAAGGCTTGGGATCATCATTTGGAAATATCACCTTTTATTCATGACGATTCCACTGTATCATCTATTACTTCAACAATTTTGAAGAAAGGAGATCCAAAAATCATTGCAGCGCTATTTTACCAAATGTGGATCATCTGGAAAGCTAGAAACAGAGCAATATTCAACCAACACAACATCAATGCTATAAAGATCTTTGAAGAAGCAACCAGGTTAATGAAGAAAATGGAAGCATGCTACAGTACACCATCCCAAGTCATTCCAATTCCAAGCACACAACAACATCAAGCTAAATGGATTCCTCCTCAAATCAATCATTGGAAGATTAATTTTGATGGCGCATATCTGGATGATAAAATGGCAGCAGGTGCAATTTTGCGCAATTCAAACGGGCAATTCATACTGGCTATGTCAAAGACTGAAGATGGCGGATCTCCACTTGAAGCTGAGGCGATGGGTATCTGTCTTGCACTCATAATCTGCAACAAAAACCAACTGAGTAATGTCACAATTGAAGGGGACTGCTTGCCGCTTATAGAGGCAGTTGAAGGTTCTGATACTACTCCACTATGGCGGACTCGTCATGCCATAGCAGATGCAAGGAAATCAAAAGAATCTGATCTTAATATTTGTTACTCTTATGTTCCGAGGAGCGCAAATCTATGTGCTCATTCTATTGCTACTGAAGCTATGTTTTCAAATTCCTCTCACTGTCTACACTCTTTCGAAGAGACACCTACCTGTATCTTATCTCATGTCCTCAAAGACATGAGTTTTATTTCTTCCCAGTGATATTAATGAAGCTTCCTTTCAAAAAGGGGGAAGGAGAAGACCAATGGCAGTGGGACGAAAACGGCGGCAAATTCAAACTGAGCACAGTTTACAACCAAATTCGAACCCAGGGACAGATTGAAGAATGGCACGCCTACATTTGGAGACATGGGACGGCTAGCAACACCCAACATTGCATGTACAAGCTCGTAAAAGATAGACTCCTAAGCCTTGATCGGCTAGGTAGAATGGGGCTGAACATACCGTCGATGAGGTGCGTCCTTTGTGGCCAGGAAAAATAAACTGCAGACCATCTAGTGTTTGAGTGTGCATTCTCTAAATCCATATGGGCTGATCAGAAGGGCAAACTAAATATGAGTGGGGAACCAAGTGGAGGAGTCGTAGGCAAGTAGATTGATTCCTACTGCAGATTAGAGATAGAAGTGAGAGGGGGAATATAGGGAGAAGAGAGATCTGTTGAGTGTGTACATACAGTTTTTTCCCACAATTTTGAATATAATTACCTTATTCAATATATATATATATATATGCAAACGCATCGACTTTTCTTAGATGTCATTAGGGGTGAGCATTATTCGATTTTGGACCGAAAATCGAACCGAACCGAATAAGAGATTTGGTTCAGCTTTAAAATTTTAGTTTTAAAAAATTTTGATTCGGTTTCGGTTTTGAAAATACTAAATTTTCTTATTCGATTTCGATTTAGGTTTTGGGTTCCGATTTCGGTCCAAAACCGAAAATCGAATAAGAAAATGTAGTTTATAGGTAAATTGTTTCTGGAATCGCTCTCACTGGAATTCGAACTCCTGACCACTCAGGCCACATGCATCTCTCTTAATCACTAGACTAGAGGTCATTTGCTATATATATATATATATATATATATATATATATATATATATATATATATATATAATGAAAAAGTAAATCCTTAAAATGGGTGGAGAAAATTATTTTCCTTCTAATTTTTTCCTTGAAAACTATTTTTATTTTATGCTCTTTTTCTTGGACATCCAAATACATAAAATGAAAGACCCTTTTTCAAGATTCTGATTCTGGGAACCAATTCTGATTCTGGGAACCAATCTTGAACAACAAAGACTGAGATATCTTCCCTCGAGTGTTCCTGGGTGTTTCCAAATTTGAAACCAACGTTCGTTTGTGAGCTTTAAGAACCGAGTTTCCCATATCATATAGTCGAGAAATTTTTGTGCGTGCGGGTGCAATGCATCCTTAATTTCTATGCCAACAGTTGGATTACCATGAAAATGTGTGCATACACACATTCCTAGACAATTCAACGGTTGAAGAGGGGTCGGGTGCACTGCACCCGGCCCATACAATGATCTCTCCATATAGTCAGCTATCATTTGAATGCCTTGTATTTGGTTAGTAGCTACATAGATGTGTAACTGGAGCAGATTGCATCTAGGTATTAGCCTACATTCGCTTGTTTTCTCACAGTGGACACAGAAAATGGATGTCATTGATTCTTCAAATCGAAATATGCATGCATTGCATTCATCTTTGGGGGCCTTTCGAGCAACTTACTATGCTAAGCTAAGTCAAGTATTTTCAGTCAAATAGTGCTCCTGTAACTTATATAAAGGAGGTTGTGGTAATGTCTTTAGTCACTACTAATATACACAGGATCATGGGCTAGGAATTGTGGAATGTGGAACGAAGGGGGCCGGCCCAAGTGTAAATGTGACTAAATTTCGGACTTGAACAACCCTTTCATAGTTTTACTTAGGACAACCCCAAAAATTTTATGGTATAGTTCAAACTAAATGCACAATGTAACCTTGATTTTGTCAGAAAAATTTATTTAAATAATTTTATTGTTACTATTTTTCCAATAGGAATCACTCATGACTAGATCAACCCATCCCTCCAGGTCCGCCCTGGACACGAATGCAGGTTGGGTTTGACTTGGTTCGAGTCATGGCTGGAGTATTGGGGTTATGTTTGGACCTTAACTTGCCCCCAAAAAAAAGGAACAAGACCTGCACAGGCTGCAGTCTCCCTTCTACATAGCTAATCTTTCCTTCTTCTTCTCTCTCTTTTTTTTTTTTTTAGCACGTGCGTGCTCAGTTAAATCGTGTGTCTCCCCGCACCCATTTTTTAGCCGGTCGTCATGTCGCATCGGACTCTTCGTGCGGATCCTATCCGTACTGGCCTTTTCATCATTGCTCGGCAAGTACGCCTCGCGCACTCCGCGCGCTCCAGAGCCTCACGGGACGACCGACATCTTTCGACGCCAGCAACTCAACGTTTCGCTTAGCCCACGACGCCGAAGGCGTCCCCGACGTCTTCACGACGCCTACGACAGCCGGTTCCCCCCAGCAACCCGTTCTATGCGCACGACGTCCTTACGACGTCTTCCCGACGCCCATTGGGCGCCGCACGACGGACCGCGTGGTCAGCCGTCGTTTATACCCGTGGTAAAATGGTGTCGGTCCTCGACCGCCCGCGCGACGTTCTTGCCGATGAGTTTTCATGCACGGGACGCCCCATTCTGTCCCACGCCAGCTCAGATCGTGGCCATTTTTCGTCAGTCCTCCGACGTTGTGGATGCCCCGCATCGCACAGGCCAGGCTCATCATCGTCCCTAATCTTTCCTACATTCATTGGTTTCTGGTTTTGATATGGAAAGCCAGTTTTTAACTAGTAAGAGTAATGCTAGAATTACAATCATTTTAGCTTACAACCTACTAATAACCATCTATGTAGTTTTCAATTTGGTCTCCTCTTCCCATGTGGAATAGGGAGGAGGAGATCTAATTATCAACTGCCACCTAGACGACTGTAGATGAATTGTAAGTTCAATGGATGTAAACTTCGTATTTTTGTTTTAGTAAACGATCAACTTCGGAAACCGCACGTGCATAATTCGTACAAAACAGTACATTGGTTGCTGACAAACTAATCGTTCCCGTTCATTCCTGATAGGTAGGCCTAGTACACTGCATGCCGGACTATGTTTCGTCATGGCCCACCTGTGAACATAAGTCCATAAAGAAGAAAATGGTATCAAAATTTGACACCGCACAATCAATATTTGTATAAAATTACTTTTTTTTTAAGGTATATCCAACATGTTGTGTGCATATAACACATTTATTTCGTTAGACAAACAGAAAACAAGGGATAATTCGGTTGATTTTTTTATTTTTTATTTTTGCCATAACCTCAAAATAACTCTTTTGGCTCTCACATTTAGAAGTTGTTTAGTCATAACTTTGAGAAATTTTTAGATTTTGTTTTCTATCTTGTTTGGTACAAAGAACTTGGACAGGACAAGAACTTAGTCCATATAGACTTGTCTAAATACCAAATGGACATCAAGTTCTCCAAATTTATTGGCTAAGTTCCAAGCAAAAATGTATAGAACTTGGAGAACTTAAGGGTCTGCTTGGCAATTATCGGGGTAGCGGTTATGAGGTGTTTTTAGAGTACCGGTTATGAGCGGTTATGAGGGGTCCGGTTTTGGATGGTTTTTAAGTAGCGGCTTTTAAACCAGTCCAATCCATGCTTGATAATTCACTAACGAGCGGTTTTGTAAGTTTTTTACATGAATAAATTAAATAGGGAAGGGTATCGGTAGTTATAATTATATCTATTTTTGTGAGGATATAAATGGAATAAAAAAATAAAGCCGCTCAAAACCCGCCGATTTGGGATGTTTACAAAGCCACCCAAAAATACATTACACCGGTTTTGGAGGGTTTTTGAGCCGACGAAAACCAGTGCCTCAAAAAAATTAACAAGCATGGATTTTCATAAACGGTCGGTTCAAAAACACCCCAAAACCGGTGAAAACACCATTACCAAGCAGACCCTAAATGTTGAGAGAGAAAAATGTGCATCCCATGCTCGAATTCCTTCTGGGTCTCACCAAACAAATTTTATGGGTTATTTGACTTCTCCTAGTTTCTTAGTGTCTCTTTGGTAATTGTTGGAATAACATTTATGATGTGTTTTTAGAGTACCGATTAGGAGATGTATGGTGTTTAGATGATTTAAGTAGCGACTTTTAAATCAATTTAATTCATACTTGGTAATTCACTAGCGATCGATTCTACAAAAAATTAAAAGAACAAAATTACCTAAATGTCCATATATAAATATAAGTCCTCCCAAAACAAGATTGTATCATTGCTTATTGTCAGGTCACGAAAAATAAAAATATGGTCACTCTCAATTTTATGTTATGTGATTATGAATTTATGACCTATAGTCTTTTTATATTTATTATTTATATATATTATAGATATTAATTTATGACTGTATATTAAATAAAAAAAGATGAATTGGATATTAGACTATTTTATGTAGTAGTAGTAGTAATTATAGTTTTTATGAGGAAAAAAATAATATAAACCTTCAAAATCCGACGATTTGAGATGTTTATAAAAATATCCAAAATTACAATACTAGTTTTGAAAGATTTTTGAACAGATCAAAACCACCAGTACCTAAAAAAAATTAACAATCAAGTTTTTTAAATATTTCATAAACGACCGGCTCAAAAACCACTCAAAAACAACATTTGTAAGAATCCCTGAGACACCTTTAGATTCCAAACAAGCAAACAGATCCGAATGTTCTCCTCGTACAAAATTGTTGGTTTAGTTATTTATAAACGAAAGATTGTTGGTTTCTAATGAAGTTCATCATGCTAAAACAATTTCTTCAAACAAAGCAAAGCAAAGTTTTATCGTTCTACAATTTTAGACCTTAAGAACATGTATCTTATTCTATAAATTTAACCTTAACTATCTTATTTCCATAGCAATGTATGGACGACAAAAAGTTTATTGCTGACTGCCTAAGTATTCCAAAGAGGGTGGAAATTGCATTTTATAAAAACAGTTTTACAAGTGCTGTCCATAGGAAAACAAGGTATTACATATGGTGCATCTTTTTCTTTTTTTTAATAATAGATAGAGCAAAAAAAATGTATTTCTAGGTGGGTTGATATTTGGTCAAATTTGAAACTGATAAACTCAAACCCAACCCTGTATTTCGTATGAACATTATAACAACGAGTACCGTGTGCGTGCGTCGATTGCACGTGCGTAAAAAAAATATATTTAAAAAAAAATTAACATTCATTTACTATATAAAGTTGTGGGATGTTTCCAAGTTACCTCTTATATTAGTAGAGATGTAACAATACGGATGGGGGAAGTCATTCATTTTCTAGAGATTTTTTGTCATTCATTTTCTAGAGATTTTTTGTCATTCATTTTGTTATGTAATAAATATATATCGGTTGTATAGAACTGGCAATTAAACCAGTGAATCCAAAATATATTGTATTATTGACATTAATCTTGACATATTTTATACAATCTATATTTGCAGATTTGAAACTTCCATATGTTCGATTTGCAAGGTTCAAAATATATTAACCAAATTTACACTGCTACTAAATTATATATATAGAAATGCTCCAAAACCAGTCGGCTGGTTTCGTATTATAGAACTACCCTATGTTTTATGTATTGGATTGAAATGTAGTGGTTGAGATTAAAATGTGTAGACCCCACCACCTTTTTAAGTCATTTAATCTCAACCATGTAATTCCAATCCAACGTGTATAACATAGGTTGGTTCCGTAATACAAAACCAGCTGGTTGGTTCTAGAGCACTTATATATATATATATATATATATATATATATATGTATATATATATATATATAAAATGAGGTTTCAAATGGCTCAAAAGTGAGCCGTCTAAGTCTTCATTGTCCATTTTATTTAAAAAAAATTATATAAACAAATGTTGAAAAAAGTTTAAATTTGTCAATATGGAAAATCGAACTCAACCAAATAAGAAAAATACTTCACAACTTAACCACATGAGTTAGAAGAAAATTTTGACTATAGTTGGATAATATTTTAATTATACGTTATTATACGTGCAAAGTACATGTATTTATTAGTATGTGAGAGAGAGAGAGAGAGAGAGAGGGGGGATGGAGGGAGCACGGTTTCGCGTATATCATAGAAGTTTATTTTTCAACAAACTAAAATAAGAACAACACATCCAAAGTAGAAAAATAGATCTCTTGTGAGTTTTCAAACTATTACTAGAGACAAGGTATTCAAAGAATAACCAACTTCACATCAAACTCTACATAGTACTAATTTATTTAGGAACTAAGATTTCTGTCATTGGTAAGCCCATAATAACCAACTTTCACAAATCACAATGCATAACAAATAAATTACTCAATCTAAAATCTCACAACCAATTTCATAACAATTGAAACTCAAGAAGCACTTTCATGAAAATAAATTTAAAAAATAGCATTTGTTGACAGGGACCACTACAAGACAATATGGCATTTGTCTATCAGAAACATCATCGCATAAACATAAAGACCTAGTAATCTAGCATCAACAAATAGAAGTGTTGCCAAATAAAATAAAGAGAATTTTTTACTCTCTCTTTTGCAATTTCTGCCTGATTAATTTTTTACTATTAATAAGTGACTTTTTTTTTTTTTTTTTTTGCAATTTTAGCATATTCTTTCTTGCTCATGCTACTGCTTGACATGTTTGACTTCATGCCTATATCAAGTTCTTGTTGGGAGAGACCAAGTATTAGATGACCTGGTAGCTCAAAAGATGTAAAAATTTGGGGAAGAGCAGGCAGCCGAGAGTAGCAGGGACGAAATTGTGGAGATTAAAGAGTATTAGATTGCCTAATTGGATGAGGTCAGTGGGCTTTACTGAGTTTTAGTTTCTACTTACCTAGTTAACTGGAGTAGGTGAATGGACATGAAACAACGCATCGCCTAGTGGAAACTCATTAAATTTCTATATATGTTTTTGACTGGGAGGGATCGAGATTTTCGCTATTAAGCATCCCGAGTATTTCCGAAATAGCTGTTATTGACGTATTAGTACCTTAACTAACCAATTTCCTGAGAGATTTTCAACTTATAACCTATATGGGGGGAGAGGGGGCCTCATTTGGTCTAGAGCTGTCAAGTGGGCCGGGTCGGGCTGGACCTCTTGAGTCCATAAACTGTAGCGGGCCGAGCCGGACTTTGGATGAAAATTTTAAGTCCAGTCCGACACATGACCCACAGCATGGTGGGTTTCGGATCGTGTCGGGCCGGGCCGTGTCGGAGCTAGGTCGCACTGGTTGTCATCATTTTAATGAATTCATATATGGATACATTCATGTACGTTGTTGTTACAGCAACTTGGAACTAATATGTATTGAAATGATTGAATTGAATTTCAATTCAATTCAGCCCAAACATTCACTTCATTTCAATTCAATTCACTACTATACTATATAATCATAATAATAACCGAGGCCACCACCACTTGCACATGTTGCTTTAGGCATTGGTACAAATCATATTTGGAGGACATAGTGTTTGTTGTGTACATATTTTTCTTTTCTTTTTCTTGTTAAAGTGACAATACTGCTGTTAGTTGGTAGGATTTGGGACAAATCAAAGAGATTGTGCAGGGGATGTTGCAACTGGGTCGGGCTTCGGGCCGGACCTCGGACCGGGCCGGATGGGGCTTGGGCTTCGGGCCGGACAGGGCCGGGCCTATATTATGGGCCAATATATGTGGCCCGACACGATCCAATATACTGGACCTGACCGGACCAACGATTAATCGGGCCGGGCCAACACATGGGTCTATTTTTCGGACCAGCCCGGCTCAATTGACATGTCTAATTTGGCCTTAACACTGTTTCGTCTCTGATGATAAGGGATCGAACACAGCTTCGTCTCTGATGAGAAGGGATAAAAAAAAAATTAAGATAATTTGTACGGACTAAAGAGACAGTTCCAACGATTCTCTATTAAGCAGATTTTTTTTTAAGAAGATAAATAATCCATGATTCTCTCTTTCTCTCTCTCTATTAAATCCCTCTTTCTGTCTCTATAAAGCATTTTTTTTAAAAGGGAAATAATCCTTGATTCCCTCTCTCTCTTTTATTAAGTATTTTTTTAAGGGAAATAATCCATGATCCCCTCGCTCTCTCTTTATTAAGTATTTTTTTTGAAAAAGGTAAATAATCCATAATTGCTTTCACTGAGAATCGAACATTGCCCTCACGGAGTCACTGGTCTTATCCCTTTTTTTTTTCCTTTTTTTTTTATTTTTGTGATATCCGACCTAACCCACGGAACTTTGTGTCATTTGGGCTCACTGTCCCTCCAATTTATACACACACCCACATACATTTACCACAGTTTTGTAGAAATTTGTGTCATTTGGACTAACTGTCCCCCCCCAATTTATACACACCCACATACATTTACTGTAGTTCGATTCCGAAACTGTTTACTAGGGGTGAGCAATCGGTTTATTCGGTTCTAACCGAACCGAAAAACACAAAACCGAATTAACCGAAAAAATTTAATTAGAACCGAAACCGAACCGATTTGATCCAGAACCGAACCGAACCGAACCGATTGGATTCGGTTCGGTTATTCGGTTTAATCGGTTGGATTCGGTTGGGCCATTTTTAATGATAACGGGCCAGATCTAAGTTGGCCTTATTAAAAAAAATGTGAATAATAAAATTTGGCCTACAGAAAACAGTATACATATCCAGAAAAGTGCCCAAAAAAACATGTATACTGGATGAAGTCCAAAACAAAGAGTTTAACTTGCTACATGCCAACTGCCAAGTCCATCCAACGTACAAACTGTCATGTTCCACACATCAAACAAAGTTTTTAATTTGTTACATAGCAAATACCACTATTTACTGATATCAAGTACATCAATTACAAGTTATACAAAATATCAATCATCCAAAAAGCAGCCTTCAGCCTCCACACAAGAAATTAGGGCTTATAGATGAAGCATCACGACTGGAAGTGTTGCCAGTTCCTTCAGAAGAATGTAAAAAATATGCACAGTAGGCAGAGAAGCTCCAATGGTAATCAACAATCCAACATACCCATACACACCCATGAGTCCATGACCCATTGGTAAGCTACAGAAAGAAATATTAGTAATGAAGCATGTATATGATGAAAAGAAGCATGTTTATGAGTCCATCAATCAAGGTTGGAAGTTACCTGAAGCATAGTTATGATGAAAAGGCTATTCATCAATACACCTGCATATTGAATATTGCATTCTGAAATAAGCGTGACCAATGGCCATTGTCCAGAATCTCTAATATATAGTTCAAGTCTTCAAGAGTGTTAATTTGAGAAACTCAAGACTGCAACCCTCAAAGATGCTCTAAAGAACTTTGAATCTGCATATGTTGGATACATTGGCAAATAAAAAAAAAAGAAGTTTGAAGGCTCAGATTGACATGTTGTGCATCAAAAGATGAAGTATAGTTTCTGTTCACTACTCACGTCATCTCATAATTGCCCACTTTCTTCATATTTGTTAGCAAATTATAATAAAATAAAAAATATCAATCATCCAAAAAGCAGCCTTCAGCCTCCACACAAATTAGGGCTTATAGATAAAGCATCACGACTGGAAGTGTTGCCAGTGCCTTCAGAAGAATGTAAAAAATATGCACAGTAGGCAAAGAAGCTCCAATGGTAATCAACAATCCAACATACCCATACACACCCATGAGTCCATGACCCATTAGTAAGCTTCAGAAAGAAGTATTAGTAATGAAGCATATATATGATGAAAAGAAGCATGTTTATGAGTCCATCATCAATCAACGTTGGAAGTTACCTGAAGCATATTTATGATGAAAAGGCTATTCATCAATACACCTGCATATTGAATATTGCATTCTGAAGTAAGCGTGAGCAATGGCCATTGCCCAGAAACTCTAATACATAGTTCAAGTCTTCAAGAGTGTCAATTTGAGAAACTCAAGACTGTAACCCTGAAAGATGCTCTAAAGAACTTTGAATCTGCATATGCTGGATACATTGGCAAATAAAAAAAAAGAAATTTGGGCTCAGATTGACATGTTGTGCATCAAAAGATGCAGTATAGTAGTCCCATTCCAACCGATTGATTAAATTGCCAACTAGTGAGGGTTGACTTGCCCTTTCCAACCGATTGTAAATTCAATATTGATTGGGTAGAGCCTTTATGGTTTGGGTTAAGGGGGCACATATGCCAATGATTCTTAACCGAAGTAGTCCCATTAATTACGGGGTGACAATAATATTATTTTTTGCAGAAATTACACTCCGCTTTTGGATTTTCATTCTCAAGAAATTCTTTGAAATCACTCCAATAAGGAGCTCTTCTTTTGCCAATACGTTTGCTTTTAACCTTGAGCTTAGAATTAGTTATCGAATTGACAACTGGGTCATTTGTATCATGGGAACTTCTCCCCCCCTCCCCCCCCCCCCCCCCCCCCCCCCCAACCCTACCCTCATGCTCAATAGATTCCCGCTCATTCAACATATAAAATAAACATAACAAAAATATATTACAATTCTAATTTATAAAGCAAATTACAAGAAGATTAAATGAAAGGAATTAAGGATACGCACATTGCATGAGTACGATGTTGATGCCATGAATTTGACTCAACTTACGCAACAAAGACCTAGTAAATTATTTGTTCCTATCAGTTTTTAGTTGTTTTGATCAGTTATGCAAAATCAAAAGTAAACAAACATGTAAACTACAAAACCCTAAGCAAAGCAAGCATGCATGTTCTTATCAGTTTTAACTTGACATTGTAAACTATAAAAGTCAAGGCAGGAGGCATATGACATTTTCATATTTGTAGGCAACTAGTGTAAAATGAAAGTTGAAAATTCAAAGATTGCTTACAGCGATTGCTGGCTTGCTGCGATTATATATAAGAATAAAGAATCCAAGAAGCGTCCAATAATCCAAAGATCAAAGTCGCAACGAACTGCAAAACAGAATTCACAATTTGAACTTGATTATTCAAATAACATGAGGCATGAGGCAGGAGGCAGCAGCCATTGCAGTACCATAATATGTAAAATGTGTTAATTATATACAATGTGTTAATTATATACATTGGAAACATCAGAATGTTAAACCAATTAACCAACCATTAACAACATTTTAAACAAATTAACCAGCCACTCACTCATGAATCAGAAAATATGTAAAACAAACCAACCACTCAGTCTTGATTATTCATTGTCCAAAGTTCTCACAGGAGAAATTAAACCAAAAAAATGCTAGGGTTTTCCATTTGGGTTCCAGGAAAAAAAATAACGTTAGAATGAAAAAAATATAACAAAAAAAATTAAACAAAAAAATATAACAAAAGAAATTAAACAAAACTGGAGAAATTAAACAAGATTTCATTGGCTTCCAGGAAAATAAATGCAGAAATTAAAAGATGTAAAGTTAGAATGAAAATATAACAAAAATTAAAAGGAACAAAAAAATTAAGAATACTTACAAAGCTATGGTGAATAGCTACTCAGAGAACCGAGAGTTTGGCTAGGGTTTTTCATTTTTTTTTTTACAAATCTGACTTCTGAGATGAGCTACTCAGAGATCCGACTCGTTGAGAGGAGATAGCGGTGATTGGTGACCGGTGAGAGAGAGGCGGAGGCGGAGGCGAAGGTAGATCTAGAGGCGGTGACCGGCGAGAGAGAGAGAGAGTCTAGGGTTTCTTTGAGAGAGGGAAGAGCAGCAGCTGCTCTGCTCTCAAATCTCAATTGACTGAGTAATAATTAAGAGAGTGAGGAGAGAGAAAGAAAAAAGTTATTATATACGTAGGTTAAAATGAGGGTATTACTGTAAATTTACAGTGCCTATTCGGTTTTCGGTTTTAAACCGAAACCGAACCCGGTAACCTAAACCGAACCCGAAAACCGAATAACGGGTTTCCTACAACCGAACCCGACCCGAATTAGTTTTAAACCGAACCGAAATCCTTATTCGATTCGGTTCGGTTCGATTTTCGGTTTGAAACCTAATAATGCTCACCCTTACTGTTTACCTAGACAAGGAGGTTATACACTTATACCTCTCCTTATTGACCACAAGAGCCAGATGAATTGGATAGTGTCCCTCTAAACTAACCACTTAAGGGTCTGTTTGGTAAACCGTATTTGGAGGTGAAATTTAGATTTTTATGGATTTGGAGAGAAATCCATGGAATCTTATGTTTGGTTGGAGATGGATTTGGATATGGAAAGTATGACAAAATCCAGAACTTAGATTTGGAGGAAAAAATTAGTTATTCTTTAATAATTTTGTTAAAATATATATTCTTTAATAATTTTGTTAAAAGTTAGTAAATTAAAAATTAATTCTTCTTTAATAATTTTGTTAAAATATTTATTCTTTAATAATTTCGTTAAAAATTAGTTAATTAATAAAAAACTAACTAATAGTTAGTTATCATAATTATATTCTAAGTTAATAATTTATTAATTAATAATTTTATTATTTAATAATTTAAAATAATCCAAATTAATAATTTATTACTTTATTAATCATAATTATAATAATTTTATTAATCATAACCATAATCTTAATAATAATTTATTAATTAATATCCAATTATAATCATAATTAATAATCTATTAGTATTATTATGATATTAATTAATAATTTGTTAATAACTATTTTATTATAATCTTAATTAATAATATTTTAATTACGATTAGAATAATATTTTATGATAATTTAATTAATAATTTACTAATCATCATTATATTAATTTATAATTATTATTTTTAAAATTTTTAATTTATAGTTAATTAAAAACTAACTAATATTTATTTAAAAATTAACTAATCGTTAATTATTAATTATTAATTATTAATCGTTAATTATTAATTTTATAATTATAATAATCGTTATTTATTTAAAAATTATTAATCGTTAATTATTATAAATTATTAATTGTTAATTATTAATTAATAATCGTTAATTATACTTTATAATTATTAATCGTTAATTAAAAATTATTAATAGTTAATTATTAATTATTAATTATTAATCATTAATTATTAATCGTTATTTATTTAAAGTTAACTAATCGTTAATTATTAATTTTATTATTACTAATCATTAATTATAATTTATAATTATTAATCGTTAATTAAAAATTATTAATCATTAATTATTAATCTTTAATTTTACTTTATAATTATTAATTATTAATCGTTAATTATTAATCATTAATTATTAATCGTTATTTATTAATCGTTATTTATTTAAAAATTAACTAATTGTTAATTATTAATTTTATAATTAATAATAACTAATCGTTAATTATTAATCATTAATTATTAATTTTATAATTAATAATAACTATAATTAATAGCTTAATTATTGATCATGACTATAATTTAGTTATTAATCATAAATTCAAATCCTATGTTTGGTTGGAGTTGGATTTGGACTTGAATTTGGATTTTGAAATTCATGATTTGGATTTGAATTTAAATTTTGGATTTCCAAATCTAAATCCAAATCCAAAATCCAAATTTAGAGCATCTCCAACCCTATTGTCTTGTTTAGTGTTGTGAGTCTTAGGTGGCTCCTATGTGGTATGAGCCACAAGACAATGTCTTGTTTATGTGGCAAAACTACATCTCAAAAGACAATGACATAGAAAAACACTCTCCAATGCAAAAGTATTGAGGAGGCAATAAAAAGTATTTTTTACAACTTTCAAGGCAACTCCTCCACTTCTTCAACTTTTTTTATAAATATTTATATTCATAATTGATGATGTGGAGACAAAGTCATTGTGAAGTGCATTGTCTAGATCTAGACAACCAACTTCACATTTTTCTTGCCATGTCATTGTCATGTCAACTTCACAATTTATTTGACATTTGCATTGGAGAAGTACTTTTGAAGAAAATGTTTGTAATTTCTATGTGGCAACCATTTTTTCCAAACTCACAATAGGATTGGAGATGCTCTTATTTACCAAACAAGTCCTAAGAGTCATTGCTATTTATATTTATACTTATATATTAATATTAATGACCTATATTCACTGCAGGGAGAAGAAAACTTTATGTCAAATTAATTTTCCTTCAGTAGCAACCTTCAGGTTTTGTTTCTGTACTAAATAACGTGAGATGGTTGGCATGAGACGAAGCAGCAGCAGCAGAAGAATCACAGAGAAACTGCAGTGCAGTGATGAGATTCTGCAGCATGCAGCCGTCTTCTCCACAGCCCGTCCCATCAGCTGGCTGGGTTTAGGCGTTTTATTTTTACGAGGGACTTAATGGCCAAATCAATACCAAAATCTTCATTCTGATTCTGTAGCAGCAGCAGCAGCTTACAGCTGCAACAACAACAGAAACTACATTCCAATTTCCCAAGCTTTGACTTGCTCCAATCCTCATACTTAAATAAATACATGCAGAACCCACTGTCAACTGTTGAATATAGCTAGCTAGGTTTTAACCCCGGTTAGCAATCACCCAGATAAAACTCGTATCATATGAAAAAAAAATTTGGTATCTTTCAAAAACATATAAATTTGTATATTTTTGACAAATTTAAATCAGTACGTTAATTTTAAATATATAAAATTTTAAACATATTTCGTATAAATTATTTAAAAAATAACAAAATATATATGGTAAAAATTTGTTTAATAAATCAAATTTGACAATATATATATATATATATATATATATATATATATATATATATATATATATATATATACACTCGAATGTAAAGTTTCTAACATAAATATTTTCAATTTATGAATATTTGATTTAATTTTTGAATGTATTATTTACACTGAGCCGAGCTATATCGGTACTTTTAGGTGTCTCGAATTTTGTCCGTTAGTCAAATTGCTAACAAGGGTTTTAACTTCTGACGACAATAACAACAACATCCGTCTGAATTAAGTTGCTCAGAGCAGTCCAAGTGAAAGAGGAACTCTATATAATGGATGTGTCGTCTCTTCAGTACTCAGTAGTAGAGTAGTCTTAGCTTATAGATAAGGAGAGGATCACACCAAAGATCTTCCCGCCATTAAAACTCCAGCCAGCAAGCAAGCAAAGCAATACTGGGATTGGACTACTACTGTTTCCGCAGCAGTGACAGAAGATTACAATATTCTAATCTCTAGTTATCTCTCTCTCTAGTCTAAACAGAAAATTTGTTCCAAAGTATCAAATTTTGACAAAATTATACTGAGGATAACATGTTCAGAAAAATTGTCAATGAAGGTACTTTTCGACAATCAGTCTGACGAAAATCTTGCAGGATGTTGAGTATTTGCACGGTTGCGGTTGGGGTGCTGCTTGATGTGGATCGATTTTTTTCAACCCAACAATTAACCAAACCCTTCCCCCAAGCCTCCGCCCCTGCCAAGCACCTCCTCCAACCCAATGTCCCAACTCCCAGACCGTGCCAAGCTGGCACGAACCCATCCAAAGATGCACTATTTTTGCTAGAATGACCGGCTAATTTCTGTCAATCTGTCTGACAAAATATTTTTGTACTTATAATTTTGCGAAAGTTGTTTCTCTCAACATAATTTAGCCAAAATTTGGTACTTTATAACAAATTTTCTGCAGTCTAAGATGGTTCATGTCTTCGTGAGTAATGAATACAGCTATATCATGTACTCATGTGTACTCTCTCTCTCTCTCTCTCTCTCTTTTCCCTTATCATTCTTCTGAGCATGGTTCAATTATTGCAATGATCAAACAAGCATGACATGCATGCATGCTGCATGAGTGAAGCCATATTGGCCTCTTGCGGAGAAGAAACATGCCCTTGCTGTATGGTATGAATGTTATAAATGTGCAAAAGTTGTAGGTCCTCCGTCACATCAACATCCCTTGGTCAATTTCTATCATTAAATATTCGGAAAATTTAAACAGAAGCATAAAAGTTTATTAAAATTGTAGAAAAGGCACGAAGTTTAGTAAAATACAGATTGAGCACCGTCACGTCCAATTTTTGGGCGTGAAAAATTATCATTCTGATCCCCCTCCCTAACCCCGTCTTAGTTTGGAGAAAAAATAAAATAAAAATAAAAAAAGAAAGGGCGCCCAAAAAAGGAGGGGCGCCAAATTTCCATTTCTTAATTAAAAAAAAAAACAGCCCAAAAATGGGGTGCCAGATTTTGCATTTGGCGGAAATAAGAAAAAAAAATGGGGCGCCGATTTTCTTTCTTCCTTTCTTCTTTTGTTTTTTTTTCCTTCTGACAGTAGTGCTTTACTTTTCCTATTTCCTTTGTTTGTTTTTTTTGGGCTGCTTTTTTTTTTTAATCCTATTTCCTTTGTTTGTTTTTTTTGGGCTGCTTTTTTTTTTTTAATTAAGTAGCGCCAAATTTTCATTTCTTAATTAAAAAAACCACGCCCCATTTTGGTTTTTTTTTTTTTACTTTTCCTTTCTTTTGTTTGTTTTTTCTTATTGCCTTTGCTGCAGCTTTAAATTCGGCGCCCCTAAATGGGGCGCCCTTTTTTTTTCAACTAAAAATCGGCGCCCTAAATTGGGGCGCACATTTTTTTTTAATTTATTTTTAATTTGCCGGGGATTAAGACCAGCTGAAAATGGGGATTAATTTTTTACGACCTAAAGTAGGGCGTGAAAAATTTTCACGCCCTATTTTTAGGCGTGACGATGCTATCCTCGCAAATTTTCCAAACTTAGTGTCTTTTGTGCAATTTTTAATAACTTTTATGCTTCTCGTAAAATTTTCCGTTAAATATTTGAGCTATAATTTATTAATTTGTACATAAGATATATTAGCTTAAGTAGTTAAGTAGGTTTGAAGATTTTACTAATAAGCAAAATTTCGAATGCTATAATAATTATTTATTTTTGTCACCAATTTTAAGATTTTAAAAAATAATCTTTGGAGGCTTAGCTCGGACTCGAGCATGAACATGGACGAATAGTACAAAATGACACTTCGATGGTGCACTTCGCACGTTCAGATCGAACGCAGAGATGACACGCTTCGGCATGGAAGCTACACGATACTTTCACGAAAGTTCAAGCGAAGCTGGAACCTCGTTGGTTGTTCAATTTCTAACCGCTCATTATTACGGAATTCCTATTGGTAAGTATCATACTAAATTATGCAGTTACTTCCTGATCTTCTGTGACTTCTGCCCACATCTTTAGTGGACGGTTCCAACATATCATGAGATGTCCCCCTATATATTGTGTCTCTCAAAAGGCATAACACATAAGAGAGAGAGAGAGGAGATAACCAAATGAGAAAATATAGTTTCCAACTAACAACAACATTTTTGCAATTACACATCCACACTAGTCAGACAGTCCTTTAGCATGTCAGTGTTTATTCTCGAAGGGAGGTTGTATACCTTCAATTTTTTTTACTGTATTCAATACAAGGGGGAAAAATGTGAATACTTTACCTGTATAAATGTTTATTCATTAACTCAATAAAAATATTACAATCAATTTAATATTTAAATCTTCCTTTCAAGAAAAAAAAAACACTCAATTCTTAATCATTTTTCAATAATTTGATGAACTTATCATAGGATTATTTGAAGACGGTGATACAATTTTCAAATTTATTGTCTCAGAAAATCATGTTCAAAAGGGGACTCTTAATAAATTTGTAATAGAAAAATCAGAAAACACATGAACTATATCACATGTTATTGTTTTAAAATGTATGTTAGAAAAACTTAAATATAATACATTAATCCATATATTTGTCTCACAAAAGACAAGAAAAATTATTTACAAATAATTTGTTTAAGGTCTCTCATAAAAATTTTGGTTTAAATTTTGGGACACAGAAACATTCGAAAATTAACATTTGGAAAGATGATCGGCTTAGAATTGTGTCATGAGATGATTATTGACTTGCATTGATCATAAAAAATATGCTAATAAACATTTTAGGGTTAGTTATATTTAGGGTGCCAAAAAGATTCTTGTCCTTATTGAGTTTGATTTAATTTATATTCACAAATTTTGGATGGCCAACATAGGTACCATCTTAGGATCCAAATCATAAAGTGGACATCTTCATGACCGAAACGCTAATTTTTTATATTTTTTGGACCCCAAGTGTGATTAATCCTAAATTTTTGCATGTCTTCACTATTGGTCTATTCATTCCTAAAAGAAAGTTACATAATTGATATTTTATTTTACCTATCGGAATAGTCTAGTGGCTCATAAGTGTTTGGGGAGATCATAATTCAAGGCTGTATTTAGTAGGAAGGATGAAAAAATGGGAGCAAGAAAAAAAATTTGTAGAGATAGACTTTCCATTCATGTGGAAAGCAAATACCTTTTTTTTTGTGAGAGATGGAAAAGAATGAATACACTTTTACTTAGTTACTATGGAAAGAAATATATAAAAAAAAAATCAATTATATCCTCAAGTAAAAATACTAATTTACTATATGATTTCAATGAATAACTGCTTAAATAAGATATTTGTATGGAGTATAACTATAAATTAGCAAATATATTACACAAGCATTTACTTTCTTTTTTATCCATTTTAGTTGGAATTGAATTTCTATGATAAAGAAAGAAAATTATAACCCTTCCATGTTTTTTCTATCCAAAAAAATAATTATTCATTTTTCTTCCAATATTTTCCTTCCTCCCAATTCCAAAAAAAAAAAAAAAAACTTCCACTTTTTGAACGAAATTGCTGTATGGCTAGCTTAGTACTAGCTTACTACTAGTAAATGCTGATGTGGCGGAGAGAGGTAACTAAGTTTACAGGTTTAGCTGGTTAACATTAACATTAATATTAAAACAGAAAATTGTACTGAAAATATTTAGGTTAACTATTTATTGTACCAAAGGTATCTAGTTTATAAAATTTACAAATTGAGCCCAAAATTAGGACGTAAGTTGGATTTACTTACTAAAAAAGGGCGTAAGTTTTTTTTTTTTTAAATTATTAGTCACTTCTCTTCCGCTTTAGTTTGTAATAATAAATTTTTTAAATTAGAATTAGAAACTTACGCACTAAAAAAGAACGTAAATTACTTTATTATTATTATTATTATTATTTATTTATTACGTTTAAGTTTAGGATTAGGAACTTACGCGTAAATTCTTTTTTTTTAACAAACAAGAATTAAAAATGGAAATTATACAAACTAAGCCAAACTCGAGCCCTAAATTTGGGTGTAAGTCAACCTTATGTGGTTCTTCCTTGCTTGAAAGCACATGGAAGACAACTATCATTTTTAAGGGCTTAAGTTTGGCATGATTTGATAGAACAAAGCTTTTTCCAATACAAAACCAAATATTTAGTATCATAATGAACACAACTATCATTTTTAAGGGCTTAAGTTTGGCTTCTAATTTAATTAATTTCATATAGTTTTCATTTTTATTTTTCGTTTGCAGATAAAAATAATAATAATAATAACTTACGGTCTTACGCCCTTTTCTAGGATGTAAGTTGCTAATCCTAAATTAATTCCATCAATTGCAAACTTAAACTTAATAAATAAATAATAATAATAATAAAGTAACTTACACTCTTTTTTAGTGCATAAGTTTCTAATTCTAATTTATTTATTTTTATTACAAACAAAAGCAGAAGAGAAGTAAGTAAGTAACTAATAATTATATAAAAAATTTACGTCCTTTTTTAGTGCGTAAATCCAACTTACGTCCTAATTTTGGGCGATCTTATGCTCAAATTGTAAAATTTATAACTATATGCCTTTGATACAATAAACTGTAACTTAAATACTTTCAGTTCAATTTTTTTATATTAAAATTATCATTAAAATTAATATTAACAAGAAATTAAAATTAGCATTAACATTAAGATTAAAATTAATACTAAAATTAATATTAACTTCCTGAATATTAATATTAATATTAATTAGCATTAATTTTAACATTAACATCAAAATTAATATTAACATTAAATTAAAATTAGCATTAACATTAAAAATAAATTTTTTGGGTAATTAATTTTTTGAGCTAAAATATGACATGTCAGCTGCCATGTCACTTTCCATGTCAGAAGTCACATAAGGTAGATGTCATCACCCAAAATGGGAGCCAATTAACATAAGAGAAATATTTAAAAAATATTTTAAAAAAATTGTTGACCAGCTAAATCTATAAATTTGATTACCTATTTTTGTCACATCAGTATTTGCTAGTACTAAGCTAGCAATATAGCAAGATTGCTTTTTAAAAGACCATACAACTACCATCCAGTCATCAGTTAAATTAACGTTAGCCAAAGTAACGGGAGGCGAGGATGGGGGCCCACGTGATCAATCAGTTGGAAATAATTTCGTGTGAGGTCCCCCAGGGCCCCACCGCACCGGAGGGCTATGTGCTAACTCTCTTTATTCTTTAATAAATTGAGGAGACCGTACTAATGATTTGCGACTGTGTAATTGTCTCCTCAAAGTGGACAGCTGTCCCCACCACCACCGCAGGCTATATCATTTGCCACCACCTCCCCTCCACGAGACGGTGGGGCCACTGCCCCACGTGGACGGACGTCATTGACCATTGCGCTCACTTCCCATTTTTGGCCATGGTTAAAAGGCTAATTATCGTTGGAACCTAAAATTTTAGGGTTATTTTGTATAAGGATACCAGATTTATAATTTAATTACACTTTGGATACTGAGTTTGTCCATTTTAGACTTTGGATATTCAAAAAATTTTAGTGACACATTCTATTGACAAAACTAGACTTTCAGTGACAAAATGAGACTTTTAATGACAAAAGTTTGTCACTAAAATGTGTCACTAATAATTTCGAGTACCCAAACTCTAAAATGGACAAACATAGTACCCAAAGTCTAATTACGTTATAAACCTAGTACCCTTATATAAAATAACTCTAAATTTTATGTTAGATTTTTTTTCGATGTCGGACGTAACGTACTTAACTTTATGTACGTTGTGTTACATATTATTTCGGTCCATTGTTTCTAATTTTTACACACACGTCTACACAATTTAGAGACCATTTACCTAGCTAAAAGGTTATATATCTTCTTGCTGACCACAAGAGTCAGCTGAGCTCGGTTACAAACTTAGAATTTAAATTTTGGCATAGCCAATTGGAAAAGTTTGGACTATGGCTGGGCACGGATCGGATCAAACCCAAATTTGATGGATCCAGACCGGATCCGTTAATTGGCGGGATGTGATGGGTCCAAAAAATATTGGAACTGGATCAAACTCGACCCGTTTGAAACTGGTCCAAAAAAAGTTAATTTTTTTAGAAACTATAATAGTAAACATTTACATATGTTCTATTATCTACAAGAACAAAACAAGTTTAATGTCTTCCCAAATTTCTAGAATTTGTTTACAAAACAATAACATATTCTATTATCTATATATTAAATAATTTCATAAATTGATATAATAAATATATTTCCCTAGAAACGGGTAGCCGGGGTCCATTTATTTTGAAAATAGGACCCACCTCGACACGCTAATGTCACACGACCTATCTCGGCCTGTCCCGTTAAGATTTTAAATTTTACGAACCGACTTGTTTGAACATTTAAAGGTTCGTGCCGGGTCGATACCGTGGGTGTTTTCCGAAATTTTTAAATTAAAAAAAAAATATTTAAAGGTTCGTGCCGGCCCATCCCGTTTAGATTTTAAATTTTACGAACCGACTTCTGAAATTTTAGAATCGGAAAAAAATGCAGTTTGGGCCTTCATTTTAACAGTTTTACTGTTTGTCGGCCTTTCCGAAATTTTTCGACGAGTTTTTTAAGTAAGCTTTGAAGATTTTGGAGGAAAAAACCTAGATTCGAAAGTGAGCAGCGTTTGGAAGAAGAGGAAGAATCGAAACATTTTTTTTTTGAAGAGTAGGTTTCGTTGGTGTTTTCAATAAAATAGAAGGACAAAAATATCATTATGAATCCTTTTATATATTTTTTGTTAATTCTGGACACTCGATAAAATATTATTTTGCGATATTTTTTTTATAAAACTTTTACAGTTTTTAGTCATTTCATAAATTTTTCCAGGTAAGGATCTAAACTTATCTATATAGGAAATTTTCATTACCATGCATAGTAAGGAAGGCATAGTTAGAAAGGTATAATGAAAAAAAAAAAAAAAAAAAAAAAAAAAAGTTAGGATCTAAATTTTTTAATTGGATAGGCTAGGACTTAAAATTTAAATTGTTATAAAAGTTATGGTCTAAACACTAATTAGCCGATGAAATATTTGGACATAACTTATTCCAATCATGGAGTAAAACTTTGATATAGCCGGCTGTATCAAAGTTTTGATACAGCCGGTGTATGACAGGTGGGCCTCCCTATATATATTTAGTTACACGGTTTACGAAAAAATAGGGGGGGCCCACCTGTCATACACCCGGCTGTATCAAAACTTAGATACAGCCGGCTGTATCTAAGTTTTATGCCCAATCATGACGGCAGCCAATACTATATCTGGGATGTGATTGAAGGGCTGTAGTAAAGCCTTGGATGGATCTTTGCAATGTTTCATGTTTGGCTTTAAAATAAAATAAAAATGGAGCATCTATTTTAACCGTCGCGGAACTGTCTGTGGCCATGCGGTGCGTCGGTAGTGACCCTGCCCTCCTCTTCGGAGTGGACCTACATTAGAAGGATGGTCAATAGCTGACCGTTACGTGAACGAGGATCAGTCCTGCGGATGATAAAAATAGCATTTCAAAATAAAAAGAAACATAAGGGCAGGGGCGGCCCGGAGGAGGGGCAAACATGACTTGCTTCCTGGGCCCCAAATTTCAAGGGACCCCAATTTTTTTAAAGTTTGTAATAATAGTAAATAATAAAACATTGTTACTTTAATTTATTCTTCAAAGTGCAAGGTCCGAAGAAATTAATTATAGCAATTCAACAAATAAGACATGGCGCTTGGGAATTTGATAGCCGTCCGACTCTTTAATTTCAAAGAAAAATTAGTCTTCCTATCGTTTCAGATTTCCTTTTGTATTTTAGAGAGAAAAAAGTTCTTCACGTCACTTTCGATTCAGACGACCAACAATAAATTTTGTTTTTTTAATTGTTCATTCTAATTCTCCTGGGCATCAAAATATTCCGGACCGGCTCTGCACAAGGGAGAAGAAAAATCCCGTCCCGACAGAAACGGAAGGTGCATTAGTAAACGGAGATGGAGATAAAAAGTGCAGTTGTCATCCCTAGTTCAAACCGGTCACCATACGTCCCCACTATTCCGTAGGGTTTTATGGGGCAACTTGATTCATATTGGTCGGAGGACAGTTGAAACGGTCAAGAGGACCACAGTGAACCGTTTAGACGTGGTTTGGTCAGTGTTCTTTTATGCCATCACGAGAAGTGTGAGCACTAGGAAGAGAGAGTTGGTGGGTTCAAACTGGTCCACTTACTTAACCGGACCGGCAGCTAGCCAAGTCATGAGTATGGCATGTGTCCCTACTATTCTTCTTTCTCTCTTCTCTTTCTTCTTCTTCTTCTTCTTCTTCTTGGCATCACCTCAAATTATTACAATTATTACAATTATATAACCAGATGCATACATCACCTGTACTGTAATCATCCTGTTCCCATCTATTTGCCTGCCAACTATGTTCATACTAGAAAACAAATCCAACATTTGGCGTGCATGAATACGTACATCAATCAATAATTCATTCAATGGCATTATAAATATAACATCTGAAATATATATATATAACATCTGAAATATATATATATATATATATATATATATTAGATTTCAATAATATTATGCTGACATACTTTTTTTTAACACACTTCATAATCACATTGATATGGTAGTGCATTATTGAATGTCAATTATTATATCTCATTTAACACTAATCTTGATATCCAATAATATACTGCCACATTAGTGTGGCTACGAAGTGTGTCAAAAAAGTATATTCTCATAACCAAGCCGATCCGGAACATTTTGATGTCCAGGACGAAATACAAAATGATGTCCTTTCTTCAAAAAATATATTGGAAATAAAGTATCATTTTGTTTTTGCATGATACAATAAACCAAAGTGAACCATCTTAGACTGGGGCCTGATACATGCCAGCTAACCTAAAATTTTGCATCAGAAATATATCCTGGAAAATGGCAATACTGCTTTTGTAGTTAAAAAAAAAACTCCGATGCAATATGTTATTTAACATTTCTTGTTACAACTACAGAAACTCAAGAAACATAAAAAGTCAAAATCAGGAGGAACAAAAGTTAGAAGAGGAACAAAAGTTACAAAATATTTTAGTTTGAAAACCAAATCATTGTGAAATCTTAAGTGCAAAGATTATGAAAATATATTCAACACTAGGAGCAACGTATAATTTTAAGTGTGAAATCTTAAGTGTAAAGATAAACGAAAAGACTAATCGCCATCGGCTCATCGGTATTAAACACCAACGCAGGATCAATTATAACTCACAACACATAATGAGCTAAATATGCTACAGAAGCTGACTGAAACTTAGTTACTATGAAAATGTGCATAAATAGAGATATTACGAAGGAAGACCGAAGATCTAATACAAACAATTTTTAAAAGATGCAAAATTTCAAGTCTGTGCAAAATAGATTATATGTAAATATAACTTGGAACTTTCGAAAAATAAACTACATCAATAGAACCGTTCATTAAAAAGACGGGGGGCAAAGAGATATTGTCCTTAACCATTAACAACAGAGGAAACTAAAAAAATATATAATAAAGCCAACATCATGAGGAACAAAAGTTACAACATATTTCAATTCTCAAAATGAAAGGCTTGCTAAAATATCAGGTTCACATTGGTATCCCTATCTCATCTTTTTGTCTCCTCTTCGGGTCAAGGCTCAAGCACAAGCTTGTCTGCCGTAGTCTTACATCGCAGAATCCTTGTGAAGGATTCTATTAGAAAAATTGAAGAAAATTAGAAATTTTGTGTTTTAATTATAAGCAAAAGAGAGAATGGAGAGAGAATTATAATGAACAATTCAAAAAAATAATTTATTGTTGGTCGCCTGGAATCGAAGCGGCGTGAAGAACTTTTTTCTCTGAAATGCAAAAAGAAATCTGAAGCGATGGAAAGACTACTTTTTTTCTTTGAAATTAAAGAGTCGGACGGCTATCCAATTCCCATGTGCCATGTCCTATTGTTTGAATTGCTATAACGACTTTCTTCGGACCTTGGACTTTGAAGAAGAAATCAGAGTAACAATGTTTTATTATTTACTACTATTACTAACTTTAAAAAAAATTTGGGGCCCCTTGGAGTTTGGGGCCCAGGGCGCAAGCCCTGTCTGCCCCTCCTCCGGGCCGCCCTTGCTCATAACATTACTTTTTAGTTTTTAAAAAATTAAAAGATAAAATATATGTAATCTAATAACCTTTTATGGCTGAACTTAAAAAATTAAGACCTCGTGAGTCCCTCTTGGATTTTTAGTTTCTTCTAACATGAACTGTTTCTGATTTTTCTACACAACTAACAACTTTGGAGAAACTAATATTTGAAATAATTTCCACAACTATAAAATTTAAAGAAAATTTGAGTTGTGTTGTGTAAACCTGATTATTCACCATTATGTCATGAGTTACACATGACCCTTGGGATCATGTAACTCATGACCCTTGGGTCATGTAACTCATGACCCTTGGGTTGCCCCTTATCCCTATATATATGGCCCTTGTCATATGATGAATGAGATGAATAAAAATACTATTCTACGATATATCGTCTCCCTTCAAACACGTTATCAGCACGGCAGTGACTTGGTGAACAAGTCTGCACGGTTATTCTCCGATCCAATATGTTGCACTTCAATCTTCTGAAGCGCTTGTTGTTCATGTGTAAAGAACAACTTGGGCGATATGTGCTTGGTAGCATCCCCTTTGATGTAACCATGTTTCGCTTGATCAATAACAGCGGTATTGTCCTCATAGACGACAACAGGTTCATCTGGGTCATATGGAAGATCACATGTACTTCGAATATGGACAATAACAGCTCGAAGCCATACACACTCTCTAGTCGCCTCATAAAGCGCGAGTAGCTCAGAGTGGTTCGTTGAAGTAGCCACTAAGGTCTGTTTGCGAGACCTCCAAGAAATCGCCGTGTTCCCAATGGTAAAGACATAACCAGATTGGGAACGCCCCTTGTGCGGATCAGATAAGTATCCCGCATCGGCGTAGCCAACAAGGGTCGCGTTGCTTCGAGTGCCAAGAGCGTTAGACACACTCAAAAACGCGTAGGGATAGAACAAGCCCAAGTCCGTAGTACCCTTAAGGTAGCGAAAAATGTCTTTTATGCCATTCCAATGGCGGTATGTTGGCACGGTGCTGTGTCGAGCTAGACAATTCACAGCAAACGAGATATCCGGTCTAGTACATTGGGCCAAGTACAATAAAGCGCCTATTGCACCCAGATAAGAGCACTCAGGACTCAATATCTCTTCGTCGTCCTCCTTTGGACGAAATGGGTCCTTAGTAATGTCTAGAGAGCGGACGACCATGGGAGTAGCGGACGTCTTAACGTCAAAATGACTAAAGTGTCTCAACACCTTTTGGGTGTAGTTCGCTTGATGGACAAGAATTCCATCTTTACGGTGCTCGATCTGCAGGCCGAGGCAAAACCGTGTCTTCCCAAGATCCTTCATCTCGAATTCCTTCTTGAGGATATCAACAGTTTCTGACAAGTCTTTTTCGGTTCCTATGAGATTCATGTCATCTACATAGACCGCGATGATTGCGTATCCTGAAGTGGATTTCTTTATGAATACGCATGGGCAAAGTTCGTTATTAACGTATCCCAAACTGATCAAGTATTCGCTTAGGCGGTTATACCACATTCGCCCGGATTGTTTTAATCCATATAGCGAACGCCTCAGTCTAATTGAGAACGCGTTCCGTGGTCGGGAACTACTTGATTCAGGCATCTTTAGTCCTTCAGGGACTTTCATATATATCTCTGTGTCTAGATCCCCGTAGAGATAGGCTGTGACCACATCCATGAGCTGCATATTCAGTTTTTCGAAAACTACTAAACTGATTAAGTAGCGGAACGTTATGACGTTCATTACGGGAGAATACGTCTCCTCGTAATCAATTCAAGGGCGTTGTGAGAAGCCTTGCGCCAGAAGGCGAGCCTTGTATCGCACAATCTTATTTCTCTCATTACGCTTTCTTAGAAAAACCTATTTGTGACCAACTGGTTTAACATTGGGTGGTGTTGGAGCAACGGGTCCAAACACACTTCTTTTCGCTAAGGAGTCTAGTTCAGCCTGGATTGCTTGTTTCCATTGTGACCAGTCCGTTCGTCGTTGACACTCAGCAACACTACGAGGTTCCATGTTGTCACGACCCGCACCCACTGTCAGGGTACGAGAACGTAACAACGTCCAGCCTACGCCGCAGTATCGGCGGTAGAACGCTGTCCTAGGTCAATCATCTAATAATACCCAAGTACCTGTACAGTATATACTCTCCGAATGGAGGTGATATAACAATATGCTGTCTCAATCACATCTAAGGTAGAAGAATGAAGAACAGATAGATAGATAGTAACTCAAGAGAACAGTATCATAGATGAATAAGTCTAAGTGTCTAGTACAACATAATATCCAGAACTGACAACTCATAATACAAAAAGTCTAAGAGTCTATACATCTCCACATCTCAAAATATAACACAGAAAGTGAGACAAAATGTAAATATAGAAAGACTGCCTAGACTAAACTGGTCTAGACTACTGGAACAACATCCTCAGCTGCAGGTGGATCCTGCTGAGGGTCCACAACATAAGTATCATCTAGTCCTGCTCCATAATAGGTAGTCACCAGGGCCTCCTCCTCATCCTCTGTAATATTTTCAACAGGTCCAATCAGGACGGGAACGAGCACAATACATCTCACGCAGTGCATAGTATGATAGGAGATATAAAGCATGCAATAGAGTAAAATACAGGAACTGCTGAAGGAAGATACATGTAGCAAAAGAGATAACTGTAAAGAAATATCTACTGTATATAGAGAACTAGCAGTGTCTAGTGAGTCAGAGTAAAATATAGACATGTGAAATGGCATAGGAGATTCATGATTACAGCTAGAAGTGATTCATGACTACAGCTACTGGGGTAATATCCATATGACTATTTCCACTCCCCCATCTCCAATCAATACACAAGGATCCGTTCAAGTTATGTTAAGATTCGTGATAAGCCCATAAATGGGAGATTCATGAGAGGCTCTGTGAATCATGAGAGTACATGAGTCACAAGCGATTCGTGAATCTATGAAAGCATAGAGATACATGATGATTCGTGAAAAGCACAAACATGCTGTATCTGATGCTCCCGAAGGGGATAACATCTCATGAAAAGATCCATATAGTACCAATCCGTGATAACAATCGTGTCAGCATCAAGTAAAGTAATCTAGAGCAAGAATATAAATCCTGGCAAATATGAAACGGTCAGAGAATGTACTCGCCTGCTGTATGAATGTCTGTAGAGAATATGATGTCTGAGGAGAGGTGTCTGGCTCCTGATCAGAGCAACACAAGTCACAATGTGTTCTAAATAGTAAAAATGAAGTCTACTATGCATACTACATGATTCTAGGTCAATTCGGTCAAAAGTCAACTATTGGTCAACTCTAAAGTCAAACTAGTCAAAGTTAGGTCAACACTAGTCAAAGTTAGGTCAACACTAGTCAACTAGTTAGGGTTTTAGTCAAACTAGTCAAACTAGTTGTTTTAGGTCATTCCTAGCCAATTCTAGGTTAACTAGGTCAACTTTGACCTAAGGTTGACTTTGGTCAACCCTTAGTCAACAAGGGTCAACAAGTTGGGTTTTAGTCCATTAGGGTTAGCCCCAAACCATAGGCTAATAATCTTGGCCATAGGCTAGTGTTTAGGTTTCTATATAAACCTATACTAGAAGTCATACTATATATATATATATATATATATCTATATATATAGACATACACTATCTATCTACTACCCAATACCAATATGTAATACTCTATATAATACAACCCACACTCACATATATATATACATAATACCATGTATAATCTAATACAATATATATATATATATATATATCAATATATATATATATACATATTTATATATATAACTTATATATATTACATATATATATAGAGAGGGAAGAGAGAGAGGGATATAAAGTGAGAGAGAGAATTAGAGAGATGGGAAAGAGAGAGAGGGGGTGACTGAACAGCAAGGGGGGGTGTTCAGTTTCCTGGAACCCAAACCCAGACCCAAACACACACACACACAGCCTACATATATACATACATATGTATATATATACAACTACACATATATATAACCAAAATACTCCCAAAATTGACCCACATTCATACACACACACATATACTACATATATACATACTAAAATACATATATACAATGTATAATTTATATCAAAATCGGGTTTGAAATCCATTTTTGCAAAATCTGGAAAATCCTAAAACAGGAAATAGTGGACTGTTAACTCGATACTAGGTAAACCAAAATACATACTCGAAACCGAGCTATGGCTCGAATATCTAGGTTGGTAATTGATGCCCCATAGGTATACGTGTCGTGTGTGTCGGTGGGGGTCCACCACGACACGACACGGCGTGTCCAAACACCCAAAAACCCAATCGGGTAAAACCTAACACAGTGCAGTGCATAGGCATCGTGCACGCGTGCACTTAGCTCTAGGACACGACACACGTGTCTAGAAGTCTCGTGCACGTGGGGTAAAGTTCGCCTAGGGGTCTACTAGGTGTCCACTAACCTGATTCGTGTCCAAGTGTCCGCGTGTCCGAGTTCTACGTGCGTATCAGAGAGGTCTGAACGCGTGTGCTGTGCCAGTGTACGACCCGTGCGAGTGGATTTTCTCCCTCGACACGACACGTCGTGACACAAGACTTTAGGGGTGTCTTATCAGACACTGCCCCTAGGTCTGTGCCAAGTGGCACGTGTCCACGTGTCGTGTCGTGTCCACACGAGGGGTCTGGTAGCAGGGGAGCTACGCAGTGCCTCGTGCACAAGTGTCGGGGGTTCGTGTACTTCACACGTGGCACGTGGGGCCACGTACTCGTGTCAGGGGGGTAGGCCTAGGGTCTAGGTATGTGTCCATGTGTCTGTATTGTATCCACGACACGTGTGGACACAATACAAAGTGTCAAACACTTGGGATTTAACAGTGTACACAGTGTTGTTTTACAGTGTGTTCGTGTCCTGTTTTGGACACGGACACGACTCGAAGTGTGCTCAGGGTTATGGTTCTATGACCTACACCTATAGAGCTAAAAACTTGTTCAAATAGTTTTCAAAAATAATAACATTTAATTTACAGAGGCAATTCACCAAACACTTGAATTAAAACCTAGATACGTGTCCGATACGGACACCAAACCGACTCTAACCTTCACCAAATTTTACCCACAGTACCCTAGTACCTAGATGCATGCTAATATGAAGAGAAAACACAATTTTAACAGGGTTTATGGGCATTTACCTATTTGTGCAAAAATCCTTGAAAATACCCAAGTAGGGGGGGTGTTCTTCCTCTTGGTGATGCCCAAAAGCTCCCAAATTCCTTGATAGCAGGCCCTAACTAGTACCCTCTAGTGTAGGGGAGTCCAATGCAAGAAACTAGAGGTGATTTGGATCAAAATTGATCAAGTTATGGCCTTGTGTAGGAAAGGGGAATTTTCTAGGTTTTAATTCATGTAAATTGTTCATGAATTAATTCAAGGGGTTAATATAGGATGGTGGGCTGCCAAGGGGGGGTCCTTGGCTGCCATGGCAAGGGGGGTGTCCTAGGCTTGCTTCTAGGTTAAGGCAAGGACTTTGGTAAAGGGTTTAAGATATTTTGCATAAATCAAGCAAAATATCATATGATAAATATCTAGATATTTATCTCACTTTAACCTATGATTAATATCTATCCTCTTAGTCATTCTAGGTTAGTAACTAACCTCTAGATTAGGTTAAACTAGGTTAGGGGCTCTCATGACACTTAACAATAATTAAACACTAATAAAAACACATAAACCCAAATAATTCCAAACAAATCCTAGAAAATTACCAAAATACCCCTTAAGCTAAAAATCACTAATTGGTGTTCTAAGCCTATGGCTAGGCTCTCATGGCCATGGCAACTTCTGGGTTAGAGAAAACTAGGGTTTACACTAAGTTACACTAATAAAATCACAAAGTCATAAGTCATGACTTAGCATGACTTGAAGATGGTTCAAATCACACTAATAATCATCAAAAATCATACCATGACTAAAATATCACTAATAAATAATAAAAATAATAAATTTTCAAAAATCCCCAATTTCAGAAAACAGAGTGTTACACATGTCATCATTGTTCATAATATCAGTGGCCACTGAGTATATGAACACATCATCGATGACAGTTTCGTTTTGCTTCAAAATATCGTCTAAGCTAGCAAACTCGACGGATATTTCGAGGTTATCGGCATGATTAGGAATAGGCGTTTCATCTGGAACGCGCTCTTCTAATACATCGCCGTGATCCTTAATGATCTCATGTGGCAAAACATTTTTAACAAGATTTCTCCGCTTTCGGGGCAGAACATCTTTGGAACCAACCGGTCTTCCCTTCTTCTTGGGAATAATGGCGGACTGGACGGCCGATGGCAGCATCCTTTGCTCGGCGGGTTCGACCGGAGCAACATGTTTCACAGGAACATGGCGTCTCTCAGGGACGTCTATCCTTGCAGGCACATTTGCAGCAGGTATAACTGATCTCGTGACTTTTGCTAGGTCGCTAAATGCATCTGGCATTTGATTTGCAATATCTTGCAGACCTAGAATTCTCTGCACTTCCTTATCACTATGTGCAGAGGGAGGATCATGATGAGCAAAAGCGGGCACATGCCACGCTAATTCACGTCGTTCCTCATCAACTTTAGCGTGCATTTCTCCCCCTAACGACGGGAAGATTGCCTCATCAAAGTCACAATCCGCGTGTCTCGCGGTAAAGAGATCGCCTGTCAAGGGCTCTAAATAGCGAATAATGGACGGGGAGTTATAACCGACATATATTCCCCATCGCTTCTGAGGTCCAAATTTTGAACGCCTTATCGGCTCAATTGGAACATTGACTAGGCACCCAAACACGAGTAAATGTGGGATGTCAGGCTCACATCTAGTAACCAGCTGGTACGCGGAAAGTGGTTGGGTGGCCATGGGCCTCAGACGGACCAAATTTGTAGCATGCAAAATTGCATAGCCCTATGCAGATAGTGGAAGTTTGGTGCGCATAACCAAGGTCCGCGCTATCACTTGCAGTCGCTTTATAAAAGCTTCTGCTAGGCCATTTTGGGTATGAACATACGCAACAGGATGTTCAAGATTTATTCCCAAAGTCATGCAATAATCATCGAAAGTTTTCGATGTAAACTCCGCGGCATTATCAAGTCTAATAGACTTTATCGGATAATCCGGATGGTGAGCCCTTAACTTAATGATCTGGGCGAGGAGTTTAGGAAACGCTGCATTTCGGGTGGACAACAACACTATGTGTGACCATCTAGTCGATGCATCAACCAAAACCATGAAGTATTTAAATGGTCCGCATGTTGGTTGGATTGGTCCACAAATATCTCCATGAATTCTCTCAAGGAATTGGAAAACCAATCTCGTAGGTTTCACATGGAGTGGCTTGAGATTCGTTTTCCCAATCGAGCAAGCTTGGCATAGGCTTTTCGGATTTATAACAAAATTCTTTCCTCCAAGAGAATGCCCATGTGATGCATTCATAGTGCGAAGCATCGTATTTTGACCCGGATGACCCAGCCGGTCATGCCATAGCATAAAAATTCTCTCATCAACTGGCGCTCGGCGAATGATGAGATTACTCTCGATGTGTTGTATCGTAGTGAGACATAAACCACTTGAAAGATATTTCAACTTCTCCAAGATACGCTTTTGGCCGTACTGAGTGGAGGTAATGAAAAGATACTCGAAGCCATGTTCTCGAGCAGTTTCAACATGAAATCTGTTTTCTCGAATATCCTTAAAACTCAGTAAGGTACGACTAGACCTTGGAGAATATAAGGCCTCTGATACTTCAACGAAAGTACCATTGGACAACGAAAAACAGGCTTTGCCAAAACCTTGAACAAGGATTGAGGGTCCCGAAATGGTTGTCACTGAGGTTACTTTAGGCGTATAGGAGATAAAGTATGATTTATCTCTCAAGATAGTGTGAGTCGTTCCACTATCAACCAGACAATCTACTGCCCCGTGGTCCATACCTATAAGTAAAGAAAATTAAAGTTTGTCACACGTTTGAGGAAAGTGCTCGAAATAGAACTTTAATTTATCGAAAAAACAGAAAATACAAACCACCAAAAGTTTCATGACTTAAATCAAACATAGATAGAAAATGGAGATTTATTCTTCCATTTCTGCCACAAAATCGGGGGTCTCAAGATTTAGATTTTCGCACTCGATGACCAGATTTGCTTCGGCCCGACGCCCCTTATGATAGTTATTAACTTCTTGGAGGGTCGCCCTGCAAGTCCGTTGCATATGACCATAAGCACCACATTTGTAGCAGAGAGTAGGCGCTTGGCCTTCCACTCTCGCTTTGGGACGACTGGCCCGTTGGTTCTTACCATGAGACTGCCTAGGAGTCAAAGGTCCTTGGTTCTTGTTAGAACCTCGCTTTGGGTGGCGAGACTTAAACTCGCCTCTGTTCCTTGGCTGGGATGACTGGCCCTTGTCTCGTTTCTACCGTGGATTTGGTCCACGGAGAGCGTTTGCATCAGGCATTGGAATTGCCTTTGTTCCAGCAGGACGAGAATTATTGTTTCTCATTAAAATGAGACTGTTCTTCTCGTCTAGTAAAAGCTGGGTGATGAGCTCGAGAAACTTGGTGAACTTAGACTGACGGTATTGCTTTTGGAGCAAGTTGTCAGTTGAAGGAAATGTGGTGTATGTTTTCTCCAATAGATCACTGTCGGTTAATATCTCACCGCAGTATTGGAGAAGTGATCGAATCCTACTGACTTCATTGTTGTAATCAGTTACACTTTTGAAGTCTTGGAAGCGCAGGTTCAACCAGTCATGGCGTGCTTCAGGTAGCCATATGGTCTTCTGGTGGTCGAAGCGCTCTTTTAGAGAGTCCCATAGCGTCTTCGGCGAGGACATTTCAATGAACTCCGACTTCATGGCGTCAGATAAATGCCTGCGGAATAGAATCATCGCTTTGGCGTTCATTGAGCGAGTGACTTCCACTTCACGCTCTTCCTCGTTATAGATGACGTCCAAGAGGCCCTGCGCATCTAGATGGTTCTGGATGTCTTGCGTCCAGTCCAAGTAGTTCTTGCCAGAGGCTTCAAGGATGGAAAAATCAATCTTGATCGACATTTTTCTACAACAGGAGAAAAAATCTTGATCAGTCAACATATAAAACGACATGTTTATATGGATTTGGTTTGTATAAGCAACAACAAACAATCGTAAATAAAAAAACAACGGTTTTGAGAAATGATTTTTTGTTTAAAAATTATCTTATATCGATCGACGGGCCGATATAGAGAGGTCAATAAGTTGCTTACAAAAATGCATAATTATAAATACAATTTGAGCAAAAAATAATATTCGGTCAACCCCTTTCAGTAGCTCTACGTGAATATGACCAGGCGGGAAAATGAGGGAGGAGGGTCACCGGGAACCTCTTAAGAACCAAGTCCCAAGTTCTTTCTGACATCATACCCAAGTAGGTGAGCCTATTCGGAGAGACTTCGTAAAAATTTTGTCAAATGTAAGAATAAATAAGATTTTTCAAGAAATTCACGCTATTTGCGAACTGTGCAAAATAGGTGACAATTTAGTGCGTGCTCAAAATGAGCGTTGCCTTTAAAAAATTATTAACCAAAAAGGTTATTTTTGGGACGTCCAAATTTGGCGGTGCCAGAATTTGTTTATGTAGCCAAAACAATTTTTCAAAATTTTCAAGTGTATCTTACAAGCTATCCCAACCTCTCTTTATATAGGGAGAGAGGTTGGGGGTTATGAAGAAATGAAGGGCCAAAGGTCATGTAGGTTACAAGGAGATGAAATGTGAGAAGCCATATGAGTTACAACACTCCCCCTTGGCTCTCCAGAAATTCTGCTTGTAAACATCTCTGAGTTTCTTCGTCTGTCTGTAGCTTGCATCTTCAAATTTGACCATCTACTTGTGCCTCGTCAAAACCTTGCCAAAGAAAACCCAGTGGGAAAAAACTTTGGTCGAAGGACAAAAGAGTACACACAGGTCAGTGTAATGGGGGTAAGCTTAACCATTGCAAAGGTGCCTCGTCAAAACCTTGTCAGGGAAAACCCAGTGGGAAAAACCGCTGATCGAAGGACAAAAGAGTACACAATGGTTTAGAAGTATACACTGGATACTCCCCCTGATCACAATAGTCCTTAGTGAATAAGAGATTTGAAATGTGTCTCGTTAAAAACCTTGCCAAGGAAAACCCAATGAGAAAAAACTTGGTGTAAGGGAAAAAAAGTACACAAGCATACATCAGGATGCTCCCCTTTTCACTCGCACTCGACAGGGTGCGGGATATACGCACAACAGGGCATTTTGGGGGCGCTCGTTGGGGCGCTCCCCCTCACATGCACACAACAGGGTGCGGGAAACATGTTTCACTTAGGCTAGCTCTGAAAGCTTCCTAAGTCCAATCGCTCTGACATATTTCTGGAACGAATGTTTTGGCAGTGACTTGGTGAACAAGTCTGCACGGTTATTCTCCGATCCAATGTGTTGCACTTCAATCTTCTGAAGCACTTGTTGTTCATGTGTAAAAAACAACTTGGGCGATATGTGCTTGGTAGCATCCCCTTTGATGTAACCATGTTTCGCTTGATCAATAACAGCGGTATTGTCCTCATAGACGACAACAGGTTCATCTGGGTCATATGGAAGATCACATGTACTTCGAATATGGCCAATAACAGCTCAAAGCCATACACACTCTCTAGTCGCCTCATAAAGCGCGAGTAGCTCAGAGTGGTTCGTTGAAGTAGCCACTAAGGTCTGTTTGCGAGACCTCCAAGAAATCGCCGCGTTCCCAATGGTAAAGACATAACCAGATTGGGAACGCCCCTTGTGTGGATCAGATAAGTATCCCGCATCGACGTAGCCAACAAGGGTCACGTTGCTTCGAGTGCCAAGAGCGTTGGACTCACTCAAAACCGCGTAGGGATAGAACAAGCCCAAGTCCGTAGTACCTTTAAGGTAGCGAAAAATGTCTTTTATGCCATTCCAATGGCGGTGTGTTGGCGCGCGCGGTGCTGTGTCGAGCTAGACAATTCACAGCAAACGAGATGTCCGGTCTAGTACATTGGGCCAAGTACAATAAAGCGCCTATTGCACCCAGATAAGAGCACTCAGGACTCAATATCTCTTCGTCGTCCTCCTTTGGATGGAATGGGTCCTTAGTAATGTCTAGAGAGCGGACGATCATGGGAGTAGCGGACGGCTTAACGTCAAAATGACTAAAGCGTCTCAACACCTTTCGGGTGTAGTTTGCTTGATAGACAAGAATTCCATCTTTACGGTGCTCGATCTGCAGGTTGAGGCAAAATCGTGTCTTTCCAAGATCCTTTATCTCGAATTCCCTCTTCAGGATATCAGCAGTTTCTGACAAGTCTTTTTCGGTTCCTATGAGATTCATGTCATCTACATAGACCGTGATGATTGCGTATCCTGAAGTGGATTTCTTTATGAACACGCATGGGCAAAGTTCGTTATTAACGTATCCCAAACCAATCAAGTATTCGCTTAGGCGGTTATACCACATTCGCCCGGATTGTTTTAATCCATATAGCGAACGCCTCAGTCTAATCGAGAACGCGTTCCGTGGTCGGGAACTACTTGATTCAGGCATCTTTAGTCCTTCAGGGACTTTCATATATATCTCTGTGTCTAGATCCCCGTAGAGATAGGCTATGACCACATCCATGAGCTGCATATTCAGTTTTTTGGAAACTACTAAACTGATTAAGTAGCAGAACGTTATGATGTCCATTACAGGAGAATACGTCTCCTCGTAATCAATTCCAGGACGTTGTGAGAAGCCTTGCGCCACAAGGCGAGCCTTGTATCGCACAATCTCATTTATCTCATTACGCTTCCTTAGGAAAACCTATTTGTGACCAACTGGTTTAACATTGGATGGTGTTGGAGCAACAGGTCCAAACACGCTTCTTTTTGCTAAGGAGTCTAGTTCAGCCTGGATTGCTTGTTTCCATTGTGACCAGTCCGTTCGTCGTTGACACTCGGCAACACTACGAGGTTCCGTGTCATCATTGTTCATAATGTCAGTGGCCACTGAGTATATGAACACATCATCGATAACAGTTTCGTTTCGCTTCAAAATATCGTCTAAGCTAGCATACTCGACGGATATTTCGAGGTTATCGGCATGATTAGGAATAGGCGTTTCATCTGGAATGCGTTCTTCTAATACATTATCGTGATCCTTAATGATCTCATATGGTAAAATGCTTTTAACAAGATTTCTCCGCTTCCGGGGCAGAACATCTTTGGAACCAACCGGTCTTCCCTTCTTCTTGGGAATAGCGGCGGACTGGACGGCCGATGGCAGCATCCTTTGCTCGGCGGGTTCGACCGGAGCAATATGTTTCACAGGAACATGGCGTCTCTCAGGGACGTCTATCCTTGCAGGCACATTTGTAGCAGGTAAAATTGATCTCGTGACTTTTGCTAGGTCGCTAAATGCGTCTGGCATTTGATTTGTAATATCTTGCAGACCTAGAATCCTCTGCACTTCCTTATCACTATGTGCAGAGGGGGGATCATGATGAGCAAAAGCGGGCACATGCCACGCTAATTCACATCGTTCCTCATCAACGTTAGCGTGCATTTCTCTCCCTAACGATGGAAAGGTTGCCTCATCAAAGTCACAATCCGCGTGTCTCGCGGTAAATAGATCGCCTGTCAAGGGCTCTAAATAGCGAATAATGGACGGGGAGTTATAACCGACATATATTCCCCGTCGCTTCTGAGGTCCAAATTTTGAACGCCTTATCGGCTCAATTGGAACATTGACTAGGCACCCAAACACGCGTAAATGTGAGATATCAGGCTCACATCCAGTAACCAGCTGGTACGCGAAAAGTGGTTGGGTGGCCATGGGCCTCAGACGGACCAAATTTACAGCGTGCAAAATTGTATAGCCCCATGCAGATAGTGGAAGTTTGGTGCGCATAACCAAGGTCCTCGCTATCACTTGCAGTCGCTTTATAAAAGCTTTCGCTAGGCCATTTTGGGTATGAACATACGCAACAGGTTGTTCAAGATTTATTCCCAAAGTCATGCAATAGTCATCGAAAGTCTTCGATGTAAACTCTGCGGCATTATCAAGTCTAATAGACTTTATCGGATAATCCGGATGGTGAGCCCTAGCGTAGTAATATTTTTTCAATCTAATATTAGCAATCTAATATTTTGCATAATTGTAAAAATATTGAGTTACAATTATGTCCTCATCCACATCTTTAGATCAATCGTGCTGATAACGTATTTGAAGGGAGACGATATATCGTAGAATAGTATTTTTATTCATCTCATTCATCATATGGCAAGGGCCATATATATAGGGATAAGGGGCAACCCAAGGGTCAAGAGTTACATAACCCAAGGGTCATGAGTTACATGATCCCAAGGGTCATGTGTAACTCATGACATAATGGTGAATAGAAAGGGTTTCACACCACTCCCCCTTATTCATCCATTTCCTTGGATCCACTTATGAAATATTTCAGGATTCAATAAGCTAATGGGGTGGATACTGCTGTATCCAGAGTAAACTTGGTTTGCCTCATTAAAACCTTGGCTGTGGAAAATCCAGTGGGAAAAACCATCAGTCCTAAGGAAAAAGAGTACAATCCAATAGTTTTACTCCCCCTGATCTATACAAGCTTCAGGCTTGCAGGTCTTTTAGTTGCCTCATCCCTATTCCTCTTACAAGCTTTACAAAAGTACATCGTGGCAGTGTTTTGGTAAACAAATCTGCTAAGTTATTACAAGATTGAATTTGTTGTATTTTGACTTGTTCCTTCTCTTGAAGGTCGTGCGTCCAGAAGAATTTGGGGGATATGTGCTTCGTCTTGTCATTCTTTATGTATCCTTTCTGAAGTTGAGCTACGCATGCTGCATTATCTTCAAAAAGGGTAGTAGGCTCAAGTTCACCAGTCTTCAGGCCAGTAGACCAAAATGTGCTGAATGACGGAGCGAAGCCAAACACACTCCTTGCTTGTTTCATGGATTGCCAGGAGTTCAGAATGATTGGATAAGATAGCCACACTGGTCTGTTTGACGGACCTCCAGGAGATAGCCGTACCACCGAAAGTAAACACAAATCCAGTTTGTGATTTCTCTGTGTGTGGATCTGATCTATAACCTGCATCTGAATAACCAAGTAAAGTGGAAGACCCACTATTCGGATAATATAGTCCTAGGTCTATAGACCCTTGGAGGTAGCGCAGAAGATGCTTCACTCCATTCCAGTGGCGCTTTGTGGGTGCTGTACTGTATCTGGCTAATAAGTTAACTGAAAACGCTATATCAGGACGCGTACAGTTAGCTATATAGAGTAGTGCCCCAATGGCACGTAGGTAAGGTACTTCAGGACCTAATAATTCCTCCCCCTCATCCAGTGGACGGAAATGGTCCTTCTTTACGTCCAATGATCGAACGACCATTGGTGTACTAGGGGATGACATTTATCCATGTGGAATTGTTTAAGTAATCTTCGTGTATATGTAGAATGGTGTAACAGGATACCACCCTTTAGGTGTTCGATCTGTATGCCAAGACAATACTTTATTTTTCCTAGGTCTTTCATTTCAAAAGTTGTCTTAAGGCTTTCAGATATCTCAGTGATCTCTGCAGGAGATCCAATGAGATTTAAATCGTCGACATAAACGGCGACTATAACAAATCATGTTCCCGATCTTTTTATAAAGATACACGGGCAGACTTTATCATTAGTAAATCCTTGCGTAGCAAGAAACTCACTTAGTCTGTTATACCACATTTTACCTGATTGTTTAAGACCGTAAAATGATCTTTGTAACCTTACAGAATAGGTGTCCCGAGGTCTATATGTAACCTTATAAAGATCATTGTACGGTCTTAAACAATCAGGAAAAATGTGGTATAACAGACTAAGTTAGTTTCTTGCTACGCAAGGATTTACTAATGATAAAGTCTGCCCGTGTATCTTTATAAAAAGATCGGAAACAGGATTTGTTATAGTCGCCGTTTATGTCGACGACTTAAATATCATTGGATCTCCTGCAGAGATCACTGAGATATCTGAAAGCCTTAAGACAACTTTTGAAATGAAAGACCTAGGCAAAACAAAGTATTGTCTTGGCTTACAGATCGAACACCTAAAGGGTGGTATCCTGTTACACCAATCTACATATACACGAGGATTACTTAAACAATTCCACATGGATAAATGCCATCCCTTTAGTACACCAATGGTCGTTCGATCATTGGACGTAAAGATGGACCCTTTCCGTCCACTGGAAGAGGGGGAGGAATCATTAGGTCCTGAAGTACCTTACCTAAGTGCCATTGGGGCACTACTCTATCTGGCTAACTGTACGCGTCCTGATATAGCATTTTCAGTTAACTTATTAGCCAGATACAGTGCAGCGCCCACAAAGCGCCACTGGAATGGAGTGAAGCATCTTCTGCGCTACCTCCAAGGGTCTATAGACCTAGGACTATATTACCCGAATAGTGGGTCTTCCACTTTACTTGGTTATTCAGATGCAGGTTATAGATCAGATCCCCACACAGAGAAATCACAAACTGGATTTGTGTTTACTTTCGGTGGTACGGCTATCTCCTGGAGGTCCGTCAAACAGACCAGTGTGGCTATCTCATCCAACCATTCTGAACTCCTGGCAATCCATGAAACAAGCAAGGAGTGTGTTTGGCTTCGCTACGTCATTCAGCACATTTTGGCATCTACTGGCCTGAAGACTGGTGAACTTGAGCCTACTACCCTTTTTGAAGATAATGCAGCATGCGTAGCTCAACTTCAGAAAGGATACATGAAGAGTGACAAGACGAAGCACATATCCTCCAAATTCTTCTGGACGCACGACCTTCAAGAGAAGGGACAAGTCAAAATACAACAAATTCAATCTTGTAATAACTTAGCAGATTTGTTTACCAAAACACTGCCACGATGTACTTTTATAAAGCTTGTAAGAGGAATAGGAATGAGGCAACTAAAAGACCTGCAAGCCTGAAGCTTGTATAGATCAGGGGGAGTAAAACTATAGGATTGTACTCTTTTTCCTTAGGACTGATGGTTTTTTCCACTGGGTTTTCCACAGCCAAGGTTTTAATGAGGCAAACTAAGTTTACTCTGGATCCAGCAGTATCCACCCCATTAGCTTATTGAATCCTGAAGTATTTCATAAGTGGATCCAAGGAAATGGATGAATAAGGGGGAGTGTTATGAAACCCTTATCTATTCACCATTATGTCATGAGTTACACATGACCCTTGGGATCATGTAACTCATGACCCTTGGGTCATGTAACTCATGACCCTTGGGTTGCCCCTTATCCCTATATATATGGCCCTTGCCATATGATGAATGAGATGAATAAAAATACTATTCTACGATATATCGTCTCCCTTCAAACAAGTTGTACTCCACTTTTATTATCATAATTCATGGTGTACCCCACTTTTATTATCATGATTAATTGTGCACCCCACCCAATTACCATAATGTACAAATTTTTTTTACTTTTGACGAAAAATGTCTATCACTGACGGTCAACTCGTTTGGCAGATATTTTAGGATCAAAATACCCTACATATCATTATCGTCATTCCTGCACGCGCCCCCGTGATGCGTCCACCCCCATCGCACGTCCACACCCATCGCGTGCCTCCCGCTCCTCCCTTCCCTTTGCGAACAGGGAGCCCCTCATCTCCCTCCTCCCCCCTACCCCACACCCACTCTTTCTCAGACAAGTCCCCTCCCCAATATTTATCCGACACCGTCAGCCGCAGCAACAGCAAGCAGCTCGCAGCAGCGACGGCAGCCTGCAGCAGCAGCAAGCGACGGCGGTGATAGCAGCTAGCAGCAGCAGCGCGCGACGGCGGCTGAATCAAAGCAGTGGTGCGGAGGTGCGTGCGTCGGTGCAGGGACGTATATGGTGGTGCTAGGGCGCATGTGACGGGATGGAGGGCAACGGAGCACACACAAGGAAGAAGAAGAAGAAGAAATGAGTATTTTGGTTATAAAATATAGGTCAAAAAAATTGACCGTAGGTCATAGACGGTTTCGTCAAAAGTATAATATTTTATAAATTATGGTAATTGGGTGGGTTGCATGATTTATGGTAATGAAAGTAGAGTTAAACTAAATTTTTTTTATAATTTATCACTCATAAATCTTATGAGTTTATTTCTTTTTAAACATTCCTGAATACGTATTTTATATTTGTTATAATTTGTATATAAATTTATTTTTTATTTGATCATATCGGACTCACGTTTTTTATTTTATTTTAGTGTGTGATCTCGACTCACGACCAAACGTACGCTTGTTGAATTCCTGCATCCAACCTTCAAGACTCCTGTATCAATGTACCAATAGCTATCACATCCTATGATTGCAGGCAGTGACCAACCCACCAATTTGTTCCACTTTTCCGTTGCACACATTGCCAAAATTATTATATATCAGCTAAGATCTCTGCAGTAATAAATATGGAAATAAGTAACAAAGCAAGGAAAGGAAGGGTGCACTTGTGGAGGGAATTGATTGCTCGTTGCCTACAAATGGATTGGACACCTCAAATCCCTTGTGATGAGTGTCCTGTGGCCATTTACTCACCTTAGGTCCTCTGGGTTCATAAATGTGAAGGATTCTACACCCCTTCCCTGTAATTTATTGCAGATATGGTAGTGCAAAGTTTTAAAAACCTAAGGACACTGGTTGGATAAAACCGGTTCAATCAGTGGTTTAATTCGGATTGAACCAATTTTATAAGCTTATAATTTTGTTTGATTATATTATATATTACACAACCACACATATACTACTTATGCTAAATTAGTTAAGAATCATACATATAAACTTTTATTGCATGTAAACTGCAAACCAAAAATCAAAACCTAATCCAAAAAAAAAAAGTTGAATTGGAAAAATTAGGTTCACACCGGTTTAAAATCCAACAGGATCAGACGGTTCAGTGGTCTAACCGGCCGGGTCGACCGAATTACATAAAAGAAGTCAATTTTTGGACAAAACTGTGGATCCGAAAAAATTATTAGTTCACGAGTTGACAGGTTCAACCGGCCGGGCCGGTCCGGTCCGGTGCTCAAAACACTGGGTAATGGTATCTGTATATTGACTTTATTGTAAGTTTGTGAAGCTCATGACTATATAGAGGACAGAAACAATTTGGCCGGTGTTGTTAATTTTTGCAAATACAAAAAAAAACATGGATTTTTATAAGCACCTTCTAAAAAGTTTCAATTGTATACATGCATCCTTAAAAGTATTAGTCTTTGCAGAGAAATCCTTGTCAAAATTCCGAGTTATTTTGACTTGCGGACTCTCGAGACTTGTATATATAGGATGGAAATCCTACTCAACACCAACAATTCTCTCCATTTTCGACTAGGTAGTAGAGGAGCTCACCATTTCGATGACCTTCTGTAGAACTCAAATTTATTTTTTGACAAAACATTAGTGAGCATTGCCGCTCAATTATCATCTGTAGGTACTTTCTTAAGCTTCAAGTCCTTTTCTTCTAACGCATCTCATATCCAATGACATCGAGTTGTAATGTGCTTAGACCGACTGCTATGAAAAGTATAAACGAAGCTAACTAGACTATACGTCAAGATTTGTCTAAAAAGACTGTCAGATCCCATAGTAGGAACTATGGTGTGTAGGATAGCTCTTGTTTAGAACTAAAAAATGGTTATCAAGTTAGGATTAGAGCAAAGAAAACATGAGTAAAAGTACGGTAAACAATTACCACTATCATAAATGACAACAAAACAACGTGTAACTGTACACGTGATTTAGTATACATGGTTCTTCCCAAGGTGAATTGTCCTATATTTATCACAAAGCAACATATGCTACTGTTGTTTTAGCCCAAATATTTCTTACGGAAGCTTCTTCATCCAAAATAGCTATTTCTAGGCGTCCATCGATGTAATAAAGTTTGCCTCTGTCGTAAATAAGTCGTATCCAAAATAGAAGTAGCATGTTCTCAACTTAATAATATTAGAGAACTCACAAACCACAACACTTTGTTAGGATTTTAGGTCCTACGATTTTTCTAGTGAATTTCAGCCCAAATCAGGACCAATAGTCTTAGGAAAATTATAACAAATTAAAAATAATCATATTTTATCATGGAAATTTGTTGATAACAAATTAAAAATTATAACAAATTAAAAATAATCATATTTTATTATAACAAATTTAAAATAGTCTGCACATGCTGATTTTGATGCTGATAAAATAGTCTGCACATGCTGACTATGAATGGCGAGACGGACCTCCTGCCTTGGCGTCTGCAAGATCTGCTCATCTCCATCCGTGAGCAGATTACTCCCCTTCCAAAGTAACTTACCTTCATTTTCGCTAGAAGAGAATGTAACAAAGTAGTTCACTCTTTAGCTACTTTTGCTGTCAAAAATCTTGACAACTCCATTTTTTCAAATCCTCCGGATTTCATTGTCCCAATCTTGGAGAATGATTGTAGTAATACAGTTCATACTGCTCTGAATTAACAATAAAATCTGCGTATTCTCTTCCAAAAAAAAAAAAAAACAGAATTATTGTGTTCTAGCTACTTACAAGCTTTACAAATTAGCTCAACTTTTGTGATGAATCTAGGAATAAAAAGTCTACTTAAAAACTCATAGTAACTAAGAAACAATTTTAATTAAATCTCTACCTTCAATATGCTTTAGCCTTGGATCTTAGAGTTCATAAAAATTATTTAAAGTAGTATAAGATTTCCAGATCTAAGAGTTATTTGAGTTTTCTTGCACGATATGTGCTAAAATTGCAGTTTAGTACACAAATTTTCAGGACTACCAAATAATTTTCTAAAGTTCTTAAAAATATTTTAGATAGTATATAGATATGTTAAGGAACATACATGTAAATTTCAAGGCCGAAATAAATTCAGGATCTAGGTCAAATTGTCGGTTGAAAATATTTCGTGTGGCCGTTGAGATCAGAATAGAAACAAACAATATTGTCACAAATCTTATTCTCAACACTAAATAATCCAAGTCCCACAACTCTCACATATTTTCATTTCGTTATAAGTTCTCTTATAATGTACAAAATTTAAGTTTAGATCTTCATTTTGGAAGGCCAGTCTACATCAAGATAATATAAAACAACGCTGCTATTTGGACCGCCGCAGGGATAGTCCGCGGCCATGCGGTGCATCGTCATTGGCCCCCGGCCTGGGGTTGGCCCGCATTAGCAGGAGTCCAATGGCTGGCGGCCACGCGGGTGCGATCCAGCATATGCAAGTCTCGCAGGCGGTCAAAATAGACTTTTCAAATATGAAAACCTAAATATAATTTTTTTAATATTGTAAATCCTAAAACTAAAATAACCCAAAGCTTAGGGATGTAACTATGAATATGAAAGAAAACATTTTTTTTTTGGCACAAAGGAAGAATGGGAAAACCATGTTAATTGAAATCAATAGAATTCTTGATTTGTTTATGGTTTTGTAAAGTTCCCCTGCTCCCCCTTTTGTGTGGGTCACGTGTGTTTGTCAACCTCAGTTATGTCGGTCAAAACTCTCTCTCCATAAAATCTCCGCTCCCTTCGGCTTTTCCCCACTCTCTTTCTGTTCCCCCTTCTTCTTCTTCTCCCCCTCTGGCTTCAGCTATTCTATTTGATATATATAGAGGGAGAATATAAAGTAAAATTTGTTATTTTTGTACTCTTGAATTGATGGAGTTGGGGTTGAGCTTGGGCTACGGGAGGAGGGAGGAGGAGGAGGAGGAGGAGGCAGAAGAGGAAGAGATGATGGAGGACATGGAGGAAGAGAGGAGTTCCGGTGAGCCGCCGGTACATCTTAGCCTCGGCAGCTTTGCGTGGACAGCTGACAACAGTAAGTTAATCTCCTACTCATCTCCCGCGTAAATTTTCAGTCACAATCTTATGCTTGATCTATAGAACACCATTCTATTTTGGGTCTCGAATTTAACCGATATTAGAGTCTGGATCTCGAAATCACTATTTATGTAGGCTAATAAATAGTGATTTCGAACCCTAATTCTAATATTGATCAATTTTGAGACTCAAATTCTAATATCCATATATGTGTGAGGTCCTAATACTAAATATATTTTTTTTGGGGTAAAATAAAAGTCATGCTTCTAGCGTAAAACCAAAATTAAGTTCCTTTTGTTTATTCTGATTTTTTTATTACACAAAAGAGGTTTATAAACTTTATATGGTTGTCTTTCGTTGTTTGGGAACTGGAGTCTTCTTATTTTGGCAAAGTTTTAAGGATCTCCAAATTGATACATGCAGCAGCCGCGGCGGCGGCGGCAGGCAATGGCAGTTTGGTGGCCTCCGCCGCGCGGGGATTCGACGTGAACCGGGTCCCGTCCGCCGAGGATGCCGAGGAAGGGTCCCCCAGCAGCATCGTCTCCTCGTTCCGGACGGACTTCTCCGCGATCGGCATCGCCGGCGGGGGGTCGGCGGCGTCCGCGCAGTACGCCGCGTGCTCGGCGCGTGGCGAGGGGGAGGCGGCGGAGAGGGCCTCATCGGCGAGGGCGAGCGACGAGGAGGAGAACGGCGCGGCCAGGAAGAAGCTCAGGCTGTCGAAGGAGCAGTCTGCTTTCCTCGAAGAAAGCTTCAAAGAACACCACACTCTCAACCCGGTACGTATTAGTTGCAAGCTTAACAGTAAAATTAGTGATGAGATTATTAATTATTTGGTTAGTGGAGTGCTATCTGTCAATAGTGAAGTTTCTCTTTGTTGTGAATTTTTCTTTTCTTTTTTTTTTTTTCTGCAGAAGCAGAAGGTGGCACTTGCTAAGCAGCTGAACCTGAGGCCAAGGCAGGTGGAGGTCTGGTTTCAGAATAGGAGAGCAAGGTATATATTTTTTTTTTTGGATCATGTAAATAATATCTAAAATTTTCACTATCACAGGAAGTGACAATAAGACGAGCTAAGAATTGAATCTAGGATCTCTTGTGTACAAGTTTAACATAATAACACTATATTACAATTATTTTATGATAAAATAGGGTCATGTTACATATTAGTTTTATGTTCGATACAAGATTATATATATATATATATATATATATATATATATTAGGCTCCCAAATTTTATGGGGTCCTGGACGGTCGTCCTGGCCGTCCTGGACCAGGGCCGACCCTGAATGTGATGAGCAACAACGCAATACTTACGTATTGCACTAATAATTAATAATTTGTTTATATTCTTTTCTATATATTGGCAATGAAAACATAATCAAGAAAGTTAATATTTCACGAATTTTTTTAAGTTTTTTTTTTTACGGTTTCCAACATAACGTTTAGCACTTTTTGTACATATTATATTATATATTAATTTTTTGGTTCACTATCCGTAAAATAATATATTTCTGCAATTCGATCCACTGATCTTTTGAAATCCAGCCAAAACTTTTATATCAGGAGTTGAGTTTGTAACTGCTCCTCTTCTCGAAACAGGACAAAGCTGAAGCAGACGGAAGTGGACTGCGAGTATCTGAAGCGCTGCTGCGAGACGCTGACGGAGGAGAACCGCCGGCTCCAGAAGGAGCTCTCCGAGCTGAGGGCTCTCAAGACCACGGCCCATCCTTTCTTCATGCAGCTGCCGGCCACGACTCTGTCGATGTGCCCGTCGTGCGAGCGCACCACCACCACCACCACCACGGCCGCCAACGCTGCCGCCGCCAACGCAGGTGGCTCGGGGAGCAAGCAGGCCAGCTCATTTGCCTCTCTGTTCAGGAAGAAGCCCCGGTTCTTTCCCTTTGTTTCTTCCTCTCACCCGGCCACCTCTCCTGCCTCTTGAAGAGTTGTCGCGGGGGTCGGTGTGTAAATACAGCTTTTTTTGGAGGGCTTTTCTTTTACGTTGAGAAGGATCAATCAATTAATATAGGAAAGGCTGATGAAGTATGCTATTATCAAGATTTTGTACCATTTAACTTCTTGTAAACTCTTTTCCTTTTATTAAATTTTGTTAGCTAACTTTTTTTTAATTATGTAGGGATTATAGTTTCCAGATTTTTTTTTCTTTTCTTAAGGATAACGCATCTGGTTAGAACACCTTCTCTCATCCGAAGTCGGAAATATTTATAGGCTAGTTGGTTGGTTTGCTTTTTTTATTTTATTTTTTATTTTTTTGGGAACAAATGAATTTATTGAAAACTGATGAACAACAATTCTTCGTATCGAAGTCGGAAATATATATTGGCTCGTTGAAATAGAATTATTAATAACTAGTAGATGTACGTACTTTGAACGTATAACAAGAACATTATTCAATTATAGTCAAAATTTTCCTCTAACTCATGTAGTTAAGGTGTGGTATGTTCTTCTTGTTTGGTTAACGTATAATAAGAACATTATTCAATTATAGTCAAATTTTTCTTCTAACTCATGTGGTTAAGGTGTGGTATGTTCTTCTTGTTTGGTTGAGTTCGATTTCCAATGTTGAACATATATAATACTTTTAAACTTTTTTAACATTTTTTTACATAATTTATGTTTTTTAAATAAAATGGACCGTGGTTCAGACGGCTTAATAATATATTTTTAAATTAATAGCTTTGACATTCGTTTAGTCTTCTGCTTACAAAAATTCATTCTAAAGATTCATGGAAAGGTGATAATGCTAAATATCAAAAGTAGGGCTGCAAACGAGCCAAGCCGAGCCAAGCTTTTGTAAACTTGAGCTTGGCTTGGTTAGAATTAATCGAGCTCGAGCTTGATAAATTTTTTATTTTAGAGCTTGAGCTTGGCTCGAGCTTGTTTATATTAAGCTTGAGCTTGGCTTGGTTTGAGCTCGAGTTTGGCTTGATAAGGAAGTTTGATTCAAGCTTGATAAACAAGCTTGATATGCTCAAAATCAAGGTCGTTAAGCTTGATTTCAAGCTCGCTCAACTTTATTTCAAGCTCATTAAGCTTGATTTCAAGCTTAACAAGCTCGATTTCAATTTAGTTAGGTTTGAATTCAAGTACCTGTAATATTGACAATTTATTTATAAAAATTTAATTAAATAAATTCTTTAATATCAATTATTAAGAACATATAGATATATAATGCACAAATATATATATAAAATTAGAATTCAACAAAGAACAAACGAGCTTCAAAACGAGCTTCAAAACAATCTTCTAAACCAGCTTCTAAACAAGCCAGCTCGCAAGCTCATAAACGAGCCAGCTCGCGAGCTCAAACGAGCCGAGTACTTCTAAACTTGAGTTTGTCTCATTTATTAAACGAGCTCGAAAATGAAGATTGAGCTCAACTTGTTTAGTAAACGAACCGAGCTCAAACGAGCTTTTATCGACCCGAGCTTCGAGCATCTCGCGAACGGCTTGGCTCATTTGCAGCCCTAATCAAAAGACTTAAATGTTTTAGCTTCCCTCCGTAGTCTAGTTAGATTGTCAAGATTTTATCAGATTCTCTACTACTAATTCGGTAATGGGTGGACCTCGATCGATGGTCATTCTTATCTCTGCCTATTAATAGTGACTCATGTCTTGTACTTGCAACTCTCATAAAAATAAAAAAAAAAACTTGTGTGTGATGGCTTAAAAGAATTTTTTTACCGAAATTAAATATTGTATGACATTTGAGATTGTTTTCTTCTTTGTTGGTACCCTGTTCTAACAGAAGATATTGAAATAGTAGTTCGTCCCTCGCAATTGAGCACTCAACTTTCCACTGGTGACTCGGACCTTCACCAATTGAACACTAGTTTGTGAACTAATCCTCTCCGAATTGAGCATGCACCTTGGAAAATGAATCACTTGGGTTTCGAGCAATGACTCGTCCACTCGTAATTGAGCACTCAAACTCCTCGTTTGTGACTCAGCCTCTTGTCGAATAAGCAATTGTGTTTCGATAATGACTTGTCCCCTTGCAATTGACTAGTGTTACTTGTTGTAACTTGGCTTCTCATGGAATGAACACTTGCATATCGTAAATACTACATTTTCGAACTTTAATCCCTTTGCATACGAGTCATGGCAATCCAACACCCAAATCAATCGATTTTGTTATGTTAATTATATATTGTGTTATGTCAACTACTTTTATTTAGTGTTGAAATATTATCTTGAACGATTAATCTAAGTTCCTTGACTAAAATGGATGCTGTCTCTATTGATAGTGTAATAGCTGCAATTTAAGAAGTCAATGATGTACTTTATCACTGACCTAAACGCTGCCATAGGGTCGAGAAGTGTTCAATATAATAACAATTTACAATTGCATCCTTCACGTACAAAGTTTGAGGGGGGTATAGCAGTTGTTTTTCTAATATTATAAGAGTGGTGGTATTAATTGATACTTAAAATATAATATTATGTACTCCTTTTTTATTTTCTATTATTTAAATTTTAAATCTATTCCAGTCTTAAATTTGATATTAATTTATTTATGCATTGAAGAAGGAATGTATGATGACATTTAGGAGTACCAATAATATTAAAATTTGAATGTTAGAAAATTTAAAAGTAGTGCATGATCACATTTTAGGAGTGTCAATCACAACTTTCTACTGTAAATTAAATAGAACACTCATTTCCTTTTCTTTCAATGTTACTATGTTAGTATTTGCAAAGCCAGGTCAGAAAATTCTGAATTATTTTAATTACATATTATGTGATGATTTGTTGACTTCCCAAGTAGATTTGATGTCCAACTGTTCCCGTGCCGTGCCACATCAAACATGAACAGTGCCTGAGAATCCATGGCCTTTGTAGCTAGCCCAATTAATGGGTCATGGGCAAAACAAAGAAACTTCTTCTGAAATCTCTTTATGAACAGAAAGCATCAATATCTAAGCTAACTTTAAGACCAAAGGAAATTAATATGCACTCAATTCTGATATGATAGCATGACATAGGTGATGGTATTTTGGAATAAAAGGAGGTTAGATAACTAATAAGTGAGCCAATCTTGAATAGACTAAGGCCTTGTTTGGTATACTGTAATATAATCGTAATCGTAATCACAATAAAATTAAATAAAAAAATTAATTTTTTTTATTTGATTATATTGTGATTATGATTATATTACAGTGTACCAAACGAGGCCTAAGGTTGCTAGTTTGACCTCCTTTATTTGTTTGCAGTATAATTGGGGTTCCCGTTATGTTGTGTGACCTAGGGGTGAGTATTCAGTTTATTCGGTTCCAACCGAACCGAATAACCGAAAACCGAATTGGACCGAAGCCGAATAAGCAAAATCGAAAACGAACCGAATTGGTCAATAACCGAACCGAACCGAACCGAACTGAATTAAATCGGTTCGATTTTCGGTTTATTTGGTTTTTGGGTTTATTTGTATTTTTTTTGTTAATATATATAATAACTAAATATACATAGATATATTTATTATATACCTATAGTATATACCTCTCTCTCTCTCTCTCTCTCTCTCTCTCTCTCTATATATATATATATATATATATATATATATATATATATATAAACTAAAATTTCTTATTCGGTTTTCGGTTTTGGACCGAAATCGAAATCCAAAACCGAAACCGAAACCGAATAAGAAAATTTAGTATTTTCAAGACCGAAATCGAACCAATATTTTTCAAAACCGAACCGAATCTCTTATTCGATTCGGTTCGGTTCAATTTTTGGTTCAAAACCAAATAATGCTCACTCCTAGTGTGACCAGCTAGTCTTCTTTGTTGAAGTCATCTATTGTTAACTTTGCTCAATGTGGTTTGGAAGTTTTTGGTGTTTAAGGATGGAAGGAAGAGTCAGAGCCTGGATGAAAGACTACATTGGTTGGAAAAAGACTCAGTTCTGTTGTGTGACTTGTGCAAGGTTTGGAATTTCCCCTCCTGTCGCCATTGTGCTGGAAGAAGACTCAGTTCTGTCGTGTGACTTGCGCTGATTTTGCACTCAGTCTAGCAAGGACGGAACCAGATATTTGAGCTGGGATAGGCTGAGTAGATTGGGATAGGGGTGCATCGGTTCGGTTCGGTTCGGTTCAAACCAAACTGTATATATGAAAACCGAAATAATCGTAAATCGTATTTCTCAAAACCGAAAATCGAACAGTTTTTAAAAAAAGGAACAAAACCGAACCGAATTAATTCGGTTCGATTTTTGGTCGGTTTGATTTCATGAGCCAATGTGTCGGACCTTATTTTAAAAATATGACATTATTGTATTTATGAATTATTATATTACATAGTGTGAAAAATATTACTATATATAGATTGAGGGTAAAGAGAGAGAGAGAACGCTCAAAGAAGTACCGACAGAGAATAGGAGAAGAGATTGCTCTCTTAGGAGTTACAAAATATTAGTATATGTAGATTGAAGGTAGTTTGATAAATTACTAAATCTAAATCGGTTTTCGGTTCGGTTCGGATCGTTACCCGGATCAAGAATCGAAAACCGAACCGTTATTTTAAAATTTCAAATTTTAAAACCGAAAACCGAACCGAAAAATCGAATCGTTTGTCATATTTCGGTACGGTTCGGTTCGGTTTTCGGTTTTTAACCGTTATATGCTCACCCCTAGATTGGGATCAGCTGGACATGGGCTGACTTATACAAATTGTTTATAAAAATCATATAGGAAAGAAAAACTTTTTTTTTTCGAGGAAATAGAAATTTCATCTCCTTCTTGTTGCCACTAACAAGTGCCGCTAGTAGTCGTAGCTAACTACTGGTCCTATCTTTTCGAAAATCTTAGCAAAAGTATTTGAATATAATTGTTGTTTGCAGCATCAGTCGATACAAATTTGGCACGACCGATACATGTACGATTTGACATTGTCCCGATTCGACACCGATACTGACCACCGACATCGAATCTCTTTTTCAGTCAATTCGACAAAAAAATGAACAAAAAAGTTCAATCAACAAGGATGTAAAGACATAGTAAATATATAAAAGTATATAAAAGAAAAAAAATCCTTATCTATCGCAGGTAAATCAATTGGCAAGGGTGACTACTATTTCAGTTAATTCTAAAATTACTGAAAAACAACACAATAATAACTTAAAATAATGCCTAATATATATAAAAAATTCTAAAACTTTAATAATCATTTATTTTTCGATACCAAATAATTCGATACACCGATCCAAAATTGTCGATATTGTCGATGCCGTCGATTATGTTACTAAGGTCCGATGCCGATTACAGTACCAATACTGCGAAACTTGATATAATACTCCAAAAGAAGTTCTTGAAAACGAATCCAAACTACAAACTGAAGAGAGAGTGAAGAGAAAGAGGCTGTAGAATAAGATCGATCGAGATGGAAAGAGAGAATAAAACTGAAACCTAAAGAGAAGGTGTTTGCAATTCTTTCAAAGATCAAACATATGGTCATATGATACTACCACATAAAACAGTATCCAGACAGATTTTTTTTTTTTAACTTGTAAAATATGTTAGAACAGCTAGAATTAGAAACACATTTTTTAAAGAAATACGACTGCTTCTGCTACACGTTTAATCTCATGATTTGGAAAAGGTCAAGTCAATTATTTTAATATAATACATAGCTAAGAGCCCACAACTATTCTTGAAAGAAAGTTTTCTTCTCGACTTAATTCATGGGTTAGCATCAAAGCTGTCAAGTGGGCCGGGCCGGGCCGGCCTGGCACGAATTTGAGTAGGCCGGGCCGGGCTTGGGCCGGCCCTCTTAAGCCCATGAGCTGTAGCGGGCCGGGCCGGGCCGGACCGGGCTATGGATGAAAAATTTAAGTCCGGCCCGGCACATGACCCACGGCACGGTGGACATTCGGGTCATGTCGGGCTGGGTCGGGTCGCACTGGAGGCCATCATTTAATTCAATTCAGTTCAGTATATACATATATCATTCATGGGTCTATATAATTTTGTATAAATGGCTGTACATGGTTGGAAATATATAAGTGACCCAGTGACATGAGACATGCACGGTGAAGCTTATAGCTGATGGCAACCAACTATGACTTTGACTAAACTGATGTATGGATGCATTCATGTATGTACTGCAGCAACTTGCAACTAATATATATTGAATTGAATTGAATTTCAATTCAATTCAGTTCAGTTCAGTTCAAACATCCATTTCATTTCAATTTAATTAACTACTACACTATATAATCATAATAATAATAGAGGCCACCACCACTTGCACTTGTTGCTTTAGGCAGTGGTACAAAACATGTTTGGAGGGCATACTGTTTGTTGGTGTACATATTTTTCTTTTGTTTTCCTTGTGAAAGTGACAATACGGCTGTTAGCTGATAGGATTTGAGACAAATCAAAGAAATTGTGTAGGGGATGTTGTAACCGGGTCGGGCTTCGGGCCGGGCCTCGGACGTGCCGGACATGGCCGGGCTTGGGCTTCGGGCCGGGCCGGGCCTATATTATGGGCCAATATACATGGTCCGGCACGAGCCAATATACGGGGCCGAGCTGGCCGGGCCTACGATTAATCGGATCGGACCGACACATGGACCAATTTTTCGGGTCGGACTCGTGCCGGGCCGGCCCGGCCCAATTGACAGGTCTTAGCATCTGAAGTTTACTTGGGGACTATCCATATCAACCATGCAAATTACTTACATGTTTAGCATGCAAAGTTTGACTTCAATAATCTTGCAATAGTAGAGTCGACGTACACTCGGAAAATGCACATGATTCATGATAGCGACTATTTAGTCATCTATCAGATAGAAGACGAAATGAATTATAATTGGTTATTATATTTGAATACTTAGATTTTGTATTTACATTTAGATTAATGTTTATGACAAATCTTTCCAAATAAATGTTTATACCTGGTACGAGTCGATGTCGCAACGTGACACTTAATCTATACTACTACATAATATAAAAGTTGAGGTTTCATCGTGAAACTTTTATATTTCAAAAATGTCATTACCTATGTTCCCTAATTTAAATACTTTATTAAATTTAACATAGATAGTTAGATATTTATGTATAGAAAAAAATATATATATAAGGGAGTCTGTTGTTTGCTCTTGCCTACTAGTATGAAATGCGTACGAGGTATCGTTCATTATTACATTGCTGAGCCTGAACCATCTGAACAACAAATAGTGTCTGTGAGTGTTGATGGTTACAAATAAAGGTCTTCGCTCCCCACAGAACACCAACTGGCTTATCAATGTCTGACTCATATAACATCTAACTTGAGCAAGACCCAAACTGTAGTGTTGGACAATGGCCCAAAACCAAATCCCGATCACTATTCCCCTCCCACTTTAACCACTCCCCTGTTCCCAGTCTCTGACAGTATCCCAATTTCTCCACCACCTTTAGTCTCAAATGCTATTCCTTCTCCACATACTCCTATTCATTCCTTAAACTCATTTGACTCTAAATCAATCTGCCATTCTCAGAAAACTCCTTACCACACCTCAAACTCAGGGAATACTTCAAACACTTCTATATCAGTTAACTCCACATTCACATCATTGCTACACTCACTGCACACTATTCCATCCATCTCTGTATCCAAACTTACTACTTCTGATACCACTTATCCACCTTCCAATGATTCAAAAGCTACTCCCAAAAGACCCAGATCACCTACCTCTGAGAGTGATACTGTGGTAGAGCTTGAAAGACCCCACAAACGATTTCTATGCACCATTGAAGAGTATTTAGGCGCGGCTGGCCTTCAACAGCCTCCAAGTCAATGATTCTAACATGGAATTGTATGGGTTTGAGGAATGACCCTACAATTCGAACAATTAAATCATTCCTCCGTGCATCTAGACCCAAAATCTTATTTCTATCTGAAACTATTTACTCGTCAACTGCAGCTTCATCAATAGCTCTGAGATTGGGTTATGACAATTACACCTCTGTTTCTTCAAATGGCTTATCAGGAGGATTGCTTCTTTGTTGGGACTCTAACGTTATACTAACAATCATATCCTTCTCTGAAAATTGCATACACACCACTCTCCTCTACCCAGGATACTCTCAACCTTGGCACCTCTTATGTCTTTATGGTCCTCCTTTCGTTCACGACAGACGACAATTCTGGCAAGAACTTGTAACGCCTCAGAACCAGAATACTGGAGAGCGGGGGCGTACATAGCCAGCTACGTATATTGAAGTGCAACCCACCTCGCTATACGGTCACGGCTGTCTAGATACATGAGGGTTTAACTACAAGCCAACAGTCTCCTATGGTCATGAACAAGCCTATTGTCTCAATCTTAAGCAAGCAATAATAGTTACAAGATGTCAGAGCACCAAATATATAATAGCAAGGCGTCCCATATATTACATATTCGGATGATCATGAAGCTAGTCATACAAAATATCAGGGCTAGCAAGAGTTTCAGTCATACATGATCAACCATAGGATTTGCCAATCATGTTACAGCCCGTAGGCAGACAGTAAATAAAGGTGCAATACGAACTAACACGTGCTCGTCGGCTAAACGCCTCAAAAGAATAATTTTACAAATAAGTGGGAGGACAAAAGAAACACACTCGTTGTCAGGGTTACGCCTGGTGGTCATCATCTGGCTGGAAGACAGGTGGATCCTCTGGTGCTGCTCCGATATCTGGCCACACAAAACCAGCTGGGCCAGACCCCAGAAAGAGCAAGTGTCACAAAGGAGGCTTCACTTAGGAACTAAAATCAGCATATCATAATAGAATATTAAAGGTAATAAATAAAGAACTGATAATAATAGAGGTGACAACAGTAAACTGAGTACGATGAAACCATTCAAGTAGCCAAGTTACAACCCTTAAACCAAATAAGGACCGGGGTTGCAGCCCTTCACCTGAATAGAAATCCGTCTCAAATACTATTGGTACAGTGAAGACAATAAACGAAAAGAGGACACAGAACTGCTCCGGGAGCCAGGTTACAACCCTTAAACCAAATAAGGACCGGGGTTGTAACCCTTCGCCTGAACAGAACTGGACCCCCGATCTTTATTGCTAAGGCCAGTATAAATAATCATGGTATTAAGGTAAGGTAAAACATGACGAACATGGCATGGGGTTGCATTAAGACAATAAACGAAGAGAGGACATAGAACTGCTCCGGGAGCCAGGTTACAACCCTTAAACTAAACAAGGACCGGGGTTGTAACCCTTCGCCTGAACAGAACTGGACCCCCGATCGTTATTGTTAAGGCAAGCATCATGTCATGTCACAATCTTGCACATGATCAGGATAAGACTAAGCTGGAATAAACTCCATCCAATCAATCACGACCAATCAAGAGTACGGCTTGATACTTTTAACTAACTAGGGTTATCACAGGCCTAGTTATTAGCAAGATGCAATGAGATTATCCGAACAGCCACAAACCCTGCAGACCCTCCGGTTATTCAGGTCGAATGTCCGTTTATGAAGAATGCAACACGTGACTGTGTGCTGAAAATGTGCCCTACTCGTCGGTAGGCTACAAGTCCACTTAATGCACCCAGATAACGGGATTGCCTGTAGCTGGGAATCTCTTCATGTCTACTGAATTATTATAGTTTATTAGGCTTAGTCAATTACTGTAGGTATCCCTAACCGTGGTACTCAGGGATCCCTATGCTAGACATGATGCAAGATAGTACTGGTTTATTTGTACAAATGCAATCGCCCACGGTGTCCAGGTCATTCAATTCTGTCATGACATGCTAGTCGTCGCAACAAAATTCGAGATATATATCATGTCAAACTCACTGTCAAGAGTGCGCCACGACGGGCCACTATCATGTCATGTCATTTGTCAAAAGTGTACCACAACGGGTCACCATTATGTCATGGAACATATTTAAAATTAACATTTAACCTGGTATAAGCGTATATGCAATAAATAAATATAAACATGGTGCAAGAGTTGTGGAGGAATCATGAGGCTCAGGAAAGACGGGGAATAACTTTCACATACGAACTCAAAATGAGGTGCTCCAGAGATATTCGAAAAGGCAAGACAAAGATCTAAAACTTTCATGTTTTAAGTTTTTCGAAATTCTGGCTAGGAAATAGCTAAACTTGGCAAAACAGTCATTCTGTGCACTTTTTACGCTAAAAATTTAATTCTGCGTAAAATACGCAAAAGGGAAGGGTTCCAGCGTAAAAATTTACATTCTGGACACCATCCAGCGTAAAATACGCATATTCAGGGTTTCCTGCGTAAAATTTCATATTCTGGATACTATCCAGCGTAAAATACGCAAATTCAGGATTTCCTGTGTAAAATCTTACATTCTGGATGCTATATATCCAGCGTAAAATACGCAATTTGTCACGACCCGCGCCCCAGAGTTAGGGCACGAGGACGTAACAACGCCCAGCCTACGCCGCAGTGTCGGCGGTAGAACGCTGTCCTAGGTCTCAATGCATCTAACAGTATAAGACTAAACAGTTTATACTCCCCGAATGGGGGTGACATAGCAGATACAACTCAATCACATCTAAGGTAGAGCATGATAAGAATAGATAAAACATAAAATCCAAAATAAATACAGGAGATAGAAGTCTAAGTGTCTAAGATACATGAACCCAGAAATACATCTTCAAAACTCAAATAAAGGTACAGTAATCCACAAAGTAAATACAACTCCAGACAAAAAGAAAAAACTACCTAAACAAACCCTACTGTGTCTCCTCTAGGCTAGCAGGCAACCTCCAAGCTATCTGTAAAATTTATCAACAGGTCCAGTCAGGACTGGAGCGAGTACAGTACATCTCAACAGATCATAGCAGGTTAGAAAACATATAACATGCAGTAAAGTAAGATACAGGTACTGAAAGAAAACAGTATGTAAACAGAGAGGTAACTGTAATAGAAATATCTACTATACATAGAGAACTAGCATGTGACTAGTGAGTCAGAGTACAATATGAACATGTAAATGGCCTGGGATGATTCTGATAAGACACTAAGGAATGATTCTGATAAGAAACTACTGGTGTATTATTCACATGTCCACATATACTCCCCCGTACCCCCAATCAATACACAAGGATCCAGCCAGGTTATGTTATGATGCTATGTAACAGACCCCGAAGGTGGTAGACCCCGAAGGTGATAGACCCCGAAGGTGATACATAGTAGACCCATAAATGGGATAAGGATTCCAGGATGACTCTGTGATCATAAGAGTATATGTCACAAGTGATCGAAGAATCAACGAAGCATAGTGATACGCCATGCAAGTGAAACGCACAAACATAGAGTACCCGATGCTCCCTAAGGATAACATCTCAAGAAGGGATCCATATAGTACCAATCCGTGTGACCAACGTGACAGTACAAGTAAAGTAATCTACTGCAGGAAATAATTCTAAGCAGGATATGAAATGAACAGAGAATGTACTCGCCTCGATAACCTGAACAGCTGATAAGTATAGAGGGGTCCCACTGAAGCCACAGAGTCCTATTTAAAGCAACACAGGTTACAAGATGTTCAAGTTGTAATAAATGAATTCACAACAATCTATTTTATTCTAGGTTCTTCTAAGTCAAACAACTCTAGGTCGACTCCGGTCAATAATCTAGTCAAACTAGGTCAAGTGTTGACTTACAGTTGACTCTGGGTCAACTGGTCAACTTAGGTCAATCAGGGTCAATTCTAGTCTAAAATAAAGTGTACTTCGTTATTTGTACGTCGAAACTTACGGCACGCAAATCGAGATAAGAAGATTATCGGTAAGGTTGATAATCTTATTATAGTGATCCACGTGTCCAACATGTCAATTTCAGCGATGTGAGATCACTGGAATTGGCTGATCTCAGTTTCGTTGTACTAATCCCGAAATACGAACATTATATGAATTAATTATTAATTAATTAGAAAAATGCTAAACTCAGAGAAACTATCAACAAACATTGTCGGACGATGAAATAAACATCGCCAACGTGTCCAGAATGGTCAATTTAGCTAGGATAGCCTACCCGTCGGTCCAATTTGGACACAAGGGCAAAAGGTAATTTCGGGCCAAAACGGTGTCCGTGTCGGAGCCGTTTGCACCGAAAAACGTACAAGAAAACAAGCCAATAAAATATAACAAATTATATGTCCACGAAACCAAAATGTCGATACGAACCCAACGGTATCTCCAGAATTGGATTCCGTTGACCCGATCTCAATTTGGCCCGTTGACCAGAACTTGGAATTCCGGTTTGCACGAAAATGCGTGCCGGAGTCAAAGTCCTCAAAACTCAGCAAACTACCTGTCAACGAGTCCAGAATGATGATACGAACTCAATGGTATCTCCGAAATTGGATTCCGATGAGCCGAACTCAAAATGGCCCGTTGACCCGGATATTGGTATCCGACTTGCACCGAAATGCGTGCCAGACCCAATGTCCACCAAAACCTAGCAAATTATATGTCAACGAGTCTAGAATGACGATACGAACTCAACGGTATCTCCGGAATTGGATTCCGATGAGCCAGCGTCAAAAAGTCCCGTTGACCCAGAATGTGGGACCCGCTTTGCACCGAAAAACGTGCCCGGGCCCACGTTCTCCAAATCTAACAAATTTTATATGAAAACATGCCAGAACGACGCCACAAGTCTAATGGTGGTGTCAGAAATGAAATCTGGAGTCCCGTGTTCAAAAATGGAATTTTACAAGTTGGAAATTACGAATTCGGACGGCCAACTTTGGCGTCGAATTCAACCAATCAAACAAGCTCACAATGAAACGAAACTGAAGGGGTAGTAAGAGGGTTATACCAGCTTCGCACCGGAACTGGTAGCACGCCAAACGGAGCTGCGGTGGAGGAGATACAAGCTGACGAAGTTGGCCCCACGAAACTGTCCAAATTTAATACAATTTAAACGGTCAACTTGGTGGCCGGTTTTGATGTATCAAACGATAAAATTAACGGACGAAAATTGACAGGGATGAAGGTGGATATACCGAGATTGCGACGGAGTGAAGAAATCGCCGATCCAACGGTCGGATCTCCGGGAAACCGCGCACGAAGTCGCTGCGACGGGGCGCAATTTCAGCGTCGTTTCCGAGCTCGTCACGACGGGAACCCGTGCCAAACGCACGGATCGCCTCCGATACGCGTCGGGGAGAGAAGCAACGGCCACGGGGCCTTCTCCGGGGGTGCGCCCGGCCACGCGGGGGTCGGCCACGCCGACCACGGCGACGGTGGCGCCGGCGGTGGCGCCTGCACGCGCGCGGAGTTGCGCGGCTGTGCAGCTGCTGCACTGTGCGCCGCTGCTGTGCAGCTCTGTGCGGCTGCGCGGCCGTACTGGCCCGGCGGAGGCGCCGTGGGGATGCACGGCGAACGTGCGGCGGGGTGGTCGACTGGGCTAAGATGTTGGTGGTGGTCGGGTTGGCTTAAGGAGGTGGTGGTGATGATGTTTAGATGGTGGCTCGGGTTAATGGTGAAGATGATGATATGGAAGAGGAGGAGGAGAAGGAGGAGCTGTGGGTGGAGGCCATGGCCAGCGGCGAGGCCACGCCGGAGGGGAGGTCGGCCTGGGGAAGTTGTGGAGGTCGGGTGTGTGTGTAGTTGCTGATGGTGTTGGTGTTGTTGTAGTTGAGTATAGGAATAGAAATAAAAAAGGAAGGAGAGAGAGAAAGAGGTGTTATTAATTATGAGAGAGGGAGAGAAGGAAAAAGTGTATTCCTCTCAAAGTTAGGGCCGGCAGCATGCTGCTATGGATGTGAGGGGAAAATCAAGGGTTGGGATCAATTGAAGGGAATCAAGGGCTATGAATTAATTAGGGGAAAATTGGTCATTCCTATAGGATTTAATTCAACAGAAAATTCCGATAAATATAGAAAAATAGGTAGAAAGAATAATTAATATTTTTGGGCAAGAAAATACGAGGGTGTCCCGATAGAGAATAACATGGAGCTGGACTGGGCTCGGTGGAGCCGGATTGGGTCAAAACTGGACATCGTGCAAAAAATAGAATTATAATTAGACGTTGATGATCATGTGCAAATAAGTAGCACATGGGGATTCCAATAAATAGGACACAAGTGACGGACGGATAGTAGGCTCAAAGTGGGCCATGTCCATAGTTGGGGCTGACAAGTTTTGGTCGACAGGGGACCCACAAATCAGGTTGGAAAATGAATGTGACGTCGTGGCGTGAAATAAAATCGGGTCACGTGTCGGAAAAGTTGTGCGAATCAAATGGAGCTCAAAATGACGTATCTGAGGGGGACACAAAGGTCATGGGTGACGAGCGTCTCGAGTAGATCATCAATGAGGAGTTGGTTTCAAGAAAATGACTGGTCTGGCGCTCCCAATTTAAATGTCATGGTAACGCGCTGAAAATGATCAAGGAAAAAAGTGGGAAAATCAATTACTGATCGAACGGTCTAATTTGACCCGAAGTTCAGCGAAGAAAAAGGGGCACAAGGGAACAAGTTTGGGTGGGACACCATATACCGTCATGAAGGTAATCGTGTCCACTCCAAAACTCGTGAAGAAGATTTCCAGAGTTGAACATCCCTGATACTCCAAATATCAATGGCATGAAAAGTACACTAACAGATAAATAAATAGAATGAAATATTTAATGTAACCAAACAATCAGAAAATAAATAAAATGAAAAAAAATCAACCCGAATTTCAGGGTGCTAACACAATTTCAGGGTTTCCTGCGTAAAATCTTACATTCTGGATGCTATCCAGCGTAAAATACGCAATTTCAGGGTTCCATGCGTAAAATCTTACATTCTGGATGCTATCCAGCGTAAAATACGTAATTTCAGGATTCCATGCGTAAAATCTTACATTCTGGATGCTATCCAGCGTAAAATACGCAATTTTAGGGTTCCCTGCGTAAAATTTTACTCAGCCGACTTAAAAAACTCAGAAAACTTGTTTTGGCCATAAAAACTTCATTTTAACTCGAATTGAGTTGAATCAAAAACCAAATTCATACAAAATTTCGTGCTCTTGCTCATGGAACTATTAGTTTTCGAAAATAACAAGCTTTAATAGATCAAAACCAAGAAAAACTCTATGAACTTATGAAACCCCAAAGTTATAATGTAGATCTAGAAGAATCTATCCATAAAAATTAAAAACTCCAAGTTCTAAAGAGGCTTATAATCATGTAAAAAAGATAATGGAACAATAAAACTTGAGATCCATCATGAAGCAAGTTGTACTTGCCTAGGGCTCTTGGGTGTAGGTGGAGAGTAATGGTGAGGAAGAAGAAGAGTGAATGAGAAGAGAGAAAGAGTGTTGGGTTAATAAATAGGGATGGTGGTGGTAGGTAAGGGTTCTCCCCTTGGTTCATGATGAACCAATAAGCAACCCAAGCTGAACCAAGCCAACCCAAACAAGCTGAACCAAGCCAGGAGACATGCAATACGAGTCAGATACGTACACGTATTCTAAAATACGTAATACGAACTATGGTCATCACAACTCTACCTACCTTAAAAGAATTCTGTCTTCGGAATTTAATTAAGAGACTAGAGAGGCAAGGACAAGCTATATTCAAGTAATCTACCACGCAATCATTCATTTCAAGCAAGGAATTTAGAGCGTAAGGCATAAGAAAGACATTATACCTTATGAGTCAAACAGGTCGGGATATCGCGATCGGATATCATCCTCACGCTCCCACGTTGACTCACCCAAGGAGTGATGACCCCAAGCAACACGGACTAACTTGATAGTCTTATTCTTGAGTATCTTCTCTCTTTGGTCCAATATGGATATGGGCCTCTCCTCATACGAAAGATTGGTACCAACAACCAATTTCGAATAATCCAGGATGTGGCTCGGGTCCAGGATATACCGTCGTAGTTGGGATACATGAAACACGTTATGCACCTCACTCAGAGACGGCGGAAGAGTAAAAAAATATGACACATCTCCTACTCGCTCCAGGATATCGAACGGTCCTATATACCTAGGACTAAGTTTTCCTCGTACGTCGAAATGAATGACGCCACGGTTAGGCGAGATCCTAAAGAATACATGGTCGCCGACAGAAAATTCAAGGGAACGCCGATGAGAATCGGCCCAATGGCGCTGACGATCTTGTGCAACGCGAAGATGATCTCTGACTCTCCTGACCACCTCAACTGTCTGAGTGATCAACTCGGGACCAAGCATCTGCCTTTCTCCAACATCGTCCCATGCTAGTGGGGTTCTGCACTTCCTACCATACAGTGCCTCGAACGGTGCCATCTGGATGCTAGCTTGGAAACTGTTGTTGTACGAGAACTCTACCAGGTGCAGGTGATCTTTCCAAGAACCACCGAAGTCGAGTGTACAAGATTTCAACATATCCTCAAGAGTCTGGATCGTGCGCTCTGACTCACTACTAAAATCTGTCAATTCAGCGACGCGCCAAGACGTCGCTAAAAAGGGCAAATATGTCGCTAATTTCTATTAGCGACGTATTTAGCAACGTTTTCAAGTAGTCGTGATTAAGCTAGTCGCTAAACAAGAAAACGTCGCCAAACGTCGCTATTGCGACAATCTTTAGCGACGTGCCCACGTCGCTAATTTAGCGACTGCCAGCGACATAAAACGTCATAATTTACCGACGTAACCTAGCGACGTTGAGCGACTTGAAATGCATCGATGCTGACCTGGCTTTAGAGCCAAATGGCGACGTTCTGCAACTTTTTAACGTCACTATATTACCGACATAAAGCGACGTTTAGCGACGTCCATGTAGCAACGTTTAGTGACGATTAGCGACGGTAATTATTAATATTAGCGACGTAATTAGCGACGTTTATATCGTCGCTGGACGTCGCTGATAGTCGCTGAACGTCGCTAATATTAAAAAAAAATTAAAAAAATTACAGCAATTGTAGCATTTGCAGAATTTGCAGAATTTGCAGCACCATTTGACAACAACGACTGTGTATCACGAACACAGTATCAAACAACACATACACATAATCACGAACACGTTTGAAACACAATGTGTCCACAATCAACACAGATTTATGAAAATTTGTAATAATGTCAAACATAATGTGTCCACATAAGAATAAAGTATGTAAAACCACATAAAAGACCCAACAATGGGCCATCACACAATAATGTATATGCCGACTACGACTGATCAGGAGGAGCATCACCGCTCCTATCACCGCTCCTGGAAAGACGGTAAGCTGTCACTTCCCGTTCCCAGAATACGTATTCTAAATACAAGTACTGCTGGAATGTATTCATTTAATATTTACCATGTATTATTTTGTATTTAAATTTCTGTAAATTTATGTTAGTTAATTAATCTGCTCTTTAAATTTTCATGTTAATCTATTTTCTGCAATTTTATTTCTGCACTTTATTTTCTGCTTTTATTCCTGTATTTATTTTCTGCTTTTACCTCTTTGCTTTGCTTGCGGGTTGGCCTTGGATGAACCCATTGGACCCGGCCCAATACTCCCACCTACCACCACCCCTTCATTTAAAGCCCAAAACCATTTCTCTCTCTTCATTACTTCTTTCCATTTCACTTCTTCTTCCTCATAACTCTCCCACCAACCTAGAAGAGATAGGCAAGTGCCAACTTGCTTGATGATGGATCCCCATTATTATTGTTCCATCATCTTCCTCATTTGATTCTAAGTCTCTTTAGTACTTAGCATTTTCAATTTCCATGGCTTAATTGTTGTAGATCTAAGTTTGGTACATTTTCGGATTTCTTAGGTTTTGATCTAGTAAACTTTGTTATCTTCAAGTTTCGATGGTTCCATGTTGTAGAGAATTTCGTTCTACCCAATTTTGACCTATGGAAGTCCATATTTGGGCTTGGGATGAAGGATTTATGGAGCTTGGAAGCAATGGCCTCCATGGTTCCCATGGTTCTGTTCTCAGAAAATTTGGAGAAGAAGAACAGTCACAGCCGCATCAAATCTTCATTCCTCAGCGCATGGAAATCTTTATTTCCCACAGATTCCCTCAGGCGCATGAGTTATTTATTTCCCAATCACTTCCCACAGCCAAGGCGCATGAGTTATTTATTTCCCATTCCTCAGGCGCATGAGTCATTTATTTCCCACAGATTCCTTCAGGCGCATGAGTTATTTATTTTCTAGTCACTTCTCACAGCCAAGGCGCATGAATTTATTTATTTTCCAATCACTTTCCACAGCCAAGGCGCATGAGTTTATTTATTTCTCAATCCTTTCCCTCAGGCGCATGAGTTTATTTATTTCCCACAGATTTCCTCAGGCGCATGAATTTATTTATTTTCCAATTATTTCCCACAGTGCGTGAGATTGTTTATTTCCTAATCATTTCCCACAGCGCATGAGTTTATTTATTTCCCAATCATTCCCTCAGGCGCATGATATTAATTATTTTCCAACCTTTTCCACAGCGCATGATATTATTTATTTCCCAATCATTCCCTCAGGCGCATGATATTAATTATTTTCCAACCTTTTCCACAGCGCATGATATTATTTATTTCCTAAATCATTCCCTCAGGCGCATGATATTATTTATTTTCCAACCTTTTCCACAGCGCATGATATTATTTATTTCCCAATCATTCCCCAGGCGCATGATATTATTTATTTTCCAACCTTTTCCACAGCGCATGATATTATTTATTTCCCAATCATTCCCCAGGCGCATGAGATTATTTATTTCCCAATCATTTCCCACAGCGCATGAGATTATTTATTTTTCAATCATTATTTATTTCCCAATGTTTATTTCCCGAATTTGGCATTAATTAACATTGATTGTTATCTTGATTAATTATTGATCATGCGTTCCTAGATGGAACTAAGAGACTGGCTAGTCGTCTTATTGAAATGAATGAATGAGACACGTTCATATTAAGTATGAACTACTATAATCGATTGGCCGATCCCGAATCTTGACATACAGGCATACATGCAGGCTTCAATTTATTTATTTATTTATTTTACTATAAAAGAAGCATGTGTACTTTATGGTCAAGGCATGATTGTTCCGTGGTTAGTTTAGATTGTTGCATTACGCTATGTAAGACCTACAACCTAACCGCACGGGCATCGTTGTAGAGTTGTGCATATCGTACCCCGTACTAAAGTACTCATTCCGAATGACCATGATCCACGACATGGGATTTCACTTAACGTAGAGGCTACTAAGTTAAATAAAATAATGATTGCATGGAGAGAATGGATTCCCGAGTTCTTACATGGCAGCCCTCTTTGGGACTTTTAGTGCCCAACAGGCCGGCTGGTTCCCACAGATACTGCAAATCTGCCACACGGGCAGGGAGCAGTATCTGCTTATATTATTGTATATTGTATATTGATGACGGGCGTCCCGCTGGGACTCGTCTAATTCATGATTGGCGCAATTGATTGATTGGATAGACTAGCCTTGCTTGCCCATAGTAAGAACTGAGAAATTCTTTATTGCATAATTCCAGGATAACTTGGGACTCACAGTAGTAAGCCGTAGGAGTTGGATGGCCGTTTAAGTTGATTTGTTTGTGTACTGTACCTACTCTGTTAACTAACTGAGATGATCAGAGCATCATGACATGACGGGCCAACTTCTGTCCTTGTTTGGTTGGGAGGTTGGTTCGAAGTGTCGTGATGTCACGTGAATCCCAGTAGCGAGCAGAGATCTATTATTATATTCTCTTATTTACTGGTTTAATGCCTCATATCGTGCTTCCTTGCGGTACTTGCTATTAGAGGTCTAACCTCTCTGGTTTTGCATGGCCAGATTTAGAGCCGGTTCCCGAGGACTCAACTTACTTCTACCTCCAAGATGGTCAACACTAGAGGGATGATCGCAGGAGGACTCGAGTGGGTTTCTTACTTCCCCGCTCGTTTTGTTATTTACCTTATGCTTTGCCGTTTGGCACCGACATGTTAGTCGGATCGTCTTGTACTTACTTTTACATAATTGTAACTAAAGTCAGATTGCAGCTGATAACAATTGTGTATATTTTTGCTACATCAGATCTGGCTATGTTTTGTAAAGCCAGATATCAAGAATATTTTGACAGGGCGTTTGGGACGCCTTACTGCTTTATCTTACATGTTCTCTATTACTGTTTCTTGTTCGAATGATTGTGACAATAGATGTGAAGTGACCATAGTGAGACCTTTATGTAGTATGCACCCCCTCGTCTGGTTAGACAGCATTGATCGTATTATACGGTATTCATCTACCCGTAATACGTAGCTGGCTGAGTCATTCCCCCGCTCTCCAGTATTCTGGTTCTGGGGCGTGACAAGGTTTTAGTGGTGGCCCATGCAGGTCTGATTTCAGACTTGTGGGGTGTTTTAATTTATAGGATGTCTCAATCACACATGTTTCCCCTTGATCTCCTGATTCGTATTCTCGATTCTAGCTTGACATTTCGGTATCCTTTGACTTCATTGACCTTCCCTGTCCGACCGTTTGATTATTCTCTTGTCCCTTTTCTTAGGGGCACCTCGTCTGCATCTGTCAGGATTGGGCAACAACAACAAGGGCAACATGGGCAACCTGACCAGGTTGGTCAGCAACAAGAGCCAGTACAACCTCAAGAGGCTATTCAAGAAGAGGTGATAGTGGAACCAGCAGTTGGACCGCAGTATCCGGAGGTTCCAACACCACCAATAGTTCCATCTACCCCAGTGGAAGTGGACACACCAGCCCTTCTGGAGATCATGAGAGGGATGATGGCTACTCAACAACATCAGATGTTGGCCCAGCAGCGCATGCACACTCAGTTGTAAGAGCAGAATGTGTTGTTCAACCAAGGATTGCAGACAGCTTTGGAAAGAGGGGCAAGGCCAGATTCAGGAGCATCAGCCAGGTTTTGCAAGTACAACCCCCGTCGTTTCGAGGGCACGGAGGATGCCATCTCAGCAGATGCATGGCTTAAGGATATTGAGGCTATTCTGACAGCAGCTAAGGTGCCAGCAGAAGAACGTGTAGATCTAGTGAAGCTGTTACTTCAAGATCTCGCACGTGATTGGTGGGAATCAGAGGAGGTAGACATCAGACGTCCTGTGGCTTGGGACGATTTTACAGCAAGATTCAAGACGAAGTACTATGGAGTTGTGGCGCAATTTGAGCTGCAACAGAAGTTTATCAACCTCAGACAGGCTGGCAAGACTGTAGATGCTTATGCAGCAGAGTTCTGCAGATTGAGTAGGTTCGCCCCAGAGATGGTAGCAACAGAGAGCCAGAGGGCTATGAGGTTTCAGCAAGGGTTTCATCTTGAACTTTTGCAATTGATAGAGGGGCACAATTACCAAACTTTTGATGAAGTATTGACAGCAACTCGAAGGCATGAGATCACCATTCAGAGGCTTGCGGCAAGGACAGGGGGTCAGAAAAGATCCCACAGTCAGATTGAAGGAGGAGGAGGAGCAGCACCCCGAACAACAACACCATCCACTGGCATTCGTATCCACGATGTGGCGATACGAGGACCAGTACCACCAAGGCAGCAGCAACAGCATCAGAGGAAGAACCAGCAACCCCCAGCAGGCTGCACTTATTACGGGAAGATAGGGCACACTAGAGATGTGTGTCGGACATTAAACGGGCTGTGTCTGATATGTGGAAACCCAGATCATCGGGTTACCACATGTCCCATAAATTCGAGGTCAGGAGGACCAGTGCAACAGTTTCCTGCTCTGCCAGCACCAGGGGCAGGGCAGTATCGAGGACCCGCAGTGGCAGTGAGGCCGTTGGCACAGCGCCCGTTCATGACGCAGGCTCAAATGTTTCGGCAGCAGGGACCGCCGATGCAGCAACATCAGCATAGACAACCCCAGCATCACCAAGGCAGGTGCCAGCGGCAGCACCAGGCTAGGCCGCAGCATGGGAACCAGCAAGGAGGTCGAGGGCAGGCATTCACTCTGTCTTTGGAAGAGGCATTGGCATCGGAAGATGTTGTGACAGGTAACATTCTCGTCGCCTCTTATCCCGCAGTAGCATTGTTTGATTCGGGAGCATCACACTCATTTATATCTGCACAATTTGCAACACGGCTAGGTATGGAGTTCGAGACATTGCCAGGGAGGTTGAATATACTCACTGGTAATGGGCTCGTAGGAGTTAGTAGAGTTATTCTAGCGTGTAGCGTTGTAGTTTGCGGGCATTCCTTACCCGCCCGGTTGATAGAATTTCCTGTTGGAAATTTTGACGTTATCTTAGGCATGGACTGGCTGAAAGACAGTCATGCGACAATAGATTATCGTAGAGGGAGTGTATCTTTTGATATTCCAGGCATGAAGCGGTTCACCTTAGTCAGATCAGTAGCAACTCAACAAGAGCAGGGAGTAGTGACGGCAATGGAAGAAGTTCAAGTTCCGAAGGTAGTTGAAGAATTTCTGGACGTATTTCCCGAAGAACTTCCAGGTCTACCACCAGTTAGAGATATTGAGTTCAGTATAGAATTGGCACCTGAAACTAAACCGATATCAGATCGGGTTTACAGAATGGCGGATTCAGAGCAGGCCAAGGTATATCAGCACATAGAGGAACTGAAGGAGAAGAAGTTCATCCAAGCTAGCGTATCACCATGGGCAGCACCAGTGGTACTTGTGGAGAAGAAGGATGGATCATCCAGATTGTGCATTGATTACAGGAAGCTTAACGCAGCAACAGTGAAGAACAAGTACCCACTACCCAGGATCGACGACTTATTTGATCAGTTAAGCAGGGCCAGAGTTTTCTCCAAGATAGATCTTCGCTCAGGGTATCATCAAGTGAGGGTTCGGAAGGAGGACATTCCCAAGACAGCATTCAGGTCGAAGTATGGGCATTATGAATTCTTAGTAATGCCGTTTGGTTTGACCAATGCTCCAGCAATATTCATGGATTTGATGAATCGCATCTTTATGCCGTACTTGGATCAATTTGTCATTGTGTTTCTCGACGACATTCTTGTATATTCAACTAGTGAAGAGGAGCATGAAGACCACCTCAGGAAAGTGTTGCAGGTTCTGAAAGAGAACCAGTTGTATGCCAAGCTCAGCAAGTGTGAGTTTTGGTCGGATCACATTTCATTTCTGGGTCATATCATATCAGGAGCTGGAGTAGCAGTGGATCCCAAGAAGGTAGAAGCAGTAGAAAGTTGGCCAGTACCCAAGACCGTAGCAGATGTGCGGAGTTTCTTGGGATTGGCAGGATATTACAGAAGATTTGTATCAGACTTTGCGAGACTTTCAGCACCCATGACCCGATTGACACGGAAAGATGTACCATTCGACTGGTCGGCAGAATGCCAGACATCATTTGAGAATTTGAAGTAGAAGTTGATATCAGCACCTATTCTTACATTACCAGTTGGACCCGGAGGTTTTACTGTTTATTGTGATGCGTCAGGTAAAGGACTTGGATGTGTCCTCATGCAACATGGGAAGGTGATAGCGTATGCATCTAGGCAGCTTCGAGACTACGAGAAGAATTACCCAACTCATGATTTGGAGTTGGCGGCAGTAGTATTCGCTTTGAAGCTATGGAGGCATTACTTATATGGTGACCGAGTGGAGATGTACACGGACCACAAAAGTCTGAAGTACATCTTTACTCAGAAGGAGCTGAACATGAGACAGAGAAGATGGTTGGAGTTGATCAAGGATTACGACGTGGAGCTTCAGTATCATCCAGGCAAGGCTAATGTGGTAGCAGATGCTCTCAGCAGGAGAGGCGGCACATTTATGTTAACAACACAGAGGCACATTTTAGAAGACCTTCAGGGGATGGGTATCGAGGTTATACTTTCTAGTGATGTAGGAGTTCTGGCGAGTCTACAAGTTCAATCCAACTTGGTAGATAGGATCAAGGCAGCTCAGACACAAGACCCAAGGATTCAGAAGCTTAGGGAAGAATGTGAGTCAGGACTCAGGAAGGAGATGCAGATTCATGAGGATGGTACACTTAGGTTTGGGTCACGTCTATGTGTGCCTAGTGGAGATATCAGACATGAGGTTATGGCAGAAGCTCACAGTTCTCAGTACTCTGTACACCCTGGAGGGACCAAGATGTACCAAGATATCAAGCAGCACTTCTGGTGGAACGGGATGAAGAGGGAGATAGCTAGATTCGTTTCCCGTTGCTTGGTATGTCAGCAAGTGAAGGCAGAGCAGCAGAGGCCAGCTGGATTATTGCAACCGCTTCCTATCCCGGAATGGAAGTGGGAGCATATTACAATGGACTTTGTGACCGGTTTACCGAGATCACCAAGTGGTAAAAATGCTATTTGGATGATAGTAGATCGGCTTACAAAGGTGGCGCACTTTCTTCCTTTTAGAGTAGGTCAATCTACGGAGAAGTTGGCAGAATTATATATGCAGCAGATAGTCAGACAGCATGGGGTCCCAGTCAGTATTGTGTCAGACAGAGATACCCGTTTTACCTCACATTTTTGGAAGAGCTTACATCATAGCTTGGGTACCAAGTTAAGATTTAGCACGGCTTACCATCCACAGACGGATGGGCAATCAGAAAGAACAATTCAGACTTTAGAAGACATGTTGCGAGCTTGCACCCTAGATTTTGGAGGATCTTGGGAGAGCCACCTACACTTGGTCGAGTTCTCATATAACAACAGTTATCAAGCCAGTATCCAGATGGCGCCATTTGAAGCACTATATGGTAAGAAGTGTAGGTCGCCACTAGCGTGGGACGATATTGGGGAGAGAAAGATGCTAGGCCCAGAATTGATTGTTCAGATGGTTGAAGTGGTTAAAGGAATTAGAGAGCGACTTCGAGTTGCGCAGGATCGGCATCGTCATTGGGCAGACCAGCATCGTAGGCCGTTAGAGTTTTCTGTTGGGGACCACGTATTCTTGCGGATCTCACCTACCCGTGGGGTCATTAGATTTGACATTCGCGGGAAGTTGAGTCCTCGATACGTGGGCCCGTTTGTTATTTTTGATCGGGTAGGCGATGTTGCTTATCGTTTATCCCTTCCACCTTCGTTACGAGAGGTGCATGATGTGTTTCATGTATCTCAATTGCAAAGGTATGTATCAGACCCAAGCCATGTCCTTGATTATTCTGAGCTGGTTGTTGGTACCAACCTGTCTTACGAGGAACAGCCTGTGTCTATTTTGGACCGAAGAGAGAAGGTACTCAAGAACCGAACAATTAACCTTGTCCGGGTTGCTTGGGGTCATCACTCTTTGGGGGAGTCAACGTGGGAACGTGAGGATGATATCCGATCACGGTATCCGCACCTGTTTGACTCACAAGGTATATCTCTTTCTGTATACCTTGATTGTCTTAACCCCTCATGCTTGTCACGTTGTAAGTAGAATTGCTTGGTGTCGTAGAATGTTCAGCATGGATATGTTTCTACTGTTAATATTGTAGAATGATTGCTTACTCTAATTGATCGTACTTAGATTAGTTTAGCTTCGATGTTTCTATCATGTTTGGATCTGAAATTCCGAGGACGGAATTTTTCTAAGGAGGGTAGAGATGTCACTTCCCGTTCCCAGAATACGTATTCTAAATACAAGTACTGCTGGAATGTATTCATTTAATATTTACCATGTATTATTCTGTATTTAAATTTCTGTAAATTTATGTTAGTTAATTAATCTGCTCTTTAAATTTTCATGTTAATCTATTTTCTGCAATTCTATTTCTGCACTTTATTTTCTGCTTTTATTCCTGTATTTATTTTCTGCTTTTACCTCTTTGCTTTGCTTGCGGGTTGGCCTTGGATGAACCCATTGGACCCGGCCCAATACTCCCACCTACCACCACCCCTTCATTTAAAGCCCAAAACCATTTCTCTCTCTTCATTACTTCTTTCCATTTCACTTCTTCTTCCTCATAACTCTCCCACCAACCTAGAAGAGATAGGCAAGTGCCAACTTGCTTGATGATGGATCCCCATTATTATTGTTCCATCATCTTCCTCATTTGATTCTAAGTCTCTTTAGTACTTAGCATTTTCAATTTCCATGGCTTAATTGTTGTAGATCTAAGTTTGGTACATTTTCGGATTTCTTAGGTTTTGATCTAGTAAACTTTGTTATCTTCAAGTTTCGATGGTTCCATGTTGTAGAGAATTTCGTTCTACCCAATTTTGACCTATGGAAGTCCATATTTGGGCTTGGGATGAAGGATTTATGGAGCTTGGAAGCAATGGCCTCCATGGTTCCCATGGTTCTGTTCTCAGAAAATTTGGAGAAGAAGAACAGTCACAGCCGCATCAAATCTTCATTCCTCAGCGCATGGAAATCTTTATTTCCCACAGATTCCCTCAGGCGCATGAGTTATTTATTTCCCAATCACTTCCCACAGCCAAGGCACATGAGTTATTTATTTCCCATTCCTCAGGCGCATGAGTCATTTATTTCCCACAGATTCCCTCAGGCGCATGAGTTATTTATTTCCCAATCACTTCTCACAGCCAAGGCGCATGAATATATTTATTTCCCAATCATTTCCCACAGCCAAGGCGCATGAGTTTATTTATTTCTCAATCCTTTCCCTCAGGCGCATGAGTTTATTTATTTCCCACAGATTTCCTCAGGCGCATGAATTTATTTATTTTCCAATTATTTCCCACAGTGCGTGAGATTGTATATTTCCCAATCATTTCCCACAGCGCATGAGTTTATTTATTTCCCAATCATTCCCTCAGGCGCATGATATTAATTATTTTTCAACCTTTTCCACAGCGCATGATATTATTTATTTTCCAATCATTCCCTCAGGCGCATGATATTAATTATTTTCCAACCTTTTCCACAGCGCATGATATTATTTATTTCCCAAATTATTCCCTCAGGCGCATGATATTATTTATTTTCCAACCTTTTCCACAGCGCATGATATTATTTATTTCCCAATCATTCCCCAGGCGCATGATATTATTTATTTTCCAACCTTTTCCACAGCGCATGATATTATTTATTTCCCAATCATTCCCCAGGCGCATGAGATTATTTATTTCCCAATCATTTCCCACAGCGCATGAGATTATTTATTTTCCAATCATTATTTATTTCCCAATGTTTATTTCCCGAATTTGGCATTAATTAACATTGATTGTTATCTTGATTAATTATTGATCATGCGTTCCTAGATGGAACTAAGAGACTGGCTAGTCGTCTTATTGAAATGAATGAATGAGACACGTTCATATTAAGTATGAACTACTATAATCGATTGGCCGATCCCGAATCTTGACATACAGGCATACATGCAGGCTTCAATTTATTTATTTATTTATTTTACTATAAAAGAAGCATGTGTACTTTATGGTCAAGGCATGATTGTTCCGTGGTTAGTTTGGATTGTTGCATTACGCTATGTAAGACCTACAACCTAACCGCACGGGCATCGTTGTAGAGTTGTGCATATCGTACCCCGTACTAAAGTACTCATTCCGAATGACCATGATCCACGGCATGGGATTTCACTTAACGTAGAGGCTACTAAGTTAAATAAAATAATGATTGCATGGAGAGAATGGATTTCCGAGTTCTTACATGGCAGCCCTCTTTGGGACTTTTAGTGCCCAACAGGCCGGCTGGTTCCCACAGATACTGCAAATCTGCCACACGGGCAGGGAGCAGTATCTGCTTATATTATTGTATATTGTATATTGATGACGGGCGTCCCGCTGGGACTCGTCTAATTCATGATTGGCGCAATTGATTGATTGGATAGACTAGCCTTGCTTGCCCATAGTAAGAACTGAGAAATCCTTTATTGCATAATTCCAGGATAACTTGGGACTCACAGTAGTAAGCCGTAGGAGTTGGATGGCCGTTTAAGTTGATTTGTTTGTGTACTGTACCTACTCTGTTAACTAACTGAGATGATCAGAGCATCATGACATGACGGGCCAACTTCTGTCCTTGTTTGGTTGGGAGGTTGGTTCGAAGTGTCGTGATGTCACGTGAATCCCAGTAGCGAGCAGGGATCTGTTATTATATTCTCTTATTTACTGGTTTAATGCCTCATATCGTGCTTCCTTGCGGTACTTGCTATTAGAGGTCTAACCTCTCTGGTTTTGCATGGCCAGATTTAGAGCCGGTTCCCGAGGACTCAACTTACTTCTACCTCCAAGATGGTCAACACTAGAGGGATGATCGCAGGAGGACTCGAGTGGGTTTCTTACTTCCCCGCTCGTTTTGTTATTTACCTTATGCTTTGCCGTTTGGCACCGACATGTTAGTCGGATCGTCTTGTACTTACTTTTACATAATTGTAACTAAAGTCAGACTGCAGCTGATAACAATTGTGTATATTTTTGCAACATCAGATCTGGCTATGTTTTGTAAAGCCAGATATCAAGAACATTTCGACAGAGCGTTTGGGACGCCTTACTGCTTTATCTTACATGTTCTCTATTACTGTTTCTTGTTCGAATGATTGAGACAATAGATGTGAAGTGACCATAGTGAGACCTTTATGTAGTATGCACCCCCTCGTCTGGTTAGACAGCATTGATCGTATTATACGGTATTCATCTACCCGTAATACGTAGCTGGCTGAGTCATTCCCCCGCTCTCCAGTATTCTGGTTCTGGGGCGTGACATAAGCATACTGCTCCGGTGTAAGAACCACCAACGACGATGAAGGAGGAGGCAATGCAACCGCTGGAGAAGAAGGCAGTGTAACCGCTGGAGATGGGTGCGTCCGCGTCTCCTCTAGGGCTCGGAGTCTGGCGCTGCATTGCTCCATGCAAGTCGCTATCCTGGTAACGGTGTCGTAAATGGACTCCAGTGTCCCCTGTACTTGCTGCACGGTGCGCTCGAGCTCGTCAAAGCGTGCGGTGACCGACGCAGCGTCCTCTTGCTCCTGAGGCCCTTGCTGTTCAGCAATCCTCCTCAGCATATCGTCGCGCAGCTCAGCAATCTGGCGGACAATGGTCTCCTCGACTCGGGACGACTCGGCCTGTGACGGCTGTGAATGCGCACTGGAAGGGGGAGCCCTGGATGCATACGTCGCAACAAATATGCCGTAGGACCCCGTACCGTAGTACGTACCCCTCTGAAGACCACCAACAGCGGTCTTCCAGAGCTCGTCCTCCGACTGGGACAGAGAGGGTTGCGATGTACCAACCCCTTCCTCTGCCTGTGCACTAGCACTCGCGCGCTCATCACGTAGCCTAACATACTCTTCCTAGAAATTATTGTGCATCTCTATACATCAGTACTTATCTAAATTAGCCTAATAAACGTCTAAAATATTTAATTATTATTAAGTATATGGTTATCTGTATATTCTTCAAGTTGTGTTAAAAATTAACGAAATCTAAATTAGTACTTACATAGCTCTGAGTAGCCCGATCGTCGATGAGCTTCCTGTCCTTTCGATGGGTGGCCAGGAAGACGGTCACCATGTTTGCATCCTCACCCCTCTTCACCTGCGTGTTTATTATATTTTATTCTTTAGTAAAATAGAAAATTATATACTCCTACTATCAATAAATTCTTATATTTGACAATAAATTACATACCAGACGACGGAAATGCTCCGTCATAGGAATCGATCCACCATACCACTTTCCGGCCATCGTCCTAGTCGCCTTCGCCTTCTCCGACCGCTCTTTGTACTCGGGATCCTCAAATCGAGCCCTCATCGTGGCCCACTGGTCAGGTGTGATCCAACCAGCAATCGGCTTTCCGGAGCAGTGACGTTTTTTCTGATCGTCAATAGCATCACGGATCAACTTGGCGGCGACGGCAGGAAACTGCCTCTCAATCTGCTCGGCACGGTGTGGTGGATAAAAATAAGTCATCTACAAGAATTACAAATTAAAATAATTAGTTCTAAAAAATACTTAAAATTATATTAATCATACTAAATTAACTATCTTTAGTTACCTTGAAGTGGGCAAACCAGAATGCCTTCCTCTCTTCCGAGGCATCCGAGTAGTTGATCCACGGACCCCCATAGTTGGACCTTAGAAATGTGCCCAACGCTCTCTGTACCGACGAGGGACGATATCTGTATACAACGATAACCGACGTATTAATGAATATATATAGATATACAGTCATGCATAAAATATTGAGTTAACTTACTTCGTAGGACCGTCGGCCCAAATCTCCATCCTCATCTCGCCCTGAGGTGCGCATACAGGGTCGCTCTGGTATGGATCCGCCCGGGCGGGAGGGCGGGAGTAGGGACTACCTCCTCCACCTGCTCCCCACCCGCCATGCTGCTGTCAGCGCTAGGAAGGCTAGGGGAAGTAGTATGCTCAGCAAGCCTGGAACTGCTCGTCGCAGGTGCACTGCCACCCGGACCTGAGACCGTATGGTACAATAGAGTGCTCGGGTCAGAGGATGGTCCAGAGCCATCCTTCTGTAACGGAGCTCTCTGCCCACCTAAGGACACGGATCGTGCTGGCCTATCTCCGCGTCGTCCTGAGATGCCTCCGCGTCGTCCTGCCATGCTGATAATAACATTGGAGTTCATAATTTAAGACTACAGAAATATGAATACATCGAAATCACAGTTTATGATTGAAAATATAAATAAATACAATGACAGTTTAGAAATATCTGCATACATTGGAATTCATAATTTAAGTTTTCAAAAGTGATCATAGTTCATAATTTAAGATTACAGAAGTATGAATACATCAAAATCACAGTTTCTCAATCATCCTCTGAAAATTCATCTTCTTCGTTTGCCTCCTCCTCCTCATCCTCTTCCTCTTCCTCCTCATCGTCACTAGCATCTCCTTCGTCTTCCCCTTCGGATACTTGTACCTCTTCTACACAAGTAGATACTGAATGGAGAACTTCTGCTGAGTCGACATCAACTGTATTAGGTACAAGAGGCAGCTCGTCCTCCTGAAAAGCCACTTCGTCGACGTCGTAGGTATTTCTGGCTTTAGTCTTGCATACTGCCCACCAGTCGTACCTCGTTGTTCCCCGTCTAGGATATGTTGTAAAATATACGAGTTGAGCTTGACTTGCTAGGATAAATGGTTCGTATCCTTGGTATCGACGACGGTAGTTAATATCTACAAGACCATGTTTGTCAATTTTCCATCCTTGATCTTGTATGGGATCGAACCAATCAACTTTGAACAACACGATCTTGGCAGGCTCTATGCCATAGTTGTACGTCAATTCCACGATCTCACGTAAGACGCCATAGAAATCATTGCCTGGAGTGACATCTTTGTAGTTTGTAGATTTGATACACAAGCAACTGTTTTTTGTGGAATCAAGATCTAGGAAGCTATCTCTGATGACATCATTTGTTGACTTGAACTTAAACCCATTCACGCAATAACTTGGCCATACTTTGACGGCATAAATTGGTCCCTTGGCAAGAGTTCTAATAGATTCATTCTCAAGAATGACGTCCGGACGATCGACCTAAACACGAAAAGATACGAAATTAAGTTTAATATTAAGTTATTTCTTGTGCAGTTAATGGAGGAAGATTCTAACTAGCTTCTTACGTACATATGCAGTCAACCAAGACGGGAAATGAAGTCTCATTTCTTCTTCTACTTCTTCATCTGCAATGTATGGTCTACTTGACCTCTCCTCATCATTAAATTTGTTGAAAACCAATAAATATCGGGATATACTCGTTAAATTATAATAACGAAATCAACAAATAGATGACTTGAATGTTGAAGATTTTCACTTACCACTCTAGCTTTTCCACTTCATCCTCCTCGCAGTTGAGTAATATATATAATTGGGCCGCCTTTAGTTCCTCATCATTCAAATATCTCTTTTTCAGTTTTCCTGAAGGCTTTCCAAGAGCATTGAAGACTTTCAATAATGCATCATTATATTCTATATCTCCATCGTCGTTCCTCGGAGCTCTTGTTCTATTTGTAGCAATATGAGGCTTGAAATACATTGAACAGAAGTTTGTAATCTCCTCAAGGACATAGGCTTCACAAATAGAACCCTCGACCCGTGCCTTATTTTTCACCTTCCTCTTCAGGTGGTTTAGATGGCGCTCAAACGGGTACATCCATCGATAACCGACGGGCCCACCAACACGTGCCTCATATAAAAGATGAATTGGTAAATACTCCATAGAGTCGAAGAATCCAGGAGGGAACACCCTCTCAAGCTTACACAATGTTACTGCAATGTCCTTCTCCTGCTTTTCAAGCCGATCGACGAGCAACTTAGTAGAACAAAGATCTCTGAAGAATATGCTAAGCTCTGTCAGTGGATCCCAAATGACATGAGGTAAGAATTCCCGAAATGTAATCGAGATTAACCTCTCCATAAAAACGTGACAGTCGTGGCTCTTCATACCCTGGAGTTTGTTCTCCTTCGGGTCAAAATATCTTCTCAAATTCGATACGTACCCGTCTGGAAATTTTAGGCCCTGGATCCACCTACAAAGTTTACCTTTGTCCTCCTTGTCCAGTGAGAAAATGGCCCTGGGCTGCTTATACTTCCCACTGCCTTCCTTTATCAAATGCAACTCTGGACGTCTGTATATTTCTTCTAAGTCCAACCTGGCCTTGGGATTGTCTTTCGTCTTCCCCTTTACGTCCATCACAGTATTTATTATATTGTCAAATACATTCTTCTCGACATGCATGACATCCAGGTTATGTCTGAGCAGATGGTCACTCCAATATGGTAGGTCCCAGAATATACTCCTCTTCGTCCAGTTGTGAGCACGGCCAAATCCATCACACTTGCACCCCGCTGTAGGCTCTTCAATAGCACTTGACAATTCTTTAACTTCTTTCCATATCATGTCCCCAGACCACCGTGGCGGTGGACTGGACTTCTCCACCACGCCAGCACGAAAAGCATTCCTGTTCCTCCGGTACGGATGATCCTTTGGCAGGAACTGTCGATGACAATCAAAGAAGCACAGTTTTCCTTCGTGTTTCAAACGGAAAGCCTTAGTGCGATCCATGCAATATGGACATGCGAGACGACCATGGGTGCTCCAACCCGATAACATTCCATAGGCCGGGAAATCATTGATGGTCCACATTAGTGCGACCCTCATCTGAAAGTTCTGCTTTCTGGAAACATCATATGTGGTTGCACCTACTTCCCACAACTGATTCAGCTCATCTACCAAGGGCTGTAAGTACACATCGACGTTCCTCTTCGGGTTCTTCGGACCTGGAATAATAACAGTTAGGAACATGTAAGGAGTCTTCATACACATCCAAGGCGACAAGCTGTACGGAGTAACAATCACTGGCCAACAAGAATATTGTGAGCCCGAAAGTCCAAATGGGGTAAAACCGTCGGAGGAAAGCCCCAATCTGACATTACGCGGCTCCGAAGCAAAATCGGGATACACTCGATCAAAGTGCTTCCATGCTTCCCCGTCGGATGGATGATCCAGTACTCCATCTATTTGTTCCTGCTTGTGCCAACTCATATTATCAGCTGTCTCTTTTGCCATAAACAACCTCTGCAACCGCGGCGTCAAAGGAAAATAGTGCATCGAATCTGTTGGCTTGCGTGCACCAGAAGTCCTTGTTGTACTAGTTGCCTTGAAGCGATCGGCACCACAAAATCTGCAGGCGTCTTCATCCTTGTCGTCCTTATAGTACAACATGCATCCGTTGCGACATACATCAATTTTTTCATACCCCATCCAGAGCGATCTCACCATTCTCTTGGATCGGTAGAAGTCTTTAGGTAATTTGCCACCCTCCGGCAATATATCTATAATTAACTCCAGGATTCGGTTGTAGCATTCTTGAGACATGTTAAAATCTGATTTTATGCTCAACAATCTTGTAACCACCTCCAACGGTGAATGGTCATCACAACCAGGATATAAAGGAGTCCTTGCATTCTCCAGCAACTCCATGAACTTTTGTCACGACCCGTACCCGCTTTTTGGATACGAGACGTGTCCAAGCCAGCCTACGCCGCAGAGTCGGCGGTAGAACGCTGTCAAGCCCGCAAGAAAATAAATGCTCAGAAATAAACATTTGCTGCTCATTCACATTTCTAATTTATTACAACATTTATATTTAAAGGAAAAATAAAGTTTTACAATTAAAGAAATTGATACAAATGCTTTCTATTCTAGGTTGTCCTCAGCATACCCAAGTCCTCCCAATGCTAACAGTGATCGCGGCTAAACCTGAAAAATGTTGATTTCCAGTCAGGAATGGAACAAGTACACAAACCGACGATAATGCGAAAACACAATAGAATTAACAAGACATGAAAATAGCATATGGAATATGAAAGCTAGTAAGAAAACTGATGACATGGCACGGTGGAAAAAGTAAAAGGAAAAAATAAAATACATCTACCTATATGGTATGAAATACCTTTTAATACGTGAACGGCTGGGCTAATACGGCACATCATACGATGGCTATCGTTCAGTAATGGTACGGCTAACTCATACGTGAGTGTGTATGACTTAGCTATCGTTCAGTAATATAATTGGGTTTGTTCACGTATTTACTTAGTATTTCCCCTCCCGACTACTCCGTGTGACGAGCGTGTCAACAAGCAGCAAGATATATGTATAGACATGAAATGAAAAGACTACTGTGAATCAAAAAGCAATCAGAAAGTGCACTTGCCTGAGGTCCTTGCACAAATCGTAGTCACAAGCCGAGGGTGAAGGAAAGTCAATCTAGAAGCTGTCAACCTATAACATACATCGCACCACAAACAGTGCACGAAAACCACAAATTAATTCTAATGTTCTAGTTCCAAATAGTGGCTAGTTGGGTTACTAAGTTAATAATAATTAATTCTATAATAATTCACTTAAAAACCTAATTTAACCTAATAATAATCTGAATATAATCTACATATGCAAGTTTGGCCATCAAAAGTCATGTTTCTCAATTTCGAAAACCATGGCACGCAAATCGAGACGTACCATTGACTTTTTGGTCAAACGTTATGAACTCTCGATTTTTAAAGTGCACCTTGGTAGATTTAAGCGCCACGAGTGCGCTGGAATCGACCGTGCCACAAAATCACGCTTTGGTCAAAAGATATCGCCGTTATGGCTAATCGTTACCAAAACGGAGATCAAACGATAAGTTCTGAGTTCAACAGAATAAATAAAATATTAAATGAACGAAATAATTTCTGGGAATAATATATGTCGTAGATCTCTGAGTTAGCTTTCCGAAACTTCAAACGGATCGTGATTTTGATTTCTGGTTCTCCCGGAATCTCGAAAATACTGAAACGCGCCAAGTTTCGGACAACCGACACTCTACGAATTTTCCAGAAATTCATGTTCAGAATTTACGAAAATAAATTACATAGACAGAGAGTTTACCTCGATATGAATCTAACAAAAAAACAGCACGCTAAACGGAGGTCGGGGTTGACGGGAATCACCTCGGAAAGTCGGGGGATCGCCGGGATCAAAACCACAAAAGTCGGCCAGCAATAAACTAGGGTTTTCTCGATTTCCGAAAAGAATACAATATATATATATATATATATATATATATATATATATATATATATATATATATATATATATATATATATAGAGAGAGAGAGAGAGAGAGAGAGAGGGCGGCTGAGTTCAGCGGCTAAGCCACGTGTCAACATCTTGTTGAACCCGCTCAAATGAACGGACGGCTGGATGGGGCGAGTTGCTTGGAGCCAAGCCGATTAGGCTTCGGCTAAGGAGCCGACTCCACAGTTCCGCACACAGTCAGCACACCACTGACTGACAGGCGGGCCCGCCCCCACTCAGCGGGTGGCTGACGGGTGGGCCAGCCTAAATGCTGACTGGGTATTAATTAATTCAGAAACTGTTTTTAAATCAGTTTAACTCCAAAAATTTCCAAATAAATATTTAAAAATTCTAGAAAAATCCTGAAAAATACAGAAAATATTACTAACCACCTAGAACCTAGATAAAAATAATTTGTCTCAAAATAGTCTCAAATGATCTTTATAGTAAATATTGAAGACTTTAAAAATATATAAACTATAATAAATAAATACTTAATTATTGCCAAAAATTATGAAAAAATTGTAGAAAGTATAAAATAGCATAATGAATCCTAGAAAATATTTGGGGCCAATATTTGCTATTAGACTACCATAATAAATTCCAGCAGTCCTAGAAAATATGTTTTTTCCAATATTTAATAATCAAAATAATTCCAGAAAATTCCTAAAAGTTCCTAGAAAATTAAATATAAATAATAATAATAAAAAAAAATTCGGGAAGGGGAGTTACAACTTTGCAGCATCAGCATTCGGTGCCTCCTCAGCTGCATATTGATTGTTCGGATCGAAACTAGGCCCCGCAGCATCGAAAACCATGTTCGTCCACCCTTGGTCGTAATCAGCATGCTCGTGGACATCAACATAAGGCTCCACATAAGGCTTCGGCTCGGAGGCTAAAGACACAAGTTCTCCGTGTGCGGTCAACTGATAATAATTTGGCATGAAACCTCTCGAATACAAATGATATGTCACATCCACTTCCGAATGATATTTCATGTTGCGACATCTCATACATGGACACTTAATTTTTGTATGGTCCATGTACTGAGTAAACGCCTTGGCAAACTGCAGGAACTGTTGCATACCCTGTATAAATTCATCCCGCACACCGCACATGTCATCAGGATGACGATTGTACATCCACAAACGGTTCCGCAGATAGTAATTCATATCTATTTTAAGATAATTCTGCAAAGATTGACACAGATAACAATTCATCAGGATGACGATTGTATATCCACAAACGGTTCTGCATAATTGCCAAGTGTGGGGACGAATGGCTCAGAACACAACCCAAAATACATTCTAGCATACATTAGTTTGAATCATCTATGTTCTGTACATATTGTATAGTATATGTTCTTATCGAATCTAGTATCTGAAGGATGTAACAGAATCAAGATGAACCCACATAATGTAATACTAAGACATTATCTACTACTAAAAGATGTAGTGATAGGTTGGCGTATCATCATTGCCGAGGGATGGGGGTAGGAGGACAGTCAACTTTATCTACGGCTACATAGTTTATGCCTCGTCAGTCGAATGGCTGCAGGGACTATGTCCTGATCACGATGTCGTACCATAGATTATCTACTACTAATTAAGACTTTCAACTTAGCAGTCAAAGGGTACTGAACAGAAAGTCTAATTATAAGACTTTCAACTAAGCAGCGTTGTAGGATTGAAAATATGGTATTCAGGATTAGTATCCATCCTTCGAGACATAGCTGACTCTGCCAAAACCTGACCAACATATCCTACACTAATCATTCCATATTTCAGTAATGTCAGTGAGCTAAATCATTCTCAACTGTCGAGAATACTTAGGAGAAAACTCATTCACAGGATTAGTATCCATCCTTCGTGACATAGCTGAAATTTTATAGAGCTCGATAATAATTATTAGTCAATTTATTCATCATTTCAAAACCCTGAAAAAGCCCAAAAACAACTCCCAGTATCAGTAAATAGGGCTCGAACCCTAAATTAGAATTCAAATCGAAGCAAAACAGTAGGTGTCACACTGTGAGTCTCGTGTCCACACAGTGGGACATGACGTGTCCATAACCAACAAAATAGGTGTCACACGAACTAGAAGCGAGTCCACTGTGAGTCTCATGTCCACACAGTGGGACACGACGTGTCCAAACCAACAAAATAGGTGTCACACGAACTAGAAGCGAGTCCATTGTGAGTCTCGTGTCCACACAGTGGGACACGACGTGTCCAAACCAAAAAAATAGGTATCACACGAACTAGAAGCGAGTCCACTGTGAGTCTCGTGTCCACACAGTGGAACACGACGTGTCCAAACCAACAAAATAGGTGTCACACGAACTAGAAGCGAGTCCACTGTGAGTCTCGTATCCCCGGCAGCGAGTCCACGCTCTCGTGGACACGAACTACAAGCGAGAGAGAGAGCTAGAAGACGAGGAGAAACTAGGAAGCGGGGGGGGGGGGGAGGGGGGAAGAGTTACCTGATCCGGAGCTACCTGAGGAAGGAGGAGGAGGAGAAGGAGGAGGGAGATCGCCGGAGAAGCGCCGCGGAGGAGGAGGCCGGAGGAGGAAAATCGCCGGAGGGGCGTCGCGGAGGGAAATTTTAGGGAAATCGTCGGAGGGCACGAAATATTTGGGGGGAAATTTTGTGAAAGATCGAAAAGCGAAACCCTTGCTATATAAAAATATTAGCGACGTAATTCTAGAACGTCGCTAAACGTCGCTGGTATTTATGAAACGGCGACGCTACTTAAATTTCGTCGCTACACGTCGCTGAATCAGCGACGTGTACCGACGAACTTGCGACGCCTATTCTCATTTAACAAATTGTAGCCGCTAGACGTCGCTGTCAGCGACAAACAGTGACGTCAAACATAAACGTCGCTAAAACCCCAAAAAATAGCGACGTTTTTGTATGGAGTCGCTAAATACGTCGCTGATATGACTTATTTTGGTAGTGATCTCTCTGCGGGTGATAAGCTGAGCTGAACTGGAGGTGAGTTCCCAAATTCTCTTGCAGAATACGCCAAAAGTGCGACGTAAATCTTGAATCTCTGTCCAAGGGATACTGACTGGTACACCGTGAAGTCGAACGATCTGCCTGAGGTACATTTCTGCTAGATGAGCCGTCGACTGTCCAACTCTGAATGGGAGAAAGTGAGCCACCTTCGTGAGCCTGTCAACTATAACCCAAATAGCATCTCTACTGGTCGGGGATCGAGGTAATCCAGTCACGAAATCCATGGTTATGTGCTCCCACTTCTATTCTGGAATTGGCAAGGGCTAAAGAAGTCCAGCTGGCCTCTGATGTTCAGCCTTGACTTGTTGTCAAACCAAACACCGAGAGACAAACCGAGCTTTCTTCCTATTCATGCTATTCCACCAAAAGTGCTGACGGATATCTCGGTACATCTTCGTGCCACCGGGATGAATCAAATATTGAGAACTGTGAGCTTCGGTCATGACTTCCTGTATGATATCTCCTCTAGGTACACAAAGACGCTTACCATGTTAAAGTGTACCGTCTTCATGAATGCATAATTCTGGTCTTTGCCCTGCTACACATTCTGTCCTAAGCCGCTGAAGCTTAGAATCTAATGACTGAGCTATCTTGATTCTTTTAACTATACTGGACTGAACATGCATGCTGGCCATCAATGTCCCACTGGTAGGAAGGACAACTTCTATACCCATCTTCTGAAGATCTGCTAACAATTCTGGTTACGCTGTCAGAAAATAGACTCCGGCTCTCCTGCTCAATGCATCCGCAACAACATTGGCTTTTCCAGGATGATACTGCAGGTTGACATTATAATCCACAAGCAGCTCTAGCCATCTCCTCTGACGCATGTTAAGATCCTTCTGAGTGAACACATACTTCAGCCTCTTGTGATCGGTAAAAATCTACACCCTATCTCCATACAAGTAGTGTCTCCAAAGCTTTAGTGCAAACACCACGGCTGCCAGCTCTAAGTCGTGGGTTGGGTAATTTCTCTCATGATCACGAAGTTGTCGGGATGCATAAGCTATTACCTTCTCATGCTACATCAAAACACATCCTAAACCTCTGCCTGAAGCATCATAATACACTGAAAATTCTCCGGTCCCATCTGGAAGTGTGAGAATGGGCGCCGTCATCAAGCCTCGCTTTAGCCTCTCAAAAGAATCCTGACATTCTGCGGTCCAAGCAAACTGCACATCCTTGTGGGTCAACTGCGTCAGTGGCGCTAAAATCCGAGCAAAGTTCGAAACAAATCGTCGGTAGTAGCCGGCCAATCCAAGAAAACTGTGAACTTCTGCAACTGTGCTGGACACTGGCCACGTTTCGATAGCCATGATCTTCTGGGGATCCACTTCTACTCCTCCTCTGGTGATGATATGACCCAAGTACGAAATACGATCGAGCCAGAACTCTCATTTACTGAACTTGGCATACAACTGGTGCCCTCGAAGAATTTGGAGGACAACTCTGAGATGCTGCTCATGCTCCGCATCACTTTTACTGTAGACCAGAATGTCGTCTATGAACACAATCACGAACTGATCCAAATAAGGCATGAAGATGCGATTCATGAGGTCCATGAATACAGCCGGCACATTGGTGGCTCCAAATGGCATAACAAGAAACTTTAAATGCCCATATCTAGATCTGAATGCCGTCTTCGGGATGTCCTGCTCTCTAACTCTGATCTGATGGTACCCTGACCGCAAATCAATCTTCGAGAATACTGTCGCTCCTCTGAATTGATCAAATAAGTCATCTATCCTCGGGAGAGGATGTCACCCCCAGTTTTTGAATTAGGGGTATTTTCGTCATTTTTCACGTTTTATAATTTTTAGGAATTTTTATTTATTTTATGTGATTTTTTGGGATTTATTTGGTTTGGTTTGTTTTTTTTATCCAATTTGGACTTAAATAGGAGACCCGGGTAGCCTGGACACTAGTGGGACCCACATACTAGCTGGACTTGGCCCACATACCACCCTAATTAGGCTAGAAACCATAAACCCTATTTTCCATGGCTTAATTAGTCATTTTAGAGCATAATTGGTTAATTAGAAATAAACCGAACCAAACCGAAACAAACCAAACCTAAACCAAGTCTAATGGGTGGAGGGTTATTGGATCCTACCCAAACCCAATAACCCCCCTACCATGGCCGGCCACATGAGGTGAGCCCCCCTTTCTTCTCCATTAAGAAAACTCTCTCTCTCTTTTTCAAAAACCCATTTTTCTTTCCAAGCTCTCTCTCCCTCCAAAGAGCCTATAGGTATGCATTTAAATCCCTAATAAATTTCTCTATTCCATTTTTTGCTTCACAATAAGTGTAGAAAAGAGGATTCTCTACACTTTGCCCACAAATTTTGTAGGATTTCCTAGAAATTTAGGTTAGAAATTATTAGGGATTTTAATATATATAGTGGTATATATATATATGTATGTATATATATACGTGTATGTATTTATATGTAAGTATTTGTATTCATGTGTATGTAGAGATGGTGGTTGTGTGTGAGAGTGGTAGGGAGTGTGTGTGTGTGTGTGTTGGGTGGTGTATGTGTGTGTATGTGTTTGTGAGAGTGTGTGTGTGTATATGTATATATATATAAATGTGTGTGTGTGTGTATTTATATACATATATATGTGTGTGTGTATGTATGTATATATATATATATAGATATGAGGGTGTTTGTGTGTCTATATATATATATATATATATATATATATATATATATATATATATATATATATATATATATATATATATATATATATATAGGAAGAGTAGAAAGGAGAAGAAGAAGAAGAAGATAACATCAGCAGCAGCAGCTACAGCTGCTGTGGCAGCAGCCACTGCTGCACCAACAGCAGCAGCAACTGGCAGCAGCATGCTGCCAGTCCCCCCCATTTTCCCCTCCTATTTCACCCTTAAACCCCCTATCTATATATATATATATATATATATATATATATATATATATATATATATATATATATATATATATATATAGGTATAGATAGATATATGTAGAGAGGAAAATGAAGAATAGAGTAAGAAGAATAGGAGATTAGGAAGTTAGAAAAATTAGAAGAAGTTAAAGGGAATAGGAAGAAAAGTTAGAAGGATTGGAAGAAGTAAGAGAAAGAGAAGGTAAGAATAGGAAGAGGGAAAAGAATAAGAAGAATTAGAATTAGGAATGAGAAGAGGATTAGAAGAGAATGAAGGAAAGGAGAGTAGGAAAACAAGTTAGGAATTAGAAGAAGAATAGGAAAAGTTAGAAGAAGATGAGTAGAAGTGGAAAATAGAAAATAGGGGAAATCGAGTTAGAGAGCGAAACGGAGCTCAGAGCGTCGGAATGAGATAAAACTTGGCATGGACCTAGAATACGTGAGTTAAATTTTACGGGTAGGCTCCCGAGTTGAAATCGGGGTTGTTGGGCGCCGGTATCGTCCCGTACCATTGCGTATCTTGAAATATTCAAGATATCGGCAATAGGCCGTATCATGGACTAGACGTCCACTTTACTTAGGAATTTTGGTAGATAATATATCTATAGGCTAGTACCTTACTACCCTAGGGAGCACGGGTCAAAATAACAAGCGTAGGTAGGCTAACTAGGTTTCCACCTAGGTTAGGAATTTACCTTAGAAAAGGTAAATTAGGAAATTGGCCTACGGCCAAGATATGAGTTTCGAAGTCCAAGATGGACTTGGATATGGGTTTTATAGGTTAGTAATGATTAGAAATAGTCGCCTAGACCTAGTCTTGACCCCGGTTGACCACGGTTGACTTCTTAGACCAAAAGTCAACTATGGGTCAACACTTTACCCAATTTAGTCCCAAATTTCATTAGACTTATGTAGTTGACCAAAAGTTAACTATTAGTCACCATTGACCTAGGATTGACCTAGGGGTTGACCAGAGTTGACCGAAGTTGACCAGAGTTGACCAGTTGACCAAAAGTCAACTGTAAGTCAACCGTTGACTCAAATCGACCTAGATTAATTCCGTTTGACTTGCATTGATCCAGTATGACCTAGCTAGACCTAATATGACTTGGGTTGACCTCGTACAGTCTAGTTTGATGTGTCTTGACCTAGAATGACTAAATAGGATTTAAATTGTCTTGACTTTAATTCCTAAACAGAGTATTGATACGTCTTGTTCTCTATTGGTCCTCGAGACGCTGTATTTGCTCCGATTGACATATCATACCATATTACAGGCGAGTACATTCTCTGATACTTTTCCAATTTACGATGATTGTTATAATTCATGTAATTAGTGTAGATATGCTTGTTCTCGACACATTGGTCACACGTATTGGTATTCATGGATCCCGACATGAGATGTTATTCCTCGTTATCTTGGTATATCTTGTACAAGCTCCCTTGTAGTTCTTGTACAGTATATGGACACCGATTCTCGAGGAGACTTGCTCCCTTCTCGTGGAATCCTATGTCATAACGTGTCTTGCTTGGATCCACTCTACCAGTCGGGGACGGGGAGCACTAGTCTAGATATGTGGTCATTATCCGCCTTGTTTATTCTTGTAGACCCTGAATAATACCAATCCTACACTCCACGTAGGATTGGTGGATCATTAGACCTTGTGCAGACCCAAGCCGGCCACATATTGTAGCTAGTACTCACACACCTAGAGATATGATTCTTGATTCTTGTACATGCCATGATCAGTTTACTTGTCTTGTTCTAGCTCTAGTTTTACAGCTTACCTTACGATGATACTTACATGTACATTCCATGTTTTTCTTGTATATACTCTCTATTTATGGTTTTATAGCTTTTGTCATATCTTGTGAACTGTTGTTAGTAGATTGTACTCGTTCCATCATGACAGGATATGTTGAAAATATTACAGATGCTGACGAGGAAGATTATTGTACCTACTACGGTCCGGATGACGTAGTGGGCGTAGACTTGGAGACTTTGGTCCAGCAGTGCTTAGTTCCGCCTGACGAGACCTTACCACTTGCTTAGTTAGAGTAGGTCTTTTATACTGGACTTTGTCTCCAGCTACTTTTGAGACTGTTATTATTATGGATTTTATTAGAGACTTGGACTTGTATATATTCTTGTGTTGGACTTGACAGGTTATTATTTTATTATCGTCTTGTTGTCTTTATCTTTCAGTCTTTACTTTGTTATCTTAGAGTTGTGATTGAGTACTCATATATATTCATTGCTTGTCCTACATTCGGAGTTGACCATATTCTCGACAGGTTTTTGATATATATATAAACTGTTTAGAGTAGAAAAATCTACAGCGTTCTACACCATTTTTACGGTGAGGGCTGGGCGTTGTCACGTGCACGTGCCCTTATAGCGGGTGCGGGTCGTGACACGTTTTAGTGGTGGCCCATGTAGGTCCTGTAGTCGCAATTAGTGCGATGTCGTGGCGGCACTCGTCTTAGAGTGTTGACTACGAGCCTGTGTTACACATAGGAGGTAGTAGGCTAAGAGTGCTCAATCACAGTAGGACCTTTTCTTGCTTATCTTGCTTACCGTCTTTGATATTGATTTACTGCATTCTAGCTGTCCTCCTTTGATATTGCCTTCATGTGCCATATTGATATCTTCTTTTCAATTTGTCTCCAGGATAGTTATGACTCACTCTCCTGGTGAGGAGCACGGAGAGACGGAGAGGTCTGCCACCTCTGGCGGGCAGGCTCCGGTCACTTCCCCTGCAGATGGGACTTCTGTTGGGGCTCTCGGGGGTACTCCTCCAGCTACCTCGATGACAGTCCCTGGGGTTGCGGGTGCTCTTCCCGTAGTGCCGAGAGCTGTCGGGGGCGCTCTTCCTCCTCCTGCGTAGCGGATTCCTCCGCCAGTTGCAGACGTACTTCCACCTCCACCTCCTCTGCCTACAGACATGGGACAGATGCTTACCTTCCTCCAGCAGATGCTGGAGACTCAGAGAGCCCAGGACGAGGCTCTACAGAGGCAGACAGACGCGATGCATCAGGACATGGAGGATGCCCATCAGTTGGCCCTTGCAGCCGTAGAGCAGAGGGCTCCTCATCCGGGAACGCGACCGAGGTACGGAGATATCCAGGACTTCAAGAAGCTCGGGTTCCGTGACTTTAGCGGGACCGAGGGTGTGGTCTATGCAGATGATTGGCTCGAGGATATCGAGCGGCAGATGAGGGCCTCCCGCCTGGCAGACGACCTGAAGGTCCAGGCGGTAGGTTTGCAGTTGCTAGACATTGCACGCACCTGGTTCAGAAATGAGCCAGCCCTAGCTGGAGAGGGCCGTACTTGGGCAGAGTTCAAGCTCCTCTTCAAGAAGAAGTTCTTTTTTCCCACGGACAAGATTGACCTGGTACGACAGTTCCAGGATATACAGCAGGGCAGTCTATCTGTGGAGGAGTACGCAGCGGAGTTCGGCCGTCTGTGCCGATACGCAGAGTACATGGTTCGAGACCCGGAGATCAGGACGAGTCATTTCAGGGAGGGGCTCACTTGGGATATCAAGATCCTCATTCCCTCCTTCTATGAGACTTATACCCAGATCTACGCAGAGGCCCGTAAGGTAGAGCGGGAGTGGGGCTTGAAGCCCAAGAGGGAGCATAATCTTTTCTCGGGGGCTAGTAGCAGCACAGGGGCTGCTAAGCGCCCTCAGCTTCAGCATCGTTCTTTCTAGCATCACCAGCCGCAGGTGCAGGCCAGAGCACCGGTTCAGCAGCAGGTGCAGCACACTCAGCAGAGGCAGGCACAGCATGAGGTTCCATGCAACTACTGCAAGAAGCCCGGTCACATTTGGGAGGTCTGTCGGAAGAGGCTGAGCATGTGCCTCTACTGCGGGGAGGCTGGACATCAGTTGAGGGATTGTCCTGCGAACCCTCGCAGGGTAGTCCGTGGAGCGGTAGCAGCTCAGGGGCACCGACGAGAGTTCCTGCAGTGCAGCATAGGGGTCCACTTTCGACCCAGCAGCAGCGGTTTGTTCAGCACCACCAGTAGCGGGGTGGTCAGGGTAGAGCCTTTGCTCTTGCGACCGAGGAGATCGAGCCAGTCGTAGATGTAGTTGCAGGTTCGATTCTTCTTGATTCTTTTCCTGTCTTAGCATTGTTTGATTCAGGTGCTGCGCACAGTTTTGTGTCAGTTTCTTTTGCACTTAGGTACAATATTATTGCTGAGTATCTTGGAAGGACTTGTAAGATTATGACTGGGAATGGCATCATCCTAGTTAATAATGTTTGTAAGGGGCGGAGAGTTTCTTTGAGAGGCCGGGAGCTGAGTACGTGTTTGCTCGTAATGCCACTTCCGAGTTACGATGTGGTACTCGGTATGGATTAGTTGAGCATGCACCACGCTAGCATCGATTATAGAGGGGGCAGGATTCTGTTTAGGCCGCCGGGAGAGCCGGAGTTTGAGTTCACCAGGGGTACAGTGGAGCAGGGAGATGGATTCTGCAGAGCATTATTGGCGGGGCCGGTGTTGCCACATCCACTCATTGCTGAGTTCTTAGATGTCATTCCCGAGGAGCTGGCTGGGATGTCGCCAGATTGTGATATTGAGTTTTCTATAGACCTAGTGCCGGGCGCTGAGCCTATCTCCCAGCACGTCTATAGAATCAATAATAGCGAGTTAGCGGAGCTGAAGAAGCAGGTCGACAAGCTGGAGGACAAGGGCTTTATTCGATCTAGCTCTTCACCTTGGGGGGCGCCAGTTCTTTTCGTCCCCAAGAAGGATGGTACGGTACGTTTGTGTATTGATTACAGGGCGCTCAACAACCTTACCATCAAGAACAAGTATCCTTTGCTAAGGATTGATGACTTGTTCGACCAGTTGAGCGGGGCGAGAGTGTTCTCGAAGATCGACTTGCGCATCGGGTACCATCAGCTGAAGGTGAAGCGGGATGACATTCCGAAGACTGCCTTTAGGACTCGCTATGGCCCGTATGAGTATACCGTCATGCCGTTTGGGTTAACCAACGCCCCGGCGGTATTCATGAACTTGATGAACAAGGTATTTCATCAGTACCTTGACAAGTTTGTGGTGGTCTTCATTGATGACATCCTCATCTATTCGAAGATGCCAGAGGAGCACGAGGAGCACCTGAGGATTGTGTTAGACACTCTCA